>CM038039.1:58384749-58854749 GCA_021397845.1 Areca catechu | reverse complement strand
TTGCAAGGAGTATTTGGAAGCCATGGTCCAAAGATGCGGGCATGGAGGTGAGTTTTAAAACGGCAATTGATCCGAAATTGTGTATACCGTGTCTCCAAATGGAAGAGGGTCACTGGGTGCGGTTTGGTATATATGTGGCGCAGTTCCTCCCAGGTACCCTATGGAACAAGACATCATAAAGCTGTGTCTGGTGGACCATTTGATGCGCCTGGGATGTGGTGAACATTTTACCAAGGAAATAGGAGATGTGATGGATCACGTTTATGGGTAAGCTTAAAATTTTAGCCTCGATCTCTTCCTGCTAGAAGAATTTTTAAAATTCAGGTCATTTTGTGTCAACTCTTTTTTTTCTTTTTTTTTTTTTTTTCATCAAGTTATCGCAATCTTCTAGTGGAGAGGGAAAAAGGCTTGTTTATTGTTTGTTTACAATTTTCCTCAAATGCTGTATTATGTTTTGAGTGATGGACGGAAGTTCGATTGTGAATTGTATAAGCCCTCGCTCCGTCCTTGCGATCCAGCAGAGGTTATTGTTGTACGGGTGTCGGCAAGCGGTTGTTGTTGTTGTTTTTTGGTTTTTTTATTGTTTTTTGTTTTTTTTTGTTTTTGTTTTTTTTTGTGGACATGCTTCAGGACTTCCTGGCAGCTGCTTTCTTATTTTTTTATTTTTTATTTTTTATTTACTTAACATCCGGTCTGAAGAGGAATGTTTTAGAATTATAGTACGACGGAGAAAACATAATATAATAAAGAATATTTTAAATATTTTTTTAAAAAATATGGTATCATGAAGATGATTTATTATGATAAATCTTAATTAAAGGACCGGAAATTATAATTTTAATCGACAAGAATAATTTATTATAATAAAATTAAAATAAAAAATATTTTTTTTAATGGATGGGGTAAGCTTTGGACTCCGTGGGCCTCATGGCTTGCTTGTCTCGTTCATGGTTTTGTCCTTAGAAAACGAGCCGCAGGTTCCTTCCCGCACGTTATACTCGAGTAGCCAATCCAAGGGGTTGAAATATATCCTCTTTAAATTTTATCCTCATGACGTTATTTTATTTTTCATCCTGAACAAATTTGCGTGTCCTTTGACGTCCTTCGCACTTCAGAGAGAGAGACAAAAGAAAAAAAAAAGAAAAAAGAGAAGCAGTGTTTATCACGAGTCTATAATTGGAACTTCTCGTGTAGGAACTGGGATACGAAGGAGTTGCAACAATCTATGATGCACGACCTGCCACTCCAAATATTCAGGGATTCTTTAGCGTTTCAACTGCTTAGGAGGCATGGCTATCGAATATCTCCAGGTTTGCCGGCGCTCTATATAGATAAATATAAATATAAATATGCATGTAGGTATATATATATATATATATATATATATATATATATATATATCGGTAAATATATGCATCATTGCACTTCCATAAAAAGTGATCGATTACTTTTGATGTCACAGACCGGTTTTGCTGGTTTATGCGTGATTCGCGAATGCTCTTGGATATGGAGGAGAACTACCAGGACTTTTTGGGAGACATGTATGCTATCCATAGAGCCTCGCATTTGATGTTTCTAGAAGAACCGGCACTTGAAAATGCCAAAACTTTCTGCAAAAAAATATTGCAGAAAGGATTGCCGGGCGAAGATTTGAAAGACAGCCCTTCTGTTCTTTCTGATTTCCAGAAAGAGGTAATTTAACACTATTTTCTTTTTATAATTGAGGTGACTAAACAGCTATGGTATAGACCAAGTTACCTGGATAGCTTGCGCTATTAGTTCTTTTTCTTTTTGATAAAATTTGATTTTATTTAAACTACTCTAGAAAAATTATATTTGTATGAGTTAGAAAATAAAATATATAAAAACATTAAGATTGCATTTAGTAGCAGGTAATTCATCTAGATTACCAGTAATT
Source organism: Areca catechu (assembly GCA_021397845.1). Classification (NCBI taxonomy): domain Eukaryota; kingdom Viridiplantae; phylum Streptophyta; class Magnoliopsida; order Arecales; family Arecaceae; genus Areca; species Areca catechu. The sequence goes on along the minus strand of CM038039.1, from coordinate 58,852,831 downwards.
TAATGGAACCTCATCACGTTACTATGTTCGATATATTTTTCTGGATGGCAATCTATCCTATCTGATAATCTGGATGACTTCCTAAGTAATAATATGAATTACCTCCGAAAGGGATGGTAATATAGATTATCACCTTCCAGGTAATCTAAATTACCAAATTACCCTCCATTTCTCCCTTCCATATAATATATTATATTATATATTTCTTAAATTTAATTTATTTAATATATTATATTAAATAATATATATATATTTAATTTAATTTATTAAGTTTTTTATTGATATAATAAAATATATTTTATTGTATTAATATAATATAATATACAATATATTTTATAATATAATATGATAAATATATTATTATATACTATATTATATTAATATAATAAAATATTATATATTATTATATAATATTAATATAAAATAATATTATTATATTATATTTAATATTTTAAAATTTAATTTAATTAATATATTATATTAAAATAATATATGCTATATTTAAGCAATATATTAAATATATCATCTATTTAATATATAATTTTTTATATTAAATTTATTTAATATAACAATAGTTTTTATTTTTATATAAAATATAAAATATAAAATATATTTTTAATATTTTTAATATAAAATATAAAAATATATATTTTTAGTAAATGGATAAAATATAGATTTGATTTAGGAATATTTTAGAAATTTAATTTTATATTATGCAATATTACCGGTATATACCAAATACAATAATCCATAATACCTGCAATCTATATTATTGGCGATCCACATTAGTAACATTATCTTTCAAGATTGCCTAGTAATGCACCACATAACCTGAAAGGTATATCTATCTAATATAGCAATCCACAACATAGTTACAATATAATTAGCGATATATGTTGTCATTTTTTTGGATAAGATTGATGAATTATACAAGTCTAGTATAAATACAACCTAAAAGATAAGAAAAAAGATGTTCTGAAAAAAACCTGACAAAACATCAATATCAAACTATACACCACCTCCTGAGTGCTGGAAGATAAAACTAGCAACCCAATTGATCTACAACAGTATTGGTCTCATGATAAATATGTCTGATGTCTATAGAGATGCATCATACAAACACCTTCCAGATATCATGAACGAGTGAGTGAACAACTGTACCACCTAATCTTTGAATCGAATCATCACTATTATAGAGTCCCCCTTTACAACCAACTGATCTGCTCCAAGAGTCAGCATCACATACAAGATATCCTTCTAGGTTGCTCAAAGTTCCGCCCTTGGGATAGTGGACTCGGGAAAATGGATCCCACTAACCAAAAGCAACCTTGAATCAGGATCCTAGATCACGAACTTAGCTCCTCTGATGTTGCCAGCCACACTATCGTCAAAATTAATCTTAAGAAAGGTAAGGGGTAGGGGCTTCCAAGAAATGTAAACCCTACGCCACGCTACTGGAGAGAAAGGGGACTCCCAGGTTTCCTGAGTCTAGCCTCTCGATCAAATCAATGGTCTTTATAGCTCGAGTCAAAGCCTTCTCATACACCACTCTAGCTAACTACCACCTATTTTCAAAAACATTGATGTTCTGAATTAACCAGATATGATATACAATATACATATATAAGCTATCCTAATGCTAACAACCTTGGTGGCCTTGGTCATTATCATAGACTACCATAATATCTACAAGAAAGGCTAAGCTGGTTAATCCTCTTAAACAACCACAGACAGGAGGTAGCCAGCCACCACACTTGCCTAGCTCTTGAACAAAAAAAGAGAGCATGTTGCAATGTCTCATCCTCTAACTTGCAGCAAGGATAAATTAGTGGGAATGTCCAACCCCCGAGCTCTTAGTAATGCTTTGGTGGGAAGCTGGCTCCAAGAAAACTTCTAGATAAACAAACCCTTAGATGAACTCGGAGCCTCCAAATCCACCTACCATCCAAACTCCTCGACAACTCCTCCCTATAGAGGTCATACTAAACATTACCTAATACCTTTGAGGTGTAGGATGACCGCCATACTTTGACATCAAGGCCTCAAGGAAAGGGATCGGTTGTGACAAACCCTCTCTGTCAAGGGAGCACCAAACAAGTGGATAATCATATGCACATTCCAATCCCTCTCCTCCAATTGGAAAATGTCCTTTACTAGCAGCGAGTCTCCAATCTCTGTGCTGATAAAAGTCAGCCATCAGCATAAAGGAAGATCAGTCACCCATCGATCTTAAGTAATATCTATCGACCAACCATCACCAAGAAGCCAAGTGATCCGGACTATAGCACCCGAACCATGCAAGCAAATCTCTTTCCACATACTTGAACTGGTCTGATTACCACAAATCTTCCCATCCGAGGTCTAGGGTTGTACCTGGTATGCATCATCATGCTTTACAAGCTATGAGGCTATAGAAAAAATCATGCCACATGCCATGCAATCTGGGCATTGTGCCAAACTAGCATGCACTGCATTCATCTAAGCCCCTTTTGTTGGTAGGCTAGTCGACAACATGCCATGCTATAAGGTGTAACCTTGATCTACCACCACTGTAAGAACCCCAGGGGAAACTCCTAAAAAGTTGCTTGACCCTCTGAAGGGAGGTTCTCGACATAATGGTATGAGACAAGTAGACAATAATAGCATTAAGGATAGACCTGATCAATGTGATCACCCTGGCCATCATCAATAAGGCTTTAGCCTGCTAGCTGTTTAGTCGATCTGCAATATATCCCTCCATCTTAGCATATTTGGCCCTCTACAACCTTCGCCCAATAATGGGAACCCCTAGGTAACCCAGCACCCTGATCTACTCTATGATGTCAAGGACCTCTCTAATCGCATGCTAGTGTTAAGCTCCGGTCCTCAGACTAAACTAAATTGCTGACTCGAGGAAATTCACCTTTTATTCAAAAGTTGTACAATAATTCCCTAAAATCCTCCTAAAAGCCATAGTATTGTGGATGGATGCCCAACCTACTAGAAAGCAGTCATATGCAAAAAGTAAGCACAAGATTGTATGTGCTCTTTGAGCTGGCATATGAGGATCTATGGCATAGCCAAGAGTTATCACTCACAATGTATAGAAAAGAGCATCAGCATAAATAATAAATAAATAGGTAGACAAGAAACAACCTTGACAAAGACTAGCCGTAGACTAGAAAAAGTTTATCAAAGTACCATTGATCATGATGGAAAAGGATGGTGTATGCATACAGCCCTTAACCCAGCTAATCCAATAACTATGAAATTCAAAACTCTTCGGGGCCTAATAAAGGAAATCCTAATATATCCGGTCATAAGCTCTCTCCATATCAAGTTTGATGCTTGATGGTCATGAGTCAATGATAGGCTAGAACTTTCTGAATTTCATACATAAACTTCTGTATAATTAAAAAATTATCAAAAATACTATGCCCATTCACAAAAGACATCCTGCTGTTGTCATTCAATGAGCAGAACTATTATCTTCTTGAAGAATGTACGTCTCCTCGTAAGTAAAAGCAATTCTCCAATGGCCAATAAAATGGAAAGTTTTGGAACTTGGTGGATGTTAGAAATAAAGACTGTGAAATAAAACTAGAAACAATAAATATAAATTATATGCTCTGTCCTTAGATTGTTAGAAATTAACGTTGTGAAATAAAACCTAGAAACAATGGAAAAAAAAAAAAATCTTTCTGTATTATCCTAAAATACCAAACAGTGCTATGTAGAACAGTAATACAATGAATCATAAAATTATGATTTAGGAATTCTTAGAACAGTAATATAAATACAAGAATCATAAAATTGAGTTTTAGGATTTCTGACCGGAGGCGTGCAGAGGCACTGTCCTAAGGTGATTCTCGGCCCTCGTGCAGGATTCAATCCGAGAACTCTACCCCAAGATACAACCGGGTATCCCTCCTGCAGGCACGACTGTGAAGGGACTGACAACGGCTTCGCCCAGCAGTGAAACAAAATTAAAATTGAAAAAAGGAAAACCCAGAACGCAAGAGAGTTCTAGATCGGGAAAAGAGCAGATTGAGAGAGATAGGAAGAGAAAGTCCGTAGAGATTCTCATATGTGATCTGACTCCATTCTTTTATAGATGGAGAAACGCCGTGAGGAAGAGACACCGCTCGGTGAAGACACGACGCGGTACAGCAGAGGACGCGACGCTCGGAGAAGACCGCTGTTCAGAAATCGCGGCATTTGGAGAAGACGCGATGTAGTCCGAACGGAAAAAATAAAAGAAAAACAGGAACAAAAAAAATAAAAGAAAAACGAGCAAAATAACACACCATGCCGCGCGTGCGAATCGGACCGGACTGTGCGAACCGAACCGGGCCGGGCCGGGCCGCGCGCACGTGAGTGGCCCAAGACGGTACAAGGCCAAACGGAAGAGGGATCATATTTAAGTGTCTTTGGGATGTTCTCCTTTTCCCATGTGGGACTAAAGGAATGGCTTGGAGGGAATTTTGGGTTTTCCCTCCAAACCTCTAACAATCCCCCTCAAAACTCAAAATTCACTTATTATAAATAATCAAGTAGAACATAATAGAAAAAATATTTACTACTGGGTACATATACTGTGTAATTGATGAAGTGCTTTTAAAGTTCACTTCACTTAGCATTGATAGTATTGATTTGAAGGGAGCGGAGTGAACCAGGTCTTGAACTACGTTCCGTTAGATCAAATTTCTACTATAATACTCACAGTATAGAAGCTCATGTCGCGGGTTTGCACATTAATGGCCGTGTGCAAGAATCTTGATTTGTTTCATTAGAATTTCTAGAGATTGCCTATGTCTCTAGCCGCGGTCGTATACGGATATTCTCATATAGGTGAGTCCCTCCAAGGATGTGTGTAGTGTCACATCTCGAGGAATACCTCTCGGGACTTATTCAGAGATAACTCTTCCTAAACACTACATAGGAGCACTAATCATCAAAGGGATGGGCTAGAGTCAGAGACTCCTGCTAAATAAACTACATGTACTCCTTGATCAACCAATCAGTTTGTTTTTATCACATTGAACCTCCTTCAAGGGATCTCCTATCACAGAGGTTGGGTTCCCGCTGCTGGAAGATCCTTTATTGGCTAAGCCCTATCTCCCTCGATGACATCAGGACCTTAGTCCTGTTTAAGCCTTTTGTAAGACAGTCAGCAAGGTTATTATCTGTAGCTACATGACTTATGGAAACAATTTGAAGTTTTACTTTTCTTTTAACAGACTTTTGTCTTAATTTGATGTGTCTGCTTACTTTAGTATTTATTAACTTCTTTTTGCAAAATTCTATAGCAGCTCTGGAGTCACAATGTATTGAAATTGGAGGTATAGGAGAAGATATAGAAATCTCAGTAAGAAGATCTTTTAACCATTATGCTTCAGTACAGGCAGAGTCAAGAGCAATAAGCTCGGCTTCCATGGTGCTCCTAGCTAAAATAGTTTGTTTAGTTGATTGCCACGATATGGCACTACCTCCTAACAGAAAAACATAACCAGATGTAGATTTGACATCTAAGGTGTCAGAAATCCAATTTGCATCACAATAACCTTCAAGAACATTTGGATAACCTGTAAAGCATAGAGAATACTCAGTAGTACCTTTAAGGTATCTGAACACTCTTTCTAATGCATTCCAATGAATTGAACTAGGGTTAGATGTATATCTACTAAGTCTAGAAATAGTGAAAGCAATATCGGGCCTAGTCTGGTTGGATAAATACATTAGAGATCCAATAATTTGTGTATATTTTTCTTGATTTATAGGTATTCCAGTATTCTTTGTAAGATGAGTAGATGGATCAAAAGGTGTAGAAACAGTTGAATAATTAGAATATCCAAATTTGTCTATAAGTTTGTTAGTATAATGAGATTGAGATAAACTAATTGATTCGACAGTTCGAATGATTTTCATTCCAAGGATTAAGTCAGCATTACCTAAATCTTTCATATTGAAATAATGAGACAGAAAATTCTTGATATCATTAACCAGATTCAAATCTGGTGCAAGAATTAAAATGTCATCAACATAGAGACATAGAAAGATGAATTGATCATTAACTTGTTTTTGATAAAGACAATTATCGGATTCATTAATATGAAATCCGTAGGATAAGATCACTTTGTCAAATTTTTCATGCCATTGCTTAGGTGCTTGCTTCAATCCATAAAGAGATTTTACAAGCCTGCAGACTTTATTTTCTTGTCCTGGCACAGAAAATCCTTCAGGTTGATGCATGTAGATCTCTTCATCTAGATCACCATGCAAAAATACAGTCTTAACATCCATTTGATGAACATAAAGTTTATAGATGGAAGCTAAAGCTAGAATGACTCTAATAGTGGAGATATGAGCAACAGGAGAATATGTGTCAAAGAAATCTATACCACCCTTTTGACCAAATCCCTGAACAACAAGTCTAGCTTTATATTTTTCTATTGTTCCATCAGTTCTCATTTTCTTCTTGAAAATCCATTTACATCCTAAAGGTTTGTTTCCAGGAGGTAAATTAGTAAGAATCCACGTATTATTTTTGATAATAGATTCAAATTCACTATTGATTACCTCTTTCCAAAAAGGTGCATCAGGAGAAGACAAAACTTCTAAATAAGTAAAAGGAGTATCTTCAATTAAATATGTGAAAAAACCTTCACCAAAATTCTTTTCTATTCTAATTCTTTTACTCCGTCTAGGTTCAGGTTCAGATTCGGGTTCATAAGTTTCTGCAACTGATGATGCAGAAGATGGAATATTATTCATTGGATAAGACACTCTATTTTTCATAGGAAAAATATTTTCAAAGAAAGTTGCATCTCTGGATTCAATTATTATTGTTGGCGCTCTCGTTGCCGTGCCCGTGGCTCCGGTCCGTGGATCCTTCCTGACCGCCTGGCGAGGGAGCCTCCCCGGCTGCTGCGAACCTGCAAGAAGGAGTTAGAAGATCCTGGCCGGGGATCCCGGCGAGGGAGCTCCGACAGTCAAGTCAGTAGACGATGAGAAGGAACAGACTCTCCAAGGCGGACCCCCCGAAAGGGTTCCAGACTTAGCGAGTTTACTAGTAAGAAAGGCACTCTGGGGACCGGAAATTTGGCCGGGCTTCCTTGCCGAGCTCACGCCGAATTATCCCCTCTCGGGATCTCAGATCTCACTCTCTCTCTCAGAGCGAGGCCTCTTGCCGCTGCTTTCTTCCTTGTCCCCAGGCTTGCTCGCTTACCTTGTCATCCCCAGATTCCTTCCTTTTATCTCCTCCCATCGTTCGCTTGTCTTCTCCTCCTGGGAGGCTCCCCTCCCCCGTCCCTTTCTCTTTCCCCTTTTCGGTGAGGAGGGCCAGGCGGCTTTCCGACCTCGTCTGCCGAGCCCAGCAAGGAAAAGGCAAAGTTAGGAAGGGGGGGGGGGGGGGGCGCTGGTAAGGCGGCCGGTCAGACCTCGGGCCCAGTGAGAGCGCTCTCTTTTCCGAGTATGGGCGCCATCCATATATGGGGCCTGCTTTGTCAGAATCGCACCTCTCGACTGCGGGACCTGTCGGGTCGATGCAAATGGTGTTTCGCGTGCCGCCGCTATCCGTACAAGGCGCCGTCTGTGATGCGTACGGCCCGAGAGATGACCTCGGGGCCTGCGCCTCCTTCCCTGGGACCTTCTCCGTACGGGCGGCCTGACCTCGGCCGAGGCGGACCCGTCCCCGGGGGCCACCTGCTGGAGGAGCGAAGGACCGGCCGACCTCGGCCTAGGTGGACCCCTCCTGGGTGGACACCTGGCGAGGTGGCAGGGGGTCGCCTGGCTTCGGCCGAGGTGGGCCCGTCTCCGGGGGCCACCTGGCGAAGGAGCGACGGATCAGCCGACCTCGGCCTAGGTGGACACCTGGCGAGGTGGCAGGAGGTCGCCTGGCTTCGACCGAGGTGGGCCCGTCTCCGGGGGCCACCTGGCGAAGGAGCGAAGGATCGGCCGACCTCGGCCTAGGTGGACCCCTCCTGGGTGGATACCTGGCGAGGTGGCAGGAGGTCTCCTGGCTTCGGCCGAGGTGGGCCCGTCTCCGGGGGCCACCTGGCGAAGGAGCGAAGGATCGGCCGACCTCGGCCTAGGTGGACCCCTCTTGGGTGGACACCTGGCGAGGTGGCAGGAGGTCACCTGGCTTCGACCGAGGTGGGCCCGTCTCCGGGGGCCACCTGGCGAAAAAGCGAAGGATCGGCCGACCTCGGCCTAGGTGGACCCCTCCTGGGTGGATACCTGGCGAGGTGGCAAGAGGTCACCTGGCTTCGGCCGAGGTGGGCCCGTCTCCGGGGGCCACCTGGCGAAGGAGCGAAGGATCGGCCGACCTCGGCCTAGGTGGACCCCTCCTGGGTGGACACCTGGCGAGGTGGCAGGAGGTCACCTGGCTTCGGCCGTGGTGGGCCCGTCTCCGGGGGCCACCTGGCAAAGGAGCGAAGGATCGGCCGACCTCGGCCTTGGCGGACCCCTCCTGGGTGGGCGCCAGGCGAGGTGGTAGAGGAGCCCCGAACCGAGCTCGACCTCGACGAGAGCAGTTTGTCTTAGGAAGTCGTCTGGCGGAGTAGCCTTGCCGAGCTCAGCCTTGGCAATGTGGCGCTGACTCGGCCGGAGAAACCTCCACGTGGCTCGATCATATTCGGTGGTGTCTGAGCCCGGCCACGTCATCGTTACGGCCGTAACAATTATATTATTTGATATTGATGATATTTCCGAGTTAATAACAAGGAATCTATAGGTATTACTATCCAATGAATAACCAATAAATATGGCATCTACGGCCTTAGGACCTATTTTTAATCTTTTGGATTCAGGAATACTAACTTTAGCTAAGCAACCCCAAACTCTAAAGTAACTAAGTCTAGGTTTGTGACCCTTCCAAATTTCATAAGGGGTTTTATCTTTATCTTTTGCAGGTATTCTATTGATGATGTAATTAGCAGAAAGAAGAGCTTCTCCCCATAAATTTTCTGGAACACCTGAACTAATGATCATTGCATTTATCATATTTAGTAATGTTCGGTTCTTTCTTTCTGCTACACCATTAGATTAAGGTGAATAGGGAGCAGTGACTTCATGAATTATTCCATTTTCTTCACAGAAAAGGTTTATTTCATTTGAAGTGTACTCGCCTCCTCGATCTGATCTAAGGATTTTAATCCTTTTTTCTAACTGATTCTCAGCTTCTGCTTTATAAATTTTATATTTATTAAGAACTTCATCCTTAGTTTTTAGAAGATAAGTGTAACAGTATTTAGAAAAGTCATCTATGAAAGTGACAAAATAACGACTACCTCCACGTGTTAGAGTTCTATTAGAATCACAAACATCACTATGTATTAGTTCTAAGATTTGGGAATATCTAAATTCTATAGGCTTGAATGGTTTTCTAGGTTATTTTGATTGTACACAGATTTCACATCTAGATTTATGATCTATATTTAATTTAGGAATTAATAGAAGATCAGACATTTTCTTGATTGATCGATGATTGACATGACCCAATCTGCCATGCCAAATTTCACAAGCCTCAAAATTTAACACAGTAGATTTAGAAGAAGAACCAGAGATTTTATTGATATTAACAGGTGCTATTACACTTAATTTGAATAATCCTTCAGATACAAAGCCCTTGCCAATAAACATATCTTCTCTGGAGATTACAACTTTATTTGATTCTAATACAACTTTAAGTCCTATCTGGACAAGCAAAGAACCACTAATTAGGTTTCTTCTAATTGCTGGAACATGCTGTACATCACGAAGAATCAAAGATTTTCCTGAGATAAATTTTAGATTGATGTGACTTGATCCTAGTACTTGAACAGCTGTTCCATCACCCATTGTTACACTTCTTTCACTTGATCCCTGATAGGATGAAAACCAAATTTTATTAGTGCAAACATGGATATTAGCACCAGTATCTAACCACCATTCGTAATCAAAATAGGTTAGATTTATTGAAGGGGTGAAGGAGACTGACCTAAAAGAAGATGATTCTCCTTCAATCATATTGACCTGAGATTTGAATTGATTCTGGTTCTTAGTATCATTCTTCTTCTTATGGACAACCTTTTGCTTCTTCCGGTAGAAATATTGAGGAGCAATATGATTGTCCCTTCCACAGACAAAGCAGAATCTTCCATCACCTTGATCCTTGGATTTTATGTTATTCTGCCTATGGATGTTATTTTGATGGAAATGTTTTCCTTTTCCTTTAAAATTTTTCCCCTTAGGTTTATAATTAGGATTGTAATTTCTAGAGTTATGACCTTTAGTATTTTGATTTTGACCTTCGGTAAGATTGACTTTGGCCTTGAGTTGATTTTCTTGAATCTCTCTAAGTCTATACTGATCTTCGATCCTGATAGATTGAAGAAGAGACCTAAAGGTCAGGGAGGTCTGAGTCCTTTTAAGATTTTTGGCAAATTGAGTCCACGATGGAGGAAGTTTATCTATTAAACTTGAAACTTGATAAGTTTCATCAAGGATAGACCCTCCTCTAAGAATTTCTTGAACAAGATTTTGGAAATGATGGATCTGGTCATTGATTGGTTGGTTATCTACCATTCTAAAGTTATGAAAGTCAGAAACGGTAAATCTCATAGCCCCCTCATGATCTCTGATATAGGTATCTTCTAGAGCACACTAGAGTTCTTTAGAAGTTTGACATTTCCTATAGGTTGCATACAGGTTGTCTGAAAGACAACTCAATATTCTAAACCTACAGTGATAATCTACTTCTTCGGGAGACTTAGAAGTTGCATCAGAACCTTGGGAATTGGTTTCAAATGGAAGAATTTTATCTAGGATAGAAATTAGACCTAATGAAATTAACCAGGCCTCCATTTGTTCTTGCCATCTAAGAAAACCCTTCCCATCAAATCTATTAGGTTTAAGGCTAGAACAATCCACAGAACCCATACCAAGGTAATTTAAGAACTAGAGCTGCAGAATAAAAAAAAATTCGTTTTAGAATTTTAATAACCAATATCAGAACATATGTATTTAATTAAACAAATTTTTTGTTTCTATTTTATTTCATCAAGAATCGCCTTAGATTGTTAGAAATAAAGACTGTGAAATAAAACTAGAAACAATAAATATAAATTATATGCTCTGTCCTTAGATTGTTAGAAATTAACATTGTGAAATAAAACCTAGAAACAATGGAAAAAAAAAAATCTTTCTGTATTATCCTAAAACACTAAACAGTGCTATGTAGAACAGTAATACAATGAATCATAAAATTATGATTCAGGAATTCTTAGAACAGTAATATAAATACAAGAATCATAAAATTGAGTTTTAGGATTTCTGACCGGAGGCGTGCAGAGGCACTGTCCTAAGGTGATTCTCAACCCTCGTGCATGATTCAATCCGAGAACTCTGCCCCAAGATACAACCGGGTATCCCTCCTGCAGGCATGACTGTGAAGGGACTGACAACGGCTTCGCCAAGCAGTGAAACAAAATTAAAATTGGAAAAAGGAAAACCTAGAACGCAAGAGAGTTCTAGATCGGGAAAAGAGCAGATTGAGAGAGATAGGAAGAGAAAGTCCGTAGAGATGCTCATATGTGATCTGACTCCATTCTTTTATAGATGGAGAAATGCCGTGAGGAAGAGACACCGCTCGGTGAAGACGCGACGCGGTACAGCGGAGGACGCGACGCTCGGAGAAGACCGCTGTTCAGAAGTCGCGGCGTTTGGAGAAGACGCGAAGTAGTCCGAACGGAAAAAATAAAAGAAAAACGGGAACGGAAAAAATAAAAGAAAAACGAGAAAAAATAATACACCACGCCGCACGTGCGAACCAGACCGCGCGAACCGGGCCGGGCTGCGCGCGCGTGTGAGTGGCCCAAGACGGTACAAGGTCAAATGGAAAAGGGATCATATTTAAGTGTCTTTGAAATGTTCTCCTTTTTCCATGTAGGACTAAAGGAATGGCTTGGAGGGAATTTTAGATTTTTCCTCCAAACCTCTAACAGTGGATACCGTAAATCCTCTTTTAGCCACACGGATGTTTCTCTCGTAAGGCATTGACTTAGCATTATGGGGCACAAGTGAGTACATCCCCTGAGTTATGCATGTCAAGTTTGTGTTGTGTCATGCCACATCAACATCAATAAACTATTTATATTAATGGTCGGTGCAGCAAGATGTTACTCTTTCAACAAATCTACGCGATCCGGAGTTGAAAATCACAAGCAGAGCTAAATATCCCAACGTTCGTTATCAAAATAAATGCCTGACCGACAATCTAAGTTGGTGTAGATCGCCGAAGTAAATTAAATATTGGTCATCTACACATGCATGCAAGTCATGTATGTTCGTGGTTTCAACAATCTGGTAACTTTTTAATGTTCAAATGCTGAACCAGATCGAGCACGAGTTGAAGCATCCATGGTTAGCACGAATGGATCATCTGGAGCACCGGATGTACATAGAAACAAGTAAAGGTTACAATCTATGGATCGGAAAGTCTTCCTCTTACAGGTAATTAGCGTACACAGCAACCAACTCCTCGGCATAATTAGTAAACATTATGGTTGGTGCAGACATCAAATGCTTTATTCAAAACTGCAGGTTGACATTCCCAGAGGACATTATCCAGCTTGCCACAAAAAATTTCAGGACTCGCCAATCAGTCTATAGGACTGAACTCAAGGAACTAAAGAGGTAGTTATAGATAAAAGGAAATTATATATATACCTTTCCTCTTTTCTAAGAGGAGTAATAAATGTACTTCGCTTTTTCTTAATTTCCTTCTTTGAGAAGAGAAGGAACGCGTGCTTCTTGACAGGATGCTTTCAGTTCGTTTACTTATTTAATTGAATGTCTACCACGTAAATATCAATACATCTTACCAGGTGGTCCAAAGATACGGGCCTTGACAACATGGGCTTTGGACGAGAGAACACATCGTCCTGTTACCTTGTCTCTGCTATTTCCATTTCCCTTCCTTTAGATTCCGAGGTGCGGAAAATTATGGCAAAATGTGCAACCTTAGTTACGGTTGCAGATGATCTTTTTGATGAGCAAGGATCATTGGATGAATTACAACGCCTCGCCGAAGCAGTTCAAAGGTATTGGTAATTAGTTGCTGCAAAGAATTTGCGCATTGTTATTGTTTAATATTCCTGATTAATTTAATCGTAATTAGTTGCTGCATGGAGGTCGAAGAATTTGCGCGTTGTTATTGTTTAATATTCCTGATTAATTTAATCGTAATTAGTTGCTGCATGGAGGTCGAAGAATTTGCTTATTGTTATTGTTTAATATTCCTGATTAATTAAATCGTAATTAGTTGCTGCACGGAGTTCGAAGAATTTGCGCGTTGTTATTGTTTAATATTCCTGATTAATTTAATCGTAATTAGTTGCTGCATGGAGGTCGAAGAATTTGCGCGTTGTTATTGTTTAATATTCCTGATTAATTTAATGGTAACAGGTGGGAAGGAGAAGGCTTATCCGGGCATGGTAAAGTTATTTTTGATACTCTCGATGACCTCGTATCCGATATTGCTTCGAAGATTTTCAACCAACAAGGTCATGATATGAAAACACTTTTTCAAGATTTCGTAAGTTTCTCATGCCCATAATTTAAAAATCAACGAGCATGCTTTCATGTTAGTAATTGTAGTCCGAGCAAGTTCGAATGTATTGTCTTCTTTACATGAAGTGGAGAGAAGCGTTCGATGCGTGGTTGAGGGAATCCGAGTGGAGTAGAATCAAACATGCACCATCAATTGATGAGTACCTTCAAGTTGGCATGCTCTCCATAGCTATACCAGCAATGTTTCTCCCTGCATGTTATCTTGCAAGTCCAGAGCGCCCACAGAACTCTCAAGGAACCAGTTATAGCAAAATTACCAAATTGTTAATGCTCTCAACTCGCTTACTGAATGACACTCAAAGCTATGAGGTTATACCACTCCATCACCATCATTTTCATGTCTATTTGTCTTTTTATTATTGTTGTTTTCAAACTGATGCGAAATCATTTCAGAAAGAGATGAAAGACGGGAAACTGAACATGGTGCCACTGTACATGAAAGAGAATCCAAAGGCAAATATCGAAGATTCAATTGCATACATAAACAACATACTGGAAAGTCTCAAGAAGCAGATGCTTGAAATTATTTTGACGGATGACAATACCGAAGTGCCGAAAGAATGGAAACAAATCCATCTATGTATTTTGAAGGGGTTCCAGATGCTTTTTAACACTTCTAATGCATTCGACTCACCTACTGCACTACTCGAGGACATTAGCATGGCCATCTTCGAGCCACTAGTTATGGCTTCTCAGAGAACGCTTCTGCCACCATTCGTGCTTAATGCTCATGAGTCAAATAAGGAGAATACAGGACAGTCTATGGATGGTAGTCCTGAGAAAGAACTGTCGATGAAAGCTTAAGGTCAGCTTCGAGGAACGAACCGTAAAATAGGTTATTATAATTCAAGAGCAATTCCTTTCCAAAATCCAGCAGTCACTATACCATGCGAGGCCCAAAACTTTGCTTAGATTACGGTGCCCGTCTTCTCGCTCCGAGTCCTTCGTGGAAGATTTTGGTGGCATGGTAATTAAGGCGTGCGTGTCGAAGAAACATTTATATCCATGCTGCCGTGATCTTCAGTGTTGTTACGTTTATACTAAGAGAGAGTGCATGGTATAGTCTTTTATGCACGACATATTGTTGATGATAAGGAAAATGTAAGTGTAATAAGAATTTATGAAACGTAAGTGCAATAAGAATATATGGTTGTCCCTTCCTTTATTCATGTTCATACACACGCATATTATGCATATAATATGTACATAGGCTCAGGGCCAACGGTTCAATAAAATAAGCGGCGTTCGACCACAGAAAAAGAAATGATCATTAATTTGGAGCCTGGGAGGCAAAGATATATTTTTCAGAAGCAACTGTACGTAGGTCCGCTGCTAGTTCGTGGCCCGCCGAGACAAGGTGAACATCCTTTTTCGGGTGGATTAAATGTGTATATCAACAGGAAACCCAGCCTCGGACCACATGCATGCATGGCTGGTGATCATGGCTCCCTACTGTCCAAAGTAGGGTGAATCCTGTATTTTTTTAAAGTAGTTTCTGGAATCTATTTTAACATGTTCGCAATATATGCTTGACATTATCATATTTTAAACTTGAACTCCGTGGTTTCCAAGGTAGGCACTTAGCTGCAAAGAAGGAATCAGCTGGTTTTCATTGCTCCATTGGACTTCACCCCTGTATCCCAGAAATAGATGCCTAAAAACTGCAAAATATATGAAGCCATGCAAGCCAAGATTTTGCATGTCTTTTGGAGCCATCTTGGTGGATGCGACGTTGGCTAGAATATGTGGTGCTTGCCGAATCAACCTATTTTGACTATAGAAACTTATCAGATTGTTCCTGTGAATCCTGTATCTTTTTGGTTCTGTGCATTCACAGGGAATCCTTGGATTGTTCGTTACTTCTATTTGCTTGTTTTTATGTTGGAGTATGTTTTGGCCATTTGGTTGAGCCACAATGAATTTATTTTTATTGTTTTGAAAAACATACTATACTAATTTTTCTTTGCGAAGGTATCTTTATGTGTAAACTATGGATGGATAGGTGACAACGATGTAGCTAAAGGTAGAAACGGATGTGAGGTATGTAATTAGATGTAACAAAAGAAAGTGGCATCTTGCATATTTAAATAATTTGAATACTCTTATATCCCATCGCTACAGGAAAGAGAGAGCGTCGGGAAGTAGCGCACGGCTGCCAATATTTTTTTAAAAGCATCGAAAATATTAGGATCATGAGCGATGCACATATATCAATGCTTTTACCCTGCATATATCATCTAATAATGATTTTATTGATACTTATAACAACGTTTTAAAGCATCATCGAACATGACAGCATTTTTCATAATAAATTTTTCCTTCCCGGCATATTTCCCCTCCTTCTCGGCATAATTTTTCCCTTCCGGCACTATTTCTCCTCCCCAATCCCTCCCATCGTTCCTAAATCGTTCTCCTCCCAGCGGTTTTGCAAGGACAATCAATCTCCCTGGCGGTTTCACGATAGTTAGCCACCATCACCGATGCCTTCATCATCGGCTTTGCCATCACCGGTGGCATCATCATCGTTTTTGGTCTCGGGTGATTTCCTCCTCTCTTTTTCAATGTAAACCCTTTTTTTTTCTTTTTTCTTTTTTGTTGTCACCCTATCACCCTATCACAGAGAGGAAACCCTAGCATCCAATTGGCGATATTCTCTCCGGTAGCGAAGAAATTAACCCTATCTTATCTCTAGAATTTAACTTAGCGATACTTTTAAGTATCGATAAGTTTTAGTTTAGCAATGCTTTTAAAGCATCGCTAAGTGGCACGAAATAGGTTGGTTTATGTCGATGCTCAAAAGCATTGGCATGTTTGTCATCGCCGATGCTTTTAAGCATCGATAAGTTGAAATGTAACAATGCTTTTAAAAATTATCTCGAGGTGGCAAAAAATTGTTGGTCGATACCGATGCATGAAAGCATCGATATATTGGTCATTTCCGATACTTTTACACGTAGAGAAGAACTATATGATACATTTTAGAACTATCGGAGGATTATTTTTCCATGTTTATATAGATGATGCTTTTAAAAGTATCGAGATATAACTTGCTGATTATTTTAAGCATCGACAAATAATATTATTAGTAGTGTCTATGTCATCATTTCCTGTGATGCTTACTTTAACTAATTTAGACTTTGTTTGCCTTTATGATATCCTAACCTTAGTTTTGAAATATTTCAAAAGTAGATTTGGGCTTGTTTGGTATTGTTGTTCTTCTACCTTTTTATTTCATTACGATTTAACAAAATATCAAATAAAGATTAATATTGAAAATAATATTTGTTATGATATCCCTATTTTATTTCAATTAATTAATCACTCTTTATTTTATAAAGTCATATCAGATGGCAAGAGGAGTCTTCGGCTTCACACTGTTATCTTCTCGTTACTAACCCTAAGTCTTTGGCTTCGTATCATTATTTCAGTCCGAAGACTATGCTTGATTGTTTGGGAAACACACTGATTATTATCTTTAGTTTCGTGCATCCACATTAATCCGAAGACTATGCCTAAAGTATACGGTTTCGTATCTATGATCCAGGATGCTTTCTCTGTCTTCGGCTTCATATTATTATTCTTGTCTGGAGACCGTACTTATTATCTTTGGCCTATTGTCTAAAGGAGATTATACTCTGGATCTTCGGCTTCGTATTTTTATCTCAGTCCGAAGACAATGTTGAATGTTTTCAACTTCGTGCAACTGTCTTGATCCGAAGACTTGATCTCTCGGACAAATATCTTCGACTTTACTTCTTCAACCTGAAGATTGTAAGTGTTTATTTTTATCACGTCTAAGAAAGATCCGAAGTGTAAAGCTGACATTCCCTTCAGGAGTACTACTAAAGAGAATGTAAAGATCACTTCGGATCTATGCTTAAAGAGGAGGATTCTAGAACACGTGGGGTTCTTGGATAAACGATTGAAATCTATTTGGGTTGTTGCAACCACCCACGTGGTCTGAAACCTCAGATTAAACAAACCCTGAGTGTAACGGCTTTTCCGACAGCCACTACTTGCAGTTAAAAAGTGGTTGCGCTTGACAACCTCTGTAACCGTAAGTAGTTACGTTGGAGCCTATAAATACTGGTAAAAGAGGACACTCTGGGGATCCGGACTCTGGGCTTGGACATCATTTTCGATTTCTTTCTTCCCCATCATTGCTTCTATAAGCTTTCCGTTCTACTGTTGCTTGGGTCTCTTCTGACTTTAGCATCGGAGTGTCCCCCGCTGGAAAATCTTCGGTCAGGGATCTGTGTTGCAGGTTCTGGTTCGCGGCGGCCCAGCGGAAGGATCATTCCATCCGGTCGATAGAGATTCAGCGTCAACAGATTGGCGCGCCAGGTAGGGGAAGATTTTTTTTCCCTTGATCAAAGGAAAGCTTTACTCAAAGCAAAAATGGTGAAAGGGAAAGCCCGAAATGCTTCCACAAGTCAGGAGCAACCAGGAAATGACCTTCCAACAGATAATTTCCTGGCAGATCAAGGAGGGCCTCCTATGATAATGGTGGGCCAGTAACAGTTCGAAGATCTTCAGAACAAAATTGAAGTCCTGACAGCTTTGGTCCAACATCTACATGAGGCTGCAGCTCAAAGGCAGCCACCACCTCCAGCAGTTTTACCCTCCGGCCGTCAATCTTTGAAAGAGGGTCGACATCAGGAAATCACTCCCAGCTTTTCACAAGTCCAGTCATCTCGTGGTCGCCATGCTTCTCCATCAGATCGACAAGCCTGGGATCACAATAAGAAAAAAAGAGTTCGGCGATCTCCCTCTGTTTCTTCTAGAAATCTTGCTTTGAAGGAGGATAGGAAGAAGGAGATCAATTATGAATTTGAAGAGAGGTTTAAATCCATGCAAGCACAGATTGCAAGAGTCTTGGATCTAAGAAGAAGCGATGAGGTCACATCTTTCAATTCACAACCCCCTTTTTCTGATCATATAATGGCAGAAGTTATCCCGAGGCACTTTAAGATTCCACAGTTGGAAGCTTACGATGGGATCTCAGATCCTCTTGACCATTTGGGGAGCTATAAGGCTCATATGATGGTCCAAGGAGCTACGGATGCTCTTTATTGCCTTGCCTTTCCTGCCACTTTGAAGAGGTCTGCTCGAATGTGGTACTTAAGCCTCCCGCCGAAGACAATTCATTCTTTCTCTGAGTTAGAGTGGCAGTTCGTCTCGCACTTCAGGACGTGCCAGAAAATGCCACGGAATACCGACAGCTTGTTTCTTCTACAGCAGCAGGATGGAGAAAATTTGAAGGACTTTGTTTGCCATTTCAACTCAGCCACATTGAAAATCCCTAATCTGAATGAGCATGTGGCAATGTCTGCCTTGAAAAAAGGCTTGAAATCATCCAGGTTTATTTTTTCCCTGGATAAGAGGTTTCCACAGAACTATACCGAACTGTTGGCAAGAGCTCAGAAGTATGCAGCTGCTAAGGAGCAGGCAGCGTGCCGAAGAATGGCAGAAGGAAGATTCTCTTCGAAAAAGAAGAATACTAAAGGACCCAATATGCCAAGTTCCTCTAATAACTCTTCGACCCCTAGGCGTAGTCCTAGGTCCAGGCAGCAGAACAATCGCTTGGATACTTATACTCCCCTTAACTTACCTAGGGAGAAGATTCTGCTGGAAATAGAAAAAGAAAAGTATTTCCAGAGGCCACGTCCCCTGAAAACATCAGCAAAAACAAGGGACAAAAGCAAAAACTGTAGATTCCATCGGGATCATGGCCATAACACTGAGGATTGCTTTCAGCTTCGGGACGCCATTGAAGATCTCATAAAGAGGGGCTATTTGGGAAAGTATGTCAACCGCCCTGAGCCTCAAGCTGAAGCCATTATTGTTCCCAGAATATTCGATGAAGCCGACCTGCCACATCAGAAGCCAACTGGTGGGGATGTTAGAATGCTTCATTGGCCATCAACCTGGAGTGCCGAAGTTGAAGAGAATGTTCCGAAGAGATTGAAGGGAATGAACTCCATCACATTTTCTGATGAGGATATTCAGGAAATTCAACTCCCCCATGATGACCCTGTAGTAGTCTCGGCAGTCATTTCCAACTTTGATGTAAAACAAATTTTTATTAATAATGGAAGCTCGGTTGATGTTTTGCTGTATGATGCATTTGTTCGAATGGGGTTATCTGGGCATAAATTGCAAAACTCTCTTATTCCAATTACGAGCTTCGATGGAAATCAAGTTGGGGTAGAAGGAGAAACAATTTTACCTGTGACTTTTGGGTCTGAACCACACCAAAGAACCCTTCACATCAATTTTATTGTGGCTAGAACCTCTTCGGCCTATAATGCAATATTGGGGCGTCCAGCACTAAACAAATTCCAAGCTATTGTTTCCACATACCATCTCTTGGTACGATTTCTCACCAGAACGGGCATCGGGGAAGCAAGAGGAGATCAAAGTGTTGCTCATCAATGTTTGACCATTCAAGACAAACAACTAGCCAAATCGCTAACACTTGATCAGCTGGATCCTCGAGATGAATTCGAAGACGGCGGAGAACTGGTGGAAAAAACATTCTTCATACCCTTATCCGAAGACGATCTTACCAAGCAGCTACAAATCGGCAGTTTGCTCAATGAAGAATCGAAGGTAAAATTAATTGCATTTCTTCGGGATAATGCTGATATTTTTGCTTGGACAGCTTCGGATATGCTCGGAATCCCATCCAATGTAATTACGCATTGCCTAGAAGTCTCTCCTAATTATAAACCCGTTCGGCAGAAGAAGAGAAATTTTGCTCCAGAAAGGCAGAGGGTTATTGATGAAGAGGTTGACAAATTATTAAAAACTAACTTTATAAGAGAAGTTCAGTACCCAACTGGCTTGCTAATGTAGTCATGGTAAAGAAGTCAAACGGCAAGTGGAGAATTTGCATAGACTATACTGATCTCAACAAAGCATGCCCAAAGGACAGTTTTTCATTGCAAAAAATTGATCAGCTGGTTGACGCTACTGCCGGTCATCAATTATTGAGTTTCATGGATGCTTTCTCAGGTTATAATCAGATCCAAATGAACCTTGAAGATGAAGAGAAGACGGCTTTTATCACTGAAAAAGGACTTTACTGTTATAAGGTAATGCCATTCGGTTTAAAGAATGCTGGGACAACTTTTCAAAGGCTCATCAACAAAGTTTTCAAGAACCAGATTGGAAGAAATATGGAAGTTTATGTTGATGATATAATTGTGAAAAGTCTTCACGACTCCGATCATATTTTAGATCTAAAAGAGTCTTTCGATGCTCTAAGGTGCCATCAGATGAGACTAAACCCAACCAAGTGCATCTTCGGTGTGACCTCAGGAAAGTTCTTGGGATACTTGGTTACCAAGAGAGGAATAAAGGCTAACCCAGAAAAGATACAGGCTCTTCGGACTATGAGGCATCCTACTTGCAAGAAAGAAGTTCAAAGGCTGACAGGAAGAATTGCCTCTTTGAGTCGTTTTATTTCTCGCTCTGTAGAAAGGTGTTTACCATTCTTCAAAGCTCTACGCCAGACTCAGAATTTTGAGTGGACAGAAGATAGCAGAGTCGCCTTTGACAAATTGAAGGAATATTTGGAAAGCCCGCCATTGCTTTCTAAGCCCTGTGAAGGAGAAACACTCTACTTATATCTATCCGCCACTGATGAGGCAGTTAGTTCAGTTTTGGTGCAGAAAGACACCAAGCATGTGCAGAAACCAATCTACTACACTAGTAAAGTATTACATGAGGCAGAGGTCCGATACCCTAGAGTGCAAAAGATTATCTTTTCGCTTGTGGTGGCAGCAAAGCATCTTCGGCCTAATTTTCAAGCTCATCCTATCGTGGTCTTGATGGATCAGCCTTTGAAGGCCATTCTTCGTTGTCCTGATACTTCTGGGAGGATAGCCAAGTGGGCTGTTAAATTGGAGGAGTTTGATATTGATTATCAACCTAGATCAGCAATAAAAGTACAAATTTTGGCTGATTTTATAGCTGAGTGCACGTGGGGATTTGAAGATCAATCAAAGGCCGAAGAGGAAAAAATCGAAGACAGTCTAGAGTTCATTTGGATGTTACATGTTGATGGTGCCTCAAACGCTGATGGTTGTGGTGTAGGTTTAATTCTTGCTGGTCTGAATGGGCAGGTTATTGAATATGCTCTTCGATTTTCTTTCCAAGCATCGAATAATCAGGCAGAGTATGAAGTACTCATTGCCGGGTTTAGAATCTTCAAAAAATTGGAGATCAAAAGGATCAAAGTTTTTTCCGATTCATAACTGGTAGTGAATCAAGTGAAAGGTGATTTTGAAACTCGAAATCCAAATATGATTCAATACCTAGAAAAGGTTCTAAGCCTGATATCTGAATTGGAGCACTTTGAAATTGTTCATGTGCCAAGAACAGAGAATTCTCGGGCAGATGCTCTTTCAAGACTTGCAACTACCATACCGGATTCTCTTGGGAGAACCTATGTGGAATATCTTGAAGATCCCAGTATATCGGAATCCCCAACTGAAGTTTGTCAAGTTGAACATGAACCTTCATGGATGGATCCGATCCTTAAATTCTTAAAGGATGGTGTCTTGCCTGAAAACAAGTTAGAAGCTAAACGGCTTCGATGGACAGCCTCTCAATATGTCATCCTGAATGAAGCATTGTATAAAATGTCTTTTACACAACCTTTGCTAAAATGCTTAGGCCCATCCGATACGGATTATGCACTCAGGAAAGTGCATGAAGGGATATGTGGAGATTATCTGGGGGGTAGGTCTTTGGCGTACAAAATAATCCGTCAAGGTTATTATTAGCCAACTATCCAGAAGGATTCTGCAGAATTTGTGCGAAGATGTGATCATTGCCAGAGATATGCCAATGTACAAAGATGGCCTGCTAGTCAATTGACTCTGATAATAGCTCCTTGGCCTTTTGCACAGTGGGGAATGGACATTCTTGGACCATTTCCTCCAACTTCTAGGCAGCGGAAGTTTCTCATTATGGCTATTGATTATTTCACAAAATGGGTCAAGGCTGAAGCATTAGCACAAATTACAGAGACAAAAATTGAAAATTTTGTAAGGAACTTCATTATCTTCCATTTCGAAATTCCATATTCTATCATAACTGATAATGGAAGGTAGTTTGATAATCCGAAGTTCAAAGGTTTTTGCACTCAGTATTATATTCATCATAAACTTACTTCGGTGGGGCATCCTAAGTACAACGGAGAGGCTGAAGTAACAAACAGGACTATCCTTCATGGTCTGAAGACCAGACTAAATGATACTATGGGATCCTGGGTTGATGAGTTGAACTCAGTTCTCTGGGCATACCGGACCACTCCTCGAACAACCATTGGTGAATCTCCCTTTCACCTGTTCTATGGCACCGAAGTAGTTCTTCCCTTAGAAGTTTCTTTACATTCTCTTCGGATTGATCAGTTTAAAGAGCCCGAAAATTCTGAACGCCGAAGAATTGACATGGATTTATTGCAAGGCACACGGCTTCGGGCACAGCTAAAAATGGCTATGTATCAACAAAAAGTTGCGGGATACTATAATTCTCGTGTAAAATAATGGATATTTCTTCCAGAAGATCTAGTTCTACGAAAGTCCGAAGTGTCAAAGCCAACAGAACAGGGTAAGCTTTCTCCTACCTGGGAAGGGCCATACAGATCAAAGAGGTTGTTAGACCTGGAACCTATCGACTTGAAACTTTAGAAGGAACTTTATTACCTCGACCATGGAATATACAGAACCTTCGAAAGTATTATCAATAAAGATTTCGTTCAAGTTCATTTATGCAGATTCAATCTATTTCTCTTCACTCTATTTTTCTTAAAGGTATAAGGATGGTCTCCGGATCTACCTCACGAAGTACCGAGTTGGGCCTAAAATGGTCCATCTTAATCTAAAAGGCATGAAGATGATCTTCGGATCTACTTTACGAAGTGCCGAGTTGGACCCAAAATGGTCCATCTTAATCTAAAAGGCATGAAGATGATCTCAGGATCTACTTCCCGAAATGCCGAGGTGGGCATGATCATCCTGTCTTAACTATTAATACAAAATGGCATAAGGATGATCTCTGGATCTACTTTACAAATTGCCGAGATAGGTCCGATCAGCCTATCTTAACCTCCAAATGATTCAAGGGAATCTTATATCCTAAGTCCGAGGACTTAGTGTAAATTCAAGTCCAAGAGACTTGATTATTCTTTGGATTTCTTATATCCTAAGTCCGAGGACTTAGTGTAAATTCAAGTCCAAGAGACTTGATTATTCTTTGGATTTCTTATATCCTAAGTCCGAGGACTTAGTATAAATTCAAGTCTAAGAGACTTGATTATTCTTTGGATTTCTTATATTCTAAGTCCGAGGACTTAGTGTAAATTCAAGTCCAAGAGACTTGATTATTCTTTGAATTTCTTTTATCTTAAGACTGAAGACCTAGTACAGATTCAAGTTCGAGAAAATCATTTTTTGGATTTCGCGTATTAAGTTCGAAGACTGTATAAAGAACAATTTCTCGCATTATATGCTTCAGGGTTCTTATTCGTCTGAAGATTTTGTACTTGAGAAAATTTCTATTATATTACATGCAAGTGAAAATTCCAAAAAAGAATTCATTGATAATGATTTTCTTACATTCCTATAAAAAAAAAAATTTTACAAATTTCCTGAAGGAGCTTCATTGACTAAATCTATCGGACCAGTTATTTCTTCGGCCATTACTGGTGCTTCGGAGTCCGCCTGGAGTTCAGGTGTAGTTGGACTTTCAAGATCAAATAGCTGGATGCTGGAAATGTCCAAGTCTGGGTAAAGTTTTTGTACCTCCTCTACTCTGTCATTGAAGCCTCCTCGATAGCCATGAGTCCCGACCTCAACCATTTCAGCTTCGAAGGCCGGAGATGCCTTATAGTCTTCTACAACTCTCTTTAATCGATCATTTAGAGATCGATTTTCCTCAATAGCCTATTCTTTTCTTTTGGAAGCTTCTTCGGAACGTTTGTTCACTTCCTTAAATGAGGCCTCCAAGGATCGAATCTTAGCCTTCTTCTTCTTGGATCTCGCCTCTTGTTCGGCACGTTCTGATCGGAGTTTATCCACTTCGGTTCTCAAACTTTGAACCGAAGCATCATTTCGAGCGAGTTTCTCCTCCATAGCTTGTCTTTGCTCCTCAGCTATGGTCTTTTCGGCTTTGGCCATTTTCATCTCTTCCTTCATCTTCCTGTAAGTTACTCGAAAATCGAAGATGCTCTCCTCCATGTGAGTAATGTCGTGCATCATCTGCCAGAACAAAGGAAAAGATTAGTAATTGTAAACCTAAGTATAATACAGTATGAGTATTTACCTTCAAAGCAGAGGAGAACACCAAGTCCGAGATTTCTTCGATGCATCGGGACTTGACGTTGTTCCAGTCCGTTGGGAGTAGAGTGCGCTTTAATAATTCTCTTGCCAGTTCGGGATTTTTTAAACCTTCTCGATCCGAGAAGGTAGTGAAATCCACGTTGCACTCTCCCTCCGAAGTGGCGTTCCACCTATGGTCCTCTTCGGATCGGTATTTTGCCCTCTCTTGACTTCTGTCTTCTGGAAGAGCAATCACAGATTCTTTGTTGAAATTTATGTCTCGCTAGCTCGTGGATGGTGCGTGTTGAGGGCTCTTCGGAGGGGATGTCCTCGGAGGCGAGCTTCTGGTGGAACCAGCTGGCGCCGGAGAAGCAGAGGGACTGTCCTCATCTAGTACGGGCCTCATCGGAGACATTCTAGAACCTTCTTCCGCCCTTCTTTTCTTTCGAGCTTCGGTTGTTGCGGGAGCGGCTACCCCCCTTTTCTAGAAGCCTGCCTAACCTTGTCAAGTTGAGGCTTCATTTTCTTGCCTACAATTGGAAACAAGAAAATTGTAATGCATATATGAATAAAGAAGAGAAGCAAAAAAAAAAAATCCGAAGACCACTTATTCTATACCTAATATTGGGACTTCACTGATATGAGCGCGATGAAGATTCTCTTCCCTCAGCAGCTCCTTAAGGGAAGGGATCTCCGGTTCTGACAGGGTTTCGAAATCTTTGTCATCGGCCTTTAATATCCTTTTGCCAGCATTCGCATCCAAGCACGGGGCCGACCACTCAGTATTGAAACCCCAGTGAGTATAATACATGAAAAAGAAGCAAGGCTTCCATCCATGTATCGCACTGGGGGTTCCCTTCAGTAGTCTTCGACCAGGCCAAGGACCTATGACCGACCACCCTTTGCTGTGAAAGTCTCTTTTCAACATGAATAGGGAAGTGAACAGGGATGTCTGCGGCTCTACATTCCTAAGTTTGCAAACCACTAAGAACCCGCAGATGTTCCTAAAACTATTGGGGGTCAGCTGAGCCGAGACTATCTGATACAAGTTAAAGATTTTCATAAAAAAAGGATGAAGAGGAAGCCGAAGACCCGCTTTAAGATGGTCTTCGTATATGGCTATAGATCGAATGGGAGGCTTATCTACCCTCTCTTCGGGTTATGGAAGGATCATGTTGAAGGTACGTGGAATGTGGTAACATTATTTTATTTCTTCTATTTTGGTAAGGGTAAAGGAGCTCTGAACGGAATCCGGTAACCGTTCCGGACTCTGTTTCCTATGGGAACTTCTCCCCCTACTGGATTCACCCTGAAGGTCCCTACTGACACCACCTCCCGATGGGATCCTGACGGCCTCTCGTTCGGGTAGGACCCTACCCGCTTCACTTACCGGCAAACCATTATCGAAAGTGGAGGAAGAATTCCCAGAGGACCCCGACATTGAAAGGAATGAGGAAACAGGAGGGAAGAAGGACCTCTAACCTGTAAAAGGACAAAGATGGTGGACTGGACCACCGGGGAAGATGAAGGACTTCAGTAAGAACAGGAAATCCGAGAGCATGAACGCGAAAGAAAGTTCCTCTCAAGTTCTCTCTCCTTCTATAGGTGAAGAAGGGGGGACCTTCGAGACAGTTCAGAAGACTAAACAGTTGTGCACCGTATTGGCGGTTTCAATTCTTGGTACGGTTCATTAATGGAACAAGTCGTGGTGATCCGCGTGAAACTGTGGTATTGGCTGAGATCATGCCAACGAGATCTCCACATTCAGGATGACCACTACGTGTCCAATCCCTGTCAAATTTAAATCCCTTTTCTGGGAATTTTTCGAGATTTTTTCAGAATCGATGCGTTTTCTTTTGAGGCCGCCTATGGTAGAGTGACGCGTGTCCTTGCCACGTTTTGTTGCGCCACCAGACAGTTATGGCAAAAAGATGCATCAGGGTTTTGCCATCATTATTTGACGATTATCGCTAAAAGACAAAACTGAAATACTCCCATTTTTCGAAATATAATCATTTCGAAACTGGGAGTGGGAGATAGCTGTTATGATATCCCTACTTTATTTCAATTAATTAATCACTCTTTATATTATAAAGCTATATCAGATGGCAAGAGGAGTCTTCGGCTTCACACTGATATCTTCTCGTTACTAACCCTAAGTCTTCGGCTTCGTATCGTTATTTCAGTCCGAAGACGATGCTTGATTGTTTGGAAAACAAACTAATTATTATCTTCGGTTTCGTGCATCTACATTAATCCGAAGACTATGCCTAAAGTATACGGTTTCGTATCTATGATCCATGATGCTTTCTCTGTCTTCGGCTTCATATTATTATTCTTATCCAGAGACAGTACTTATTATCTTTGGCCTATTGTCTAAAGGATATTATACTCTGGGTCTTCGGCTTCGTATTTTTATCTCAGTCTGAAGACGATGTTGAATGTCTTCAGCTTCGTGCAACAGTCTTGATCCGAAGACTTGATCTCTCGAGCAAATATCTTCGACTTTACTTCTTCAACCTAAAGATTGTAAGTGTTTATTTTTATCACGTCTAAGAAAGATCCGAAGTATAAAGCTGACATTCCCTTCAGGAGTACTACTAAAAAGAATGTAAAGATCACTTCGGATCGATGCTTAAAGAGGAGGATTCTAAAACACGTGGGGTTCTTGGATAAACGGTTGAAATTTGTTTGGGTTGTTGCAACCACCCACGTGGTTTGAAACATCAGATTAAACAAATCCCGGGTGTAACGGCTTTTCCGACAGCCACTACTTGTAGTAAGAAGTGGTTGCGCTTAACAATCTCTGTAACCATAAGTAGTTACGTTGAAGCTTATAAATACTGGTAAAAGGGAACACTCTGGGGATCCGGACTCTGGGCTTGGACATCATTTTCGATTTCTTTCTTTCACATCCTTGCTTCTATAAACTTTCCATTCTGTTGTTGCTTGGGTCTCTTCTGACTTTAGCATCGGAGTGTCCCCCGCTGAAAAACCTCCGGTCATGGATCTGTATTGCATGTTCTGGTTCGCGGTGGCCCAGTGGAAGGATCACTCCATCCGGTCGACGGAGATTCAACGTCAACAATATTTATACAAAATTTCTATTATTTTTTGCTTTTATGTTCACTTATTTTGAAACTAATAATTCTTGGCTATTAAAACTTCTCAAGATTTTATAAATAATTTGAAATACAATATATATATATATATATATATATTTATATAGTCCAGTTTAGTTTATTTTTTTATGATTTTTTAAAAAAAATAAAAACAAAAACAATATCTAACGAGCCCATAGTTTTTCATTATGCAATATTTCAGCAGCTGCTCACGTGAATATGCTAATATTGTGTATGGCCAGTTTTAACTGAGAGATTATGCAAATATCTACAATATGTCTTAGCAGCATTTTTGGTTGATGAATCACTGCAAGCCGTTTAGCAAGCAGCGAGGAGAGTATCAATGGGACGTACCACGCAACCACAACCGCTTGAGTAAGCTTTTTGTAATAATCATGGAGCTGCTGTTGCATGACGTAGCACCACACAATTTAAAACTTAAGGTGGGGACCGCGCGTATTGCGTGCCCGTGAATGGGTGCACGTTTGGGTGCTGTTTTTCATAAATAAGAAAAAAACAAAATATTTAAAGATTAGGGTTGGTCGAGGTGCGATGGCGGACAAATCTTTAACAATACCAGAACCGGAAGCCTGCCTGCCAGATATATCATGTACGTGTGGCATGTAGAGCTACACGTGGTCCTTTTATTTGCGCGTCAGTTCCACGTCGTCGGCGTAGGCATGTGAACCATGATCCCCCACCTCGGTTCACCCAAGCTTCCAAGTCGCCGTGCCGTGCGTATCGCTCGATAATGGGCAAAAAAACGTAGCGTAATATAAAACCCCTCTCGCCTTCCGTTCTCGCCTCTCAGTCCATCGTGGACCCTCAAATCCCCGCTAGAAGGATCGGAAGATAAAAAGAAGAAGAAGCGGCCGCTTCGATTCTTTGCTTTTCTTTTCTCGCCCTTTGTTTCTGGGTGGTGGCAGGCCGGACGGATGGCCGCTGTCGGCAGCGTCGCCTCACCGTCGAGGTTTCTACCCCTCCCATCCCGGCCCCAGCCCACGCCGCGGACTTCCCCTTCTCTCTCCAACTCCAATCCCTTCCCCCCTCCCTCCTTCTCCACGAGATCCCACGTGCCTCCTGCCCCTCTTTGGAGGTCCGAACGTGCGCGGAGGGATCGGGCCATCGCCGCCTCGGTGACGGCGGCGGAGGACCTGGACGTGATCCCCGTGCAGAGCCCTGACGCGACGGATCAGCAGGACGGGGTTGTCGCCGTGGCGGCTGGGAGAGAGCAAGAGGAGGAGGACGGCGGTGGGAGCAGCAGTCACGGCCAGGTCGGAGGATTCGCCTTCGACAGCGGAGGGGTTGGTAGCGTGACCGGCGGCGGCGGCGGCGGCGGCGGTGGGGATTTCTCCTCTTCTCCATCGTCTTCGTCTCTGGAAGAAGGCGAAGATGTGGATCGGTTCGCGGATCGAGCGATCAATGCGGCGATCGTGCTCGCGGTGGGGACCTTTGCCATCACCAAGCTGCTTACCATCGATAGGGACTACTGGCATGTCGGTGATCTCTCCCTCGCTCCTTTGCCTCGATTTAGCCTTTCTCTGGAATTAACTAAATAAATAAATAAAAATAGTGATTTGAATTGAATCGGCTTTATTTGCTTCAGCCCGATTATTTGAATGTGGTGGCTGTGGCTCACCTTTCTTGATTTCTTGCGGTTCCAAGTTTGTATCTCCGATTGGCTGGTTTTGATTTCTTGGCTGGTCTTTCCTCTTTGTCGCCAGATACTTTTGCTTGTGGAATTGGTGCTTTGACACAAGTGCCCCGCAATTATGTGCGCTTATTATTCACTATTGACTTAGTTCAAGGTTTTAATTTCTTTCCTTTTTTGAAATCTATCAATCAATAAACCTTTTCCTGTTTGGTCTTTTTGGATCTTCTTGTTTATCCATCTGCCTTTCAATGAACACAAGGCTTGTTCAATTTTGCATCCTCGTTGTCGCATTGCATAGAGAAAGCTTTTGAAGTTGAGGATCTCAATAGCGGCCAAACCAACAATAGGCAGATGAATATCGTAATCAAGACTGATAGCTGAGAGATTGTGTGGATTGGCTGCTTCCTTTTATGAATAAGAAGGTGAAAATGCAGAAGGATTGACGAAAATAGTTCTAATTGGTATTCAAAGATGCCGTGGGTGTACATGCGTTTGGAGAATGTGCTCATATAGTCCTTTCAAGCAAAAAACAGGGCATGCAACCAAAGCATGCCTGCATGAGCCACATGCTTGCTCGCATAACAGCCACTGGAATGCATGTTGCAGACTTGAGGATGAGTTGGATGTGTAGGGAGCTGTATGTGCCAGCTGACAGTTGCTTAACCAGCCTGTCTAAGTTGATTTTGCAAAGCTGATCTTTGCTTATGTCCTGCTGTTTTACAAATGCATGCCTTAGTGAATATTGGGAATTTTTTATATTCATGGTTTACGGTTGACATGGTTGTGTCTAGCATGTCCGACACTAAAAATAGTGCGAGTTGATGCATTTTTTACGTGTTTCATGGTATTTGTATCGATGTATTGTTGAACTAGACTATACTGAATAATGTGAGTTCTTGTACATTTATTTCATATAAAATACTTGAATGGATGATCTGGCAAGAATTTTACTATGTTGCTAAAGTTATTAAACGATGCATTTCCTGAAGGTACTATTATACCAACATCTTGTTATGAAGCCAAAAATTTAGCAAGGGAATTGGATCTTGGATACGAAAATATTCATAACTGTCCAAATGATTATATATTATATCGGAGAGAACATGCCGATCAAAAGTCGTGCCATGTGTGTGGATGTTCATGATGGATGAAACAAAAAGAAAATGAGAGTGAGGGATTAGATGAATTGGATGCAACACAAATTAAATAAAAGTCGATGAAGGTATTACATTATTTTCCTCTTCTATCTAGATTAAAAAGGATCTATGCATCATCAAAGACAACTTCGTCAATGAGATGTCATGACGAAATACGTACAAAAGATGGAATGCTAAGACACCCAGCGGATAGTTTAGCTTGGAAAGTATTTGATGACAGACATCTTGATTTTGTATCTGATGCTTGTAATGTCATGCTGGGTTTAGCCAGTGATGGGTTCAATCCATTTCGGGCATTAAGTTCTGTCTATAGCACCTGGCCAGTTATTCTGATTCCTTATAATTTGCTACCATGGATATGCATGAAACAATCTTCACTTATTTTATCAATTGTCATTCCAGGTGATAAGGGTCTAGACAATGATATTGATGTTTTCTTACAACTTTTAATAGATGAATTGAAACAACTGTGGGAGGGTATCAGTACAATTGATGCTTCGAATCGCCAAACATTCAATCTGCGGGCAACTCTATTATGGACTATTAATGATTTTCCTGCATATGCTAATTTATCTGGCTAGAGCACTAAGGGACGAGTTGCATGTCCTTGTTATAGTGAATCAACCCATTCAATTTGGTTAAAACATGGAGGAAAGTTTTGTTATATGGGACATCATCGATGGTTGGAGGAAAATCATCCATTTCTGTTATATGTATTCAATCGACCTCAACGTCATGGTGATACTATGGAGAATACAGATCTATACAAATTTGTATCATCCGGAAGATTTATAGGAAAAGCTGAAAGTATTGTTCTTGACCATAAATCCTTATTACAAGCACACCGTTATGTATTGCTATATAGTGACAAAATATCTGACTATCACATGTTAGTTTATCTATACATGGATAATACTAAATATTAGACATGTTATTGTGAAACTTATATTTGATTGTCATGTAGTGAATTTTTAGCTATATAACGACAAGCCAATCATTCCACTCGTCCTAATCCAAGAATTGAACAAAGATGGTTGGTTGAGTTATTCCATAATTGGCTCGCTAATTAGGTTAGTATATATAAGTCATATAATAATTTTACATACATTTAATATCGAATAAGTGATCGATAATTGATATTATATTTTCTAGGTACCGGTATTGATGGAGAAAAATTGTTTAGCAGAACTAACAGCAATTGCCAGAGGTCCAAATTATATTATGAATAAATATAATGATTTTATTATAAATGGCTTTAAATTTCATATCAAGGAGCGCGAGAAATTTAGAAAAACTCAGAACAGTGGTGTTATGGTAGAAGCAGATGAAAAATCTTATTATGGTATACTTAAAGATATTTTTGAGTTGGATTATTATAAAAATTTTAAAGTTGTATTATTTTGATGCGCTTGGATGGTGTTGCCGTTCCCGTCGCCGCGCCCGTGCCTCGGATCCGTCGATCCTACCGGACCGTCTGGCTCCTGGCGGCTCCTGGCCAGAGCGAACCTGCAAGAGAGGGTCAGAAGACCCTGGCCGGGGATCCCGGCGAGGGAGTTTCGGCGGTCAAGTTAGTAGACAGCGAGAAGGAACAGATTCTCCAAGACGGGCCCCCTTGGGGGTTCCAGACTCAGAGAATTTACTAGTAAGAAAGGTGCTATGGGGACCAGAAATTCGGCCGGGCCTCCTTGCCAAGCTCACGCCAAGCGATCCCCTCTCAGGACCTTGGATCTCACTCCCGGAACGAGGCTTTTGGCCACTGTTTCTTACTTGTCCCCAGCCCGATCAGCTTACCTTGTCGTCCCCAGCTTCCTTCCTTTTATCTCCTCTCGTTGTTCGCCTGTCTTCTCCTCCTAGGAGGCTCCCCTTCCCCATCCTTTTCTCTTTCCCCTTTCGGTGTTGAGGGCCAGGCGGCTTTCCGACCTCGTCCGCCGAGTCCAGCGGGGAAAGGGCAAAGACAGAAGGGGGGTGGCGCCGGTAAGGCGGCCGGTCAGACCTCGGGCCCAGCGAGAGCGCTCTCCTTCCCAAGTGTAGGCGCCATCCATCTATGGACCCTGTTTTGTCAGAACCGCGCCTCTCGACTGTGGGACCTGTCGGGCCGATGCAAATGGTGTTTTGCGTGCCGCCGCCATCCGTACGGGGCGCCGCCTGTGATGCGCACGACTCGAGGGACGACCTCGGAACCTGCGCCTCTTTCTTTGGGACCTTCTCTGTACGTGCGGCCTGACCTCGGCCGAGGTGGACCCCTCTCGGGTGGACACCTGGCGAGGTGGCAGGAGGTCGCCTGGCTTCGACCGAGGTGGACCCGTCTCCGGGGGCCACCTGGCGAAGGAGCGAAGGATCGGCCGACCTCGGCCTAGGTGGACCCCTCCCGGGTGGACACCTGGCGAGGTGGCAGGAGGTCGCCTGGCTTTGGCCGAGGTGGACCCGTCTCCGGGGGCCACCTGGCGAAGGAGCGAAGGATCGGCCGACCTCGGCCTAGGTGGACCCCTCCCGGGTGGACACCTGGCGAGGTGGCAGGAGGTCGCCTGGCTTCGGCCGAGGTGGACCCGTCTCCGGGGGCCACCTGGTGAAGGAGCGAAGGATCGGCCGACCTCGACCTAGGTGGACCCCTCCCGGGTGGACACCTGGCGAGGTGGCAGGAGGTCGCCTTGCTTCGGCCGAGGTGGACCCGTCTTCGGGGGTCACCTGGCGAAGGAGCGAAGGATCGGCCGACCTCGGCCTTGGCGGGCCCCTCCTGGGTGGACGCCTTGCGAGGTGGCAGGAGGAGCCCCGAACCGAGCTCGGCTTCGGCGAGAGCAGTTTCGTCTTGGGAAGTCGTCTGGCGAAGTAGCCTTGCCGAGCTCGACCTCGGCAATGTGGCGCTGACTCGGCCGGAGAAACCTCCACGTGGCTCGATCATATCTGACGGTATCTGAGCCCGGCCACGTCATCGTTACGGCCGTAACAGTTGCCCCCCAGCCCGTCGTTCCGTTGGGACGTCGTAGAACGGAACGTCGGGATTAAATGCAGATATGACGTGGGAAGGCGAAGATCTTGCATCATAATTGCCACGATCCTCGTCGCCGCTTCTCGATGCACCCGAAGCCCTATAGGAAGCCACCACGCGTCGCCCACTTGCCCACAATAAATGCGTCGCTTCGAGGCAGAGGCCGTTACCCTGCTAACGAGGCGTCTGTGTTGGGCGTGCGTCCACGCGGCGATCATCCAGTGGCTCGGGGTGGAATGACGGGTACGGTTGCTGTCGACTGAGTTTGAAAAGGAGGGGACTTTCCAGAATGAGGCCTTTTCCCTTGCTTCGTGGGCGGTTTGCTGCAGACTAACTTCCGTTGCCCCGCGTTCGCTTGGCATATTTTCGGTGAGTGCCTTCATCATTCTCTCTAGTTCCCCTCTCCCTTTTCTTCTCTGAATCCTTGTTCTCTTCTTTGCCATGGCGCGTCGTCGCTATGTTTCTTCTAATCCGGACGAGGCCGGTCCATCCCGGTCAAGGACTCCATCTTCTTCCTCCTCAGAGGAGGAAACGATTCCGGAGGAGATCCGCAGGCGTCTGCAACCTGGGGGTGTCACCATCGGCATCCCCAGGGGGGTCCGGTCTCCTCCGATTGCTTCCACTCTTCCTCTTCTTTCTCTTCCTACTCCGTCTCTTCTTCCCGCCGGTCCCTCCGGTCATGCTTCCACCATGACCGAGGGTGACCTTTCTTTGCTCCGGGAGGCCTATCGCATCCCGGGATCAATCCGTCTATTCGTTCCGCGGCCCGGGGAACGCGTCACCATGAGTGGCCCCGGCCGCATAGCCTTCTATGAAGACTTCTTCCTCGGGGGTCTTCGATTTCCTCTGCACCCCTTCTTCCTCTCTTTTCTT
This sequence comes from Areca catechu, assembly GCA_021397845.1. NCBI lineage: Eukaryota > Viridiplantae > Streptophyta > Magnoliopsida > Arecales > Arecaceae > Areca > Areca catechu. The sequence continues at coordinate 58,818,119 of CM038039.1, read as the reverse complement.
AGCCATTTCCGACTTGTTCCGGCCCAGTTGGCTCCCAATGCCATCCGGGTCATCTTCTCTTTCATAGTTTTTTGTCATTTTCACGAGTTCGTTGCCCGTTTCTCCCTCTTCAGAGCCATGTTCACCCTGAAGAGGTACTCCATCGATGACGGCTGGTGGTACATCTCGCCCCAGCCCAGGTGTCTCCGGTTCGACTTCCCTTCTTCTATCAAGGGCTGGAAGAGCCGGTTTTTCTTTGCCTCGGTCGAGGATGTCGACTGGGCCTGGAGTGAATCGGACCGATCTCCGAACCGGAACTCTCAGGTCGAGTCGGCGGACCAGGAGGCCTACTCCCTGCTGCTGAGCGACGTGGTCCCGGCGCTCGAGGTTCTGCTTTCGGAGCAGAATCTTTTTTAGGCCGGGATCAGTCCCATCCGCGAGTCGGGTGAGATTCGGTCCTCCCTTGACTTTTGCATTCTTTTGCTTTTATAACCGAGCTGGCTGACCTTCTACTTTTTTGTACTGCAGGCATGAAGTTCTCACTGGAGAGCCTCTTGGAGGGCGCGGCCCAGAGAGATGTTCCGGAGGTAGATGAGCCCGCGGTCAAGAGGGCCCGCATCGAGGCGAGCCAGGAGGTGGCGCCGGCGTCTGCACCTAGTTCAGCGGCCGCTGCTTCCCCGCCCAGGCGCCTCGGGGCGGGGCCGTTGATTCCTCGGCTGCCAGATCCGGTGGTGCTGCCGTCGAGGGGGCTCCACCGCCCGAAGCTCCGTCTAGCGCCGGCCTCATCGTCGCCGCGGCTCCGACGGCGCAGCCCGTGTCCTCTGCCGGCCCGTCGATTGCGATTCCTGCTGGAGGGACAGCCACCGCCGGAGATCACCCACCGGTGTTCAGTCATCCGCGACAAAGGGCTCGCGGAGAAGGTGATGGAGTACGCCTCCACAGCCCGGGACCGCCGAGCTCGGGGCGGCCGGGACTATGCTGACGCTCTGCTCGGGATCCTCCCGCAGCTTTTTACGGTAAGCCCGAACTTACCTTCTTCTGTCTTTCGTGACCTCAGTGGTCTTTCTTCTAACCCGGTTGCTTTACCTGTGCAGATTGGGAATGACGTTCTCCTACTGAGGAACTTCCTCGTAGGGAGCGCGAAGAGGGACGCCGAGAAGGAGAAGAAGCTCGGCAAGCTCGCGGCCGACGTCAAGGACCTCATGGAAAAGGGGGTCGAGCTGCGGGCAAGCAATCAGGCCCTCCAAACCGACCTAGCGCGCGTCGAGGGGCGGAACAAAGAGCTAGAGTCTTCTCTGTCGGAGGAGAGGGTCTCCCACCAGCGTCGCGCGGAGGAGGACGCAGCGGAGAGGGCTCGTCTTCAGGCCCACTCCCAGTGGCTGGAGCGCCAGCTAGAGGAGGCCAGGCTAGATGCAAACGCGGCGAAGGAGCGGAGTGCGTACGTCAACGGACTCCTGGAGGCCGCAAAGCGGGAGGCGCAGGAGGCCGTCCCGAAGTTTCGGGCTTCCGACGAGTACACGTCGGAGGTCCGGGAGGCCGCCGTGGACTCCTTTCTGAAGGGGTTCCGGATGTGCCGGGAGAAGGTAGGGGCCTTCTACCCCGAGCTCGACCTCAGTGGGGTGGTGCTCGGAGGTAGGAGGCAAGGACCTGAGAGCAGAGCCTCCGGTGCGGCCGGCGCCACGCCTGCGGCCCCGGCGACCGATGAAGCCGTGGCTCCGGAGCAGCCGCCTGGGCCGACCGCCACTGAAGGCGAGGATGCGGAGCGCGCGACCCAGGCGGAGGGCTCCGACCCTGCACCAAACTGAGCCGCCATCTTCTCACCTCCTCCGTTGTCGTAGTTGTATTCCTTCTTCTCTCTTTTTTTTTTTTTTTTTTTTTTTTTTGGGACTCCCGGCCTGTCGGGATTTCCAGTTTGTACTCCTCCTTGGATCAATGAAAGTTTGATTTGACTAAGTCTCGAGCTCACTTCCTTCCCCACTCTCCCATCTCCTCTTTTTCTTTCTTGAGATGTTGATGTGGAGTGCCGAAACGAACGTGGACCCGGTCCCGTCCGTCGCTCAAGTCAAAAGTTGGGACATTCCGGACCGCGCGGCGTCAGAGTAGGCCTTGAGCGGGTCCGGCCTTGGGATTGCCTTCATGTTTGCGTGGGCGAAGTGGTTTCCGCCCCGCCTTCCAGGTCAAAGCCCGGGACCTCCGGACTGAACCCCGGGGGCCGCAGGCTTTCTCAAGCCTTCGTGGCTTGCCGGGCTGTTCTCTGGGCTTGCGTGGGCGAACTTGGTTCTGTCCCACCTTCTAGGCCGAAGCCCAGGATCTCCGGACTGAACCCCGGGGCAGCAGGCTTTCTCAAGCCTTGCGCGGCTTGCCGAGCTGTTCTCCGGGCTTGCGTGGGCGAACTGGGTTCTGTCCCACCTTTCAGGCCGAAGCCCAGGATCTCCCGCTTCCTTCGACCGTCGGCCATGATCGGACGTGCCGAACTCAGGGCCATGCGCCGGTTTTCCTACAAAGTGAGAAGAGAGCGTTTGAAGCAAGGAAACTTTATTGCAGGAGTGGGGAACCTTACATTACTGATAATACATTCTTAGGTTCGAGGCGTTCCACGTCCGGGGGAACCTGGCACCTCCCAATTCTTCCAGGTAGTAGGCGCCGTGGGGGAGGGCTTCCGCTACCCGGTACGGGCCTTCCCAGTTGGGTGAGAGCTTGCCGCATTCCCGTGGCTGAGAAGCTTCAGCGCGCCGGAGGACCAGATCTCCGGGACAAAAAATCTTCGGCCGCACTCGGGAGTTGTAATACCTGGCCACACGCTGCCTATACGCCGCCATCCGAACTCGGGCCTTGTCTCTCGTCTCTTCAAGAAGGTCGAGGTTGAGCATCATCCTGGCGGGGTTTTCTGTCTCGTCATATTGCTCCACACGCAGCATGGGTAGGCTAAGTTCGATCGGGATGACCGCTTCGGTTCTGAAGATGAGGTTGAACGGAGTCTCGTCGGTAGCCGTCCTCGGGGTGGTGTGGTATGCCCAGAGGACGCTGGGGAGCTCCTCGGCCCATCTGCCTTTGGCCTGGTCCAGCCGCGTGCGGAGACCCTGCAAAATGGTCCTGTTTGTGACTTCGGCCTCTCCATTGGTCTGGGGATGCGCCACCAAGGTGAAGCGATGCCTGATGCCGAGGTCACCGCAGAACTCTTCGAACTCCCAGCAGTCGAACTGGCGCCCGTTGTTAGTAACCACGGTGTGGGGGAGGCCGAAACGGCAAACGATTGACTTCCAGAAGAACTTGGCGACGTTCGCTTCGGTGATCCGCGCCAAGGGTTCGGCCTCGACCCACTTCGTGAAGTAGTCGATGGCCACTATCAAGAACTTCCGCTGTCCAGACGCCGGCGGAAATGGGCCCAGAAGGTCCATCCCCCACTGGGCGAATGGCCAGGGAGCTGAAAGCTGGGAGATTGGGTTGGAGGGCTGCCGTTGCACCGTGGCATGACGCTGGCACCGATCGCACTTTTTCACGAAGTCAGCGGCGTCTTCCTTCATCGTCTCCCAGAAGTAGCCCTGACGAAGGGCCTTGTAGGCCAATGCTCTGCCCCCCACGTGGTTCCCGCAGATGCCTTCGTGAATCTCCTGGAGCACGAGCTTGGCTTCCGCGGGTCCTACACACTTGAGGAGGGGGTAGGAGTAGGATCTTCGGTATAATTGCCCATCCATCAGAACGAACCGCACGGCTTTCTTTCTGATAAGGCGAGCTGCCTCGCGGTCCTCCGGCAGGGTGCCACTGGTGATGTATTCGGCGTACTTGTCCATCCAGCTGGGTTCATGGCTGACCTGATGGACCTCCACCGGAGCCTCGAGGCTTGGGATCTCAAGGCACTCCACATGAGCGCGGCCCAGCATCGAGTCCGGCAGGGTCGCCAGCCGAGAGAGAGTATCCGCACGGGCGTTCTCCCTGCGGGGGATGTGGAAGATGTTAAAGCGCCGAAATCTGGACGCGCCCGCCTGGACGAGCTCCAAGTATTTCGCCATTTGGGGGTCATGCGCGGCATACTCCCCGGAGACTTGTCCCGCCACGAGCTGGGAATCAGTGAAAGCTTTGAGGTTGGTTACGCCCAGCTCGCGGGAAACCCTCAGCCCGGCAAGAAGTGCCTCGTACTCTGCCTGATTATTGGTCGCGAGAAATTGGAAACGGAGCGCGCATTCGGCGACGACCCCGTCGCTGTTGGCAAGGATGAGTCCGGCTCCGCTTCCGCCGGAGTTCGAGGCTCCGTCTACATGGAGGATCCAGGCGTCTTCTCCGGGCTCATCGGGGCCTGTCTTCAGCGGCTGGCCTGAGGGGCCTTCCTCGGGCTCCTTGCCCAAGCCTGCGCATTCGACCAAGAAGTCGGCCAGCACCTGCGCTTTCATGGCCGACCTTGGCCTGTACGCGATGTCGAACTCGCTGAGCTTCAGTGCCCACTTTGCCAATCGTCCCGAAGTATCGGGTCGGCTGAGCACCGCTTTCAGCGATTGATCCGTCAGGACAGCGATGGGATGCGCTTGGAAATAGGGCCTGAGACGCTGGGCAGACATTATTAGCGCAAAAACGAGTTTCTCGGGCCGAGAATACCTGAGCTCCGCGTCGCGGAGAAGTTTACTGGTATAGTACACCGGCCGCTGGACTCCTTGGTCATCGGTCCGAACCAAGACCGAGCTGACGGCTTCCGGGGTGACCGCTAGGTAGAGGATGAGTTCCTCCCCCTCCTCGGGCCTGGACAGCAATGGTGGCGATGCGAGCGTCTTCTTCAGCTCTTCGAAGGCCTTCTGGCATTCCTCGGTCCAAGCGAAGTCGTTCATCTTTCTCAGCACCTTGAAAAAGGGACGGCAGCGATCTGCCGACCTGGAGATAAAGCGACTGAGGGCCGCAACTCGGCCGGTGATTTGCTGCACTTGCTTCTTGGAGGCGGGCTGCTCCATGTCCAGGATGGCCTGGACCTTCTCCGGGTTGGCCTCAATTCCTCTTTGGGTCACCATGAATCCTAGGAACTTCCCGGCGGAGACACCGAAGGTGCACTTCGCCGGGTTCAGCTTCATCTGATGATGTCGGAGGTTGCCGAATATCTCCGCCAAGTCAGCTACGTGGTCCGAATCGGGTTTGCTCATTACTAGCATGTCGTCCACGTACACCTGCATGTTGCGGCCGATCTGGTCCTTGAAAATCCTGTTGACCAGACGCTGGTACGTGGCTCCAGCGTTCTTGAGGCCGAACGGCATCATCCTGTAGCAAAAGGTTCCGCGGTCGGTTATGAAGGCGGTATGCTCTTCGTCCTCCGGGCTCATTCGGATCTGGTTGTATCCGGAGAAGGCGTCCATGAATGACAGGAGGCGATGTCCCGAGGTAGTGTCAACCAGCTGGTCGATCTTTGGAAGAGGGAAGCTGTCCTTCGGGCAAGCTCGGTTGAGGTCGGTGTAGTCCACACAGATCCTCCACTTACCATTACTTTTTCTTACCATGACCACGTTCGCTAGCCAGCTGGGATACCGGACTTCCCGCACAAAGCCGGCGGCGAGGAGTTTCTCCACCTCCTCATTGATGGCCTTCTGTCTTTCCATGGCGAAGCTCCTCTTCTTCTGGCGGACCGGGCGGCAGCTTGGGTCCACGTTCAACCTGTGCGTGATGACCTCGGGCGGAATGCCCGGCATGTCGGCCGTCGACCAGGCGAACACATCTATGTTCGCGCGGAGGAACTCCAGCAGGCGGGTCCGTTCCTCATCAGGGAGTTGGGCCCCGACCTGCACCGTCTTCAGTGGGTCGGAATCGAGGGGATAAGTCAACAGGCGTTCTACGGGCCCTCCCCTGGGTTCCTTTTCCCTTAGGTCGAGGTCGTCGGCATCGGGGGCGAGCTCCGCGCCTCGGGCGCCCGGGACCGTCTGGAGGCAAAGCGGGACCGGCTGGGTCATCCCCTTCATCTCCCCGAGCCCGGAAGGCGTGGGGAACTGCACCAACAACCTTTTCGTGGAGATCATGGCATCCAGTTGGTTGAGCCCGGGACGTCCGAGAATGGCGTTGTAAGGCGAAGGGAGCCTGACGACGGTAAACGTCATCAGGACGGTCGTCTGTCGAGGTGGGGATCCGGCGGTGACCGGGAGAGTGATCTCCCCTTCGACCCCCACGGAATCCCCTGTAAAACCTACCAGGGGGTATGCACCGGTCTCAGCTGACCGTGGGACAAATTCATCCGAGAGAAGGCATCGTAAAAAAGTACGTCCGCCGAGCTTCCACTATCCACCATGATTCGATGTACAGGATGCTTCGCGATGGTCATCTCGACCACCACGGCATCGTTGTTTACATTATCATTATCCTTCCCCTCCTCGGGAGGGGTTACATCCTCCGGGTTTCCGACTTCCCGGGCTCTCTTCGCCGCTCGTCCGACCCCGCGTGAGATCATGCCCACGGGCTTCTCCGTTGGGCGGTTATCGATTGCAGGAACTGGCGGTAAGGTCACGAGCGGCTGCCCCTCCGGGGGGACCTCGTTCCTGACGAACTTCCTGAGGTAGCCCCTCTTAATCAGCTCCTCGATCTCCCGCTTCAGGTTGCGACACTCCTCCGTGTCGTGATCATGCTCGCGGTGGAACTGGCAGTACTTCGATTTGTCCCGGATGGCCCTCGGGTTCTGAGGAGGAGGTCGGCGGAGGTAGCGCTCGCCCTCGATTTCTATGAGGATCTTCGTCCAAGGTGCGAGGAGAGGGATGAACGTCCGCTCCGGAGTGGCCTCGCACCTCGGTCTTGGATTTGGGCGAGGGTCGGCAGATGGCCCAGGCTTCCGAGCTCCTGGGGTATCTCTCGGGGGCAGCCTCTTTAGAGTCTTCCCGTCCAACTCTCGACGGGTGCGGTCGGCCTCCTCCGCCCGGATGTACTTATGGGCACGGAGGAGGAGCTCGGAGTACGTCCTGGGCGGCTTCTTATCCAGGGAGTAGGTCAGGCGGGACGTCTTGAGCCCGCGCTTCAAAGCCAGCATAGCGACGGGCTCGTCCAGGCTGTAGATTTCCAGGGCTGCGGTCTTGAACCGGGTGATGTAGTCCCGTAGCAGCTCCTGGTCCTGCTGGCGGATGGAGAAGAGGCTGTCCACCTCTCTCGGTACCTTTCGACAAGCGTCGAAGTGCGCCACAAACTTTCCTTCCAGCTGGTGGAAGGAGCAAATGGATCCGGGCTCGAGGCGGGTGAACCAGACTCGAGCGGCCTTCCGGAGGGTGGCCGGGAAGGCGATGCACAAAAGAGCGTCGGTGGCCCCCTGGACTCTCATGAGAGCTTTGTAGCTCTCCAGATGGTCCAGAGGGTCGGTGGTCCCGTCGTAGGGATCCACCTGCGGCATGCGGAACCGTTTTGGGATCGGCTCCGCCTGGATTTCCTCAGAAAAGGGGGGACGGGAGTCGTAGCCCGCCGGGTCCGCCGACGAGTTCTGCAGGTCGGCAAATCAACGGGCGAACTCCGCTAGCTTGCGCTCGTGCTCCTCCAGGCGCCTCTCAGCCTGGCGCCTAATGGCCTCGTCGGTGGAGTCTTCCACCGAGGCCGCTGGGGAAGGTGGCGCCGATCGGTCTCGGCGCGAAGTCAGGCCTCGGCGCCGCTTGCTGCGATGCGCCGTCTCGGCTTCATCGGCCGGGGATCGACTCTCGTGATCCGCCGAACCGGAGTAATTTCTTTTTGCGGGAGCCTGGTGGCTCCCGCGGGGGTTGGAGACTGCCCTCGAGTGGGATGGCCTGCCCTGGATGGAGCGCAGGCTCCCACGCAGAACCGTGGCTTGGGCCGCGGGAGCCCCTGGGTGCGGCTGCGTGGCCAGGGACCGCTGCTGATGTTGGAGCTGCCGGACTGCCGAGGTCAAGGTCTGCAGCTGTTGGATGACGGCCGCAAGGGGCCCGTCTATTGAGGTCGGCTGTGGTGGAAGAGGAGGGGGAGCTGGAAGCTCCCTCTCTGGGCTGTGGGCCCCTTGAGGGGAGGGAACCTCCCCCACATGGCTGGTGGACGCCTCGCGCCCATGAGTGACCACCATTGTCAGAGAGCGCGACACCTGCAGAAAGCTGGCTCCCGCTAGGGGGTGTTGTCCTGCCCCCTACCTGGTGCGCCAATCTGTTGCCGTTCCCGACGCCGCGCCCATGCCTCAGATCCGTCGATCCTACCGGACCGCCTGACTCCTGGCGACTCCTGGCCGGAGCGAACCTGCAAAAGAGGGTCAGAAGACCCTGGCCGGGGATCCCGGCGAGGGAGCTCCGACGGTCAAGTTAGTAGACAGCGAGAAGGAACAGATTCTCCAAGACGGGCCCCCTTGGGGGTTCCAGACTCAGAGAATTTACTAGTAAGAAAGGTGCTATGGGGACCAGAAATTCGGCCGGGCCTCCTTGCCGAGCTCACGCCAAGCGATCCCCTCTCGGGACCTTGGATCTCACTCCCGGAACGAGGCTTTTGGCCACTATTTCTTACTTGTCCCCAGCCCGATCAGCTTACCTTGTCGTCCCCAGCTTCCTTCCTTTTATCTCCTCTCGCTGTTCGCCTGTCTTCTCCTCCTGGAAGGCTCCCCTTCCCCATCCTTTTCTCTTTCCCCTTTTGGTGTTGAGGGCCAGGCGGCTTTCCGACCTCGTCCGCCGAGTCCAGCGGGGAAAGGGCAAAGACAGAAGGGGATGGCGCCGGTAAGGCGGCCGGTCAGACCTCGGGCCCAGCGAGAGCGCTCTCCTTCCCAAGTGTAGGCGCCATCCGTCTATGGGCCCTATTTTGTCAGAACCGCGCCTCTCGACTGTGGGACCTGTCGGGCTGATGCAAATGGTGTTTCGCGTGCCACCGCCATCCGTACGGGGCGCCGCCTGTGATGCGCACGGCTCGAGGGACGACCTCGGAACCTGCGCCTCTTTCTTTGGGACCTTCTCTGTACGTGCAGCCTGACCTCGGCCGAGGTGGACCCCTCTCGGATGGACACCTGGCGAGGTGGCAGGAGGTCGCCTGGCTTCGGTCGAGGTGGACCCGTCTCTGGGGGCCACCTGGCGAAGGAGCGAAGGATCGGCCGACCTCGGCCTAGGTGGACCCCTCCCGGGTGGAACCTGGCGAGGTGGCAGGAGGTCGCCTGGCTTCGGCCGAGGTGGACCCGTCTCCGGGGGCCACCTGGCAAAGGAGCGAAGGATCGGCCGACCTCGGCCTAGGTGGACCCCTCCCGGGTGGACACCTGGCGAGGTGGCAGGAGGTCGCCTGGCTTCGGCCGAGGTGGACCCGTCTCCGGGGGCCACCTGGCGAAGGAGCGAAGGATCGGCCGACCTCGGCCTAGGTGGACCCCTCCCGGGTGGACACCTGGCGAGGTGGCAGGAGGTCGCCTGGCTTCGGCCGAGGTGGACCCGTCTCCGGGGGTCACCTGGCGAAGGAGCGAAGGATCGGCCGACCTTGGCCTTGGCGGGCCCCTCCTGGGTGGACGCCTAGCGAGGTGGCAGGAGGAGCCCCGAACCGAGCTCGGCTTCGGCGAGAGCAGTTTCGTCTTGGGAAGTCGTCTGGCGAAGTAGCCTTGCCGAGCTCGACCTCGGCAATGTGGTGCTGACTCGGCCGGAGAAACCTCCACGTGGCTCGATCATATCTGACGGTATCTGAGCCCGGCCACGTCATCGTTATGGCCATAACAGATAGATATAAATATACCAAGAGGTTTAAAAAAGGACTCAAATGGATTCATACTTATCAAATTCTCAAATGGATTCATACGTATCAAATTTTCAAGATTGATACATACGGGTGTATTATTGAAAGATGATCCATTTATCTTTTCATCTCAAGCTCGACAAGTCTTTTATGTAAAAGACTTGAAAGATAAAGAATGTGCTACTGTTATTAAGACAAAATCCAGAGACTTGTAGATATGGAGAAAAGGGTGGAAGAAGAAGATAATGATACTTATACTCAGTGTATGCCTTATAATATTTTGCCGGATGATCATATAAATGATAAAACCATTTTGGTTATGTTGGATTCCGAAGAAGGTACAACTGGTTGATTATGATAAGTAAGTAGTTTATAAGATGTTTTACATTTTTGCATGAATGATTATGTTATCTTTTAAATGATAATTCATTTCCATTATAATTTGATTATAATGTTAACTAACTTGTTTTTAAATAATGCTTGTTAGGTACACCATGCCTAGAAGGAAGTGCCTATCAGATGTACAGTTTCAGTTTTCTCAAACCGAGGCTAGTACTTCATCATAGCAGTCCGACGAGAGTCGATCAATTTCACGTCAGTCTGATGCCAGTCCATCCAGTTCTATACATTCGGTGGAGGTTAGTACCTCTCCACCTCAAGATAGCACCATTCCCTTCGAGTCAGCACATCACGATCTTCCTATGTATCATCCTGATGATGAGCCTATCATCGATGATATACAGATACAGGGTAATTTAATAATTTTATCCCATTTTAATTCATACATATGCAATAGTTTTGATATATAATTTTCTGTATTTTTTTTGTAGATATATCCGGGAGACTTAGGCAGAGGCGAGGACCCACACTAGTTCGTGATGTGTGGCAGTTACCTGAGGGCGAGAGGATAGTCATAGAGTGCAATAAGCTAGGGCAGCCTATTAAGAAAGCTGCTAGCTTGTTGATTAGCTTTCTGAGGATAGTAGCATGCCGGGATCAGCTATGTTTCCTGAATTATTCGAAGTTGAACGACATGCTTCCTGCATATAAAATAGAGATGCTATGAGTTGTACAGATAAAAAAATTGATATATTATTTTATATCTTAGGTTTTTAATAATTGAATTGCATATTTCATTTAATACTTATTTTATTATTTATTTAAATTGTAGAGCAAGTCCGTTCTCCCTCCAGATTCTTTTGATTTTGTGTTGAAGTCTCTCAATCGCAAGTGAAAAGAATATAGGACGAAGTTGAAGGGATACTACAAGCGAGAGGGTAGGACAGAGAAACAGGTTGCAGCTACCTGTCCTCCTGATGTTCACCCTTATCAGTGGAGGGAGCTAGTGCACTATTGTTCTCCAAGAGGGCACAGGTTATGTAGCATTATCAAACATTTCAAAATTTATTAATTTTCACTCGTCATAATTAAATTGATATAATATATAAAATAGTTTTAATTTTATTTTGTGGATATATTCTGTTATTAATAGAGCTGCATGAGCAGCTCAGTCTGTTCCTCACACTATGGGGTTCAAGAGTTATGCACGGCTCAGGTATGAGTTTGTATGTTTCTCATCCTATAATACTTTTAATACACTTTTAGTTTTAACATCGTGTATCATCATGTATCATGCATGTGCCATTATCATGGTATGAGGGTATAAGATGTGTTATTCTGGATTTTTTTGTAACATTTATTCTTTATATAAGCTGATCAGCAAGGAAGGGAGCCTGATGAGGTAGAGTTCTATCGGATGACTCACGTTCATCAGGATGACATTTTTGTTCGGGAGAAGTCCAGAGATATATATATATATTTTTATTTATATTATATCATGATTTATATTTATATTTTTATTAAGTATTGATATATGAGTTTTTTTATAAAATATAGGATATGGCTACCTTTATGATCTCCGAGCATGTTGGTGAGGATACATCATCTACTCAAAGCAGTCGCATCGAGGCCGAGGTATTCTCGGAGTTGATGGGATCAGAGCGTCTTGGACGAGTGAGGGGTTATGGAATTGGAGTTACCCCTACTTAGTTATCTGAGGTGAGTAGATTTACCCGGGATGCTAGAGAGAGTCATGATCAGTCACATGTTCGTCAACTCCAGGATGGGATAGTAGAGCTCAGACATATACGTGATGCAGACAGAGCAAATATGCAAACTATTAGGGCTCAGCTTGAGCATGTTATATCTGTTCTGCATATGTTCATGTCATATCAGGTAAGTAATTATTTATAACTACATACATATATATATATATTTTGTATGTTTCTAATAATTTAGAATATATATAATGCATGTATCGTAACTATATATATGTATATCTCTTATAGGTTCCTGATGCATCTGCCAGTCACAGACAGGACGACGACCAGCCTCCCGCAGATCAGTGATGCCAGTTGATTTTTTATTTTTATTTTTGTATGTTTTTTATGTATTTGAACTTGGATCAATATTGAGTATCTTTTGATACTTTTATATATATATATAACTCTTTATATTTGTGTATTTCTTTGGATGTGATATAGGTTTGAATGTTTTGTATTTGATGTATACAGGTTGATATATGTATTTGATATACACAGGTATAGCTGTATATTTTTTTAAAAAAAGTTATCTAAATTTGTCGATACTTTAGAGCGTCACCAGGTTTTGACCTGGCGACGTTTTAAAGCATAGCTAGGCTTAAAACTTAGCGACGCTTTAAAGCGTCGCTAAATGCTGACGCTTTTAAAAAGCGTCACTAGGTTTGATGCTTTTAAAAAGCATCGTTAGGTTTAAAACCTAACGATGCTTTAAAGCATCAGAAAATTCAAATTTAGAAATGCTTTACAGCATCGGCAGGTGACGTTCCCACGCTTACATAGCTGACGCTTTTGCGATACTTTAAGAAACGTCGGGAGGTTTCTTGGTGATGATTAAAAGCATCGGAAAAGGCCAAAAAAAGTGTTGCTAAAGTCCTATTTCACTGTAGTGATACCGTATCCCGACCAGGTTTATTTTATCTTCCATCTTGTTACATTTTTACTAAGAGGGTGCATAGTATAGTATTCATGCAACAGATTAATGATAATAAAGGAAATGTAAGTGCAACAAGAATTTATGGTTGTTTTCTCTATACCTATTGAATATTTTGCAACTCCTCCCAGCTATATTAGAAAAATTACATTTGTGATTTGTTGAATATTTGACTATATTGAAAAGATAGCACCTATGTGATTGGAGACTTGATCGAAAGCTTGAATGAAAATTTGGTTGATCATGAAGGATCCTCTAAATATAGTTACAAAAATTGAGCACATACCATACGGACATAATTGATTGTTAATTCTACATTTGTAAATGCTTGTAAATCTTATATTAAGGAAAAGAATACAGTCCCAATAAAGCATTCCAGATTTTCAATAATTTTTTCATTATTTTTCAGTCATATTCTATTTCTTTCAATTCTTTCATGGTACCAAAGCATTCAAGATCCCTCCAAATTTGAGTTCCCCTGTGCAGAGTTTGTACGTTTGTGATATGATCTTCAAGCATTCAAGATCTCAAATCTAGTCAAATAGTGACTTCAAAAGATGATGTCGTCGATACCATAATTGCATGAGAAATTTAAGACATGCCAGAGAATCCATGCTTACAAATAATACCGTTCAAGTTGAATGGAAGTAATAACCTCTTATTATGGTCACAATTAGCTTATCCTTTTCAAAGTGAAAATTCAAAACTTGGATATGTGAATGGTAAAATCCCTCGACCCTTTAGTAATAATATCAAGTATGATACATAGAAGTCCAATAATAATTTAGTTATGTCGTGGTTGTTCAACTCCATGAAGTTTGATGTAAAAAATAACCTCTTATTTTTAACTACTACAAAAGAAGTTTGGGATATATTAATAAAAAAAATATTCAGAAAAAAATAATGTTGTTCATGTTTTTCAGCTAAAATAAGAAATTACCTATTTTCGTAAAGATGACAAAACCTTCAACGAATATCTTGGGACCCTTCATAGAGTGTGGCAGGAACTAAGTTATTATGTTTCAATCTCCATAGATCCCAAAGTTATTCGAAAAAGTATCGCGCGGCATCAAATTTTTGAAATGCTTGCAGGGCTTGATTCTAACTATGAGGCAATTCGAAGTCAAATTCTGATACAACCTAAGCCTCCTTCACTCAATGATGTATGCACTTTCCTACAAAAAGAAGAAAAGAGAACAGCAGTCATGAAACCAAGTAAATCATTTATTTATGAGTACTTTGCCATCGTTTCTAACTCCATAAATTTTCGACGGCATGGATATCGTGGCTACAGCCGCCGTAGAGGCCATGGAGATCGATCTCGGTACTCCCATTATAATAAGTTGGGCTATACAAAGTAAAATGCTGGAATCTCTATGGCCATCATGCAAAGCATTCAAAAGTTAATGTTGCCAATACTACAAAAGAAGCAAGTTTTCAAATCTCACTAGAAAAGCTCTCTGAACTTCTTAATACATACAATAAAAGAGAGCCCCTTTCCACTCTCTTAGAATTAGGTAAATTTGCCACTGTATATCTAGTAGCTTCATCTCCATCAACTTGGATTATTGATACTAGTACAATAGATCACATGACAGGATGCTCTACTAATTAATCTTCAATGCAATATGTAGTAAGTATTTTGTTACCTTTGTTGATGGGTCATAAATCTCTGTCCATGGAATTAGTCATGTTGATATTTTCCCTTCCATTGATCTATCATCTATTTTATTTATACCTTCTTTTCCTTCAAATTTGCTATCCGAGTAAGTTGATCAAAGCACATAATTATTTTGTAACCTTTTATCTATATCATTGTATCTTTCAGAACTTGACAACAAGGAAGATGATTGGTGAGGGACACGAGAAAGAGGAACTCGTTAGATTAGAATGTTCGTGCTCTGGTCAGTTACAAGAATGATAATCATGAGGAGATATGGCATTCTCGTTTGGATCACCCATCTAATCGTATTCTTCATATTATTTTTCCTTCTTTAATTTTTTTTTAATAATTATGAAACATGTTTTATTTAAACAATACCATTTTTCTTATCATAATTATCAAAGTTCATGTGATTCTTCTTTTCAATTAATATACTCTCGTGTTTGGGATTATGTACCTATAGAATCTTATCCTGGTTTTAAATCTTTGTTAGTTTTATTGATGACTCCTCTTGTGTGCTTTGGATATACTTATTAAAATCAAAAAGTGAGGTTTTTGATACTTTCAAAATTTTTCATAAGTTAGTTATCACATAATTTGATGCAAAGGTTAAAATTCTTTGAACTGATAATGAGATTGAATATGTTAACTAGAATTTTGTAACTATTTATATAGAAATGGCATTCTCCATCAGATTCATGTCCTGATTATTCATAACAAAATGGAGTTCTTAAATGCAAAAATCGCACATCTTAGAGGTAGCAGGATCATTACCTTTTCAAATGAATATGCCTAAAGTTTTTTAGTCTGATATCGTCCTAATAGTATATTATATCATAAATAGATTGCCAATAGTTGTGCTTAAAAATATTTCTCCAATCGAGTATCTGACCAGTAAAAAGCCTTCCATTTTACATCTTAGCATTTTTGGATGCTCTTGTTATGTTTATATTTCTAAACAACTTAGAGATAAGCTTGATCAAAAGTCAGTTAATTACATCTTTCTTGGATACTCTAATACCCAAAAAGGATATAAATATTATGATCTAAAAAGAGAAAAGACCTATGTATCGCGTGATGTACAATTCTCTGAATCTATTCTATATTATGTCAGTTAAGATAATTGTACTCTAGATTCTACTTTTCATCAGGGAGAACATATAGAATAATATCCACTTTACCCTAATCCTCAACTATCCATTGTTCAATCTAATGTTTCATATCATAAAGGCCATAATCCTCCTATATTATCTTTTTCTCAACTTGATCAAGAAACCATATAAACTGATCACCAAGATCAAGGTCCATCGATCTTACCATCTCACCAAACAAAATCCTCAAAATTAGATTTTGATAATGAACGATTCATTCAGGTAACTTAAATGCTAAAACTCCTTTAATTAATCCAAATTTATTTTTTATTGCTTTATGAAAATGGAAGCGAAGTGTACCCAAAGTCCCTTATCCCATTGTAAATTTTAATATATAAATTTTAATATATAATTTTATAATATAATACATAATATATAATTTATAATTTTAATATATAAGTTTTAAATATATTATAAATTAAATTTTTTAATTTAATATATTTAATATATTTATTATAGCATTTATATTATTCATTATATATTATAAAGAATTATATTTTATAATATTAATATTTTTTAATATTATTAAGGTTATAGAATGTCGGTGCAAGCTCGAGGCATGACGGGCACCCACTCGCCAGCTCCCCCGAGACTCGATCATGGCGATTAGACTGGTAGTCGGACTGGCATTGGCCTGGTGATCGGACTGGTGACCAGACTATCACTGACCTAATGGCCAAATTGGAGGTCGGCTTGGTGACCGGACTAGCAACTGACTGATATCGAACTAGCGACTGGACTGACACCGATTAAATTATAAATTTTATATTAAATTATAAAATATGTATTATATTTATCATTGATATGGCAAGATCGCTGACGTGGAGCACACCTTGGATCCAGCTGGCAGCGAAGCGGGTAGATGTCACCATGTTTGATTCTTCCCGAGCTCCCCCAAAGTCGAGCCCACCTTGGCCAAGGTCGAGCTCGGCAACTCAGCTCCTTCACTAGGTGGCTCCCTAAGGGTTGAGCCCACCTCGACCGAAGTCAAGCTCCCTCCGCTCCTTCTCCAGGTGGCTCAACAAGGGTTGAGCCCACCTCGATCAAAGTCGAGCTCCCTCCGCTCCTTCGCCAGGTGGCTCCCCAAGGGTCGAGCCCACCTCGATCGAAGTCGAGCAATCTCAGCTCCTTCGTCAGGTGGCTCCTCAAGGGTCAAGCCCACTTCGATCGAAGTCGAGCTGCCTCCGCTCCTTCGTTAGGTGGCTCCCCAAGGATCGAGCCCATCTCGGTCGACGTCGAACTCCCTCCGATCCTTCTCCAGGTGGCTCTCCAAGGGTCGAGCCCATCTCGACCGAAGTCGAGCTATCTCAGCTCCTTTGTTAGGTGGCTCCTCAAGGGTTGAGCCCATCTCGATCGAAGTTGAGCTCCCTTCACTCCTTCGCCAGGTGGCTCTCTAAGGGTCGAGCCCACCTTGATCGAAGTCGAGCCATCTCAGCTCCTTCACCAGATGGCTTCTTAAGGATTAAGCCCACCTCGGTCAAAGACGAGCTCCCTCTGCTCCTTCGCCAGGTGGCTCTCGAAGGGTTAAACCACCTCCATCGAAGTCGAACTCCCTCTGCTCCTTCGCCAGGTGGCTCCCTAAGGGTCGAGCCCACCTCGGTCAAAGTCAGCCCCCTACTTAGAAGCATCAAGAAAAGGATAAAGGCATCAACATTAAGTCTGTCATCGAAGCGGCGCGCCCAGTACGGCACGTCCAGTATGGTGCCCCAAAGCTTAGGAGGTGTGCCTACCATCGTTTGCACTAATTGGGGAGGAGTGCCCCGATCGAGGCACCGGGTCCTGCAGCCGACCATCTGTACCACCCAGAAGGGGAAGGCCGCATTAGGGACCTCAGACCTGAGGGTGGCTACCTCCGGATCGAGGTCCTGCTAAACTTTTCCAGCCATGATAACCCACAAGGAAAACAAGGCTCACACCATAACTTCCTACTATAAGGGGAAATGTCCTCGAGAGCATGGCCAATGGCATCCATTGACCTTCGAGCACCCCAAGAGGGGGAAAATCGAGGCAAGAAGCGAGGAGTGCCGGTGATCTAAAAGGAGGACCCAACGGGCAAGAACAAGGTAAGCAAGGAAAAGGAGAAGAAGATAGAAGCAGAGAGAGCGTACGGAGGCTACCGCAAAACTCTCGGAGAGAGTTCTGATAGACACGGCCATCATGGCTCAAGCCTCACTCCTCTCCTACCCTTCCTGCTCCATCCTTTACTAAAAACTCTCCTTCAAGCATGGTGACCAAAGAGGGAGCCGCCTTGGAGGATATGTTCCTCTTTACCATCTACTGACTTGATCATCGGAGTACCCTCGCTAGGATCCTCAGCCCGGGTCTTTAATTTTGTTTTGCAAGACCGGGAATCACTGGATTCCAGAAAATAAGACTGTCGTCCAGTGCCACATCTGAGCTGCGGGCCACAATGATAAGGATGGTAACAGATTAGCATGCCAGGAAGGGAGAAAGCCCCTATCCAGATAAGCCCCCCGTAATTTTAAGAACAGCTACGCTCGAAGCATGGTGGTAACTCACGGACGAAAAGCTTCCACCAGCCAAGCAGGGGATGCCCCATCTCCTTTGGACCCATGTAGCCCAAAAAGGGAGCTTCCCGCTCCACCGCAATCAACCCCAGCAGATGGCCAGTATGCTGCACTAGCCTAGCAGACGCAGGTTCTGGCCTCGGCAGTGAGGTAGCTGCAGCACCAGCAATGCTCCCTGGTTACCCAGTCGTAGCTAGGGACTCCTGCAGCCCAAGCCACCAACCCTCGCGGTAGCCTGCACTCCATCCAAGGCAGGCCATCACATACGCTGGCCATAACTAATCCCTGAGAAAGCCACCGGACCCCCGTGAAGAGAAATCATTCTGGGTCAGCTGACCTGGAGAGCCGATCCCCGGCCAACGACAATACCATCGTCAAGCATGGCAAATGCCACCGAGGCAAGGATCCCCATCATGACCATCTTCAACTATCAGCCCCATCTTCTCCAGCGGCCTCAATGGAAGGTTCCACTGACGAGGCCATTAAGTGCATGACCGAAAGGCGCCTAGAAGAACAAGAGCGCAGGCTGGCAGAGCTCTCCCTCCAATTTGCCAACATGTAGGGTTCCTCTAAGGAGCCAGCGGGCTACGATGCCCGATCCCCCTTCTCCCCGAAAATTCAAGGGGAACCGATCCCGAGTCAGTTCCGTATGCCTTAGGTGGATCCCTACGATGGGACCACCGACCCCCTGGACCACCTAGAGAGCTATAAGGCTCTCATAAGAGTCCAGGGAGTAATGGATGCCCTCCTGTGCATCACTTTCCGGCCACCCTCCGAAAGGCCGCTTGAGTCTGGTTCACCCGCCTCGAGCTCGAAAGCATCGACTCCTTCCTGTAGCTGGAGAGAAGGTTTGTGGTCCACTACGATGCCTATCGGAAGGTGTCGCGAGAGGTGGATAGCCTCTTTCTATCAGATAGCAAGATCATGAACCCTTGCGGGACTATGTGACCCACTTCAAAGCTGCCATCCTTGAGATCTACAGTCTGGATGAGCCCGTTGCCATGCTGGCATTAAAGAGAGGGCTCAAAACCTCCTGCCTGACCTACTCCTTGAACAAGAAGCCATCAAAGATATACTCTGATCTCCTTCTCCGCATCCACAAGTACATTCGTGCCGAGGAGGCCGGCCGCATCAGAAGGGAACTAGACGGGAAGCTTCCGAAGAAGCTGACCCAGAGAGAAGCACCCGGGATGCGGAGACCTGGGCCATCCATGGACTTCCGACCGGGATCGAAGCCGAAGGGCAGTCCCATCCCAGAGGAGACTTTCACTCCCCTCCTCACTCCGAGGTCAAAAATCTTAACGGAAATCGAGGACGAGCACTATCTACGCTGACCTCCCCCACCGAAGTCATCAAGCGGTCATGATAGGATGAAGTATTATCAATTCCATCATGGCCACGGCTACGACACCGAGGACTGCCGCAACCTAAGGAGGGAAATCAAAGCCTGATAAGGAGGGGCTACCTCAGAAAGTTCATGAAGGGCGAGGTCTCGATAGAGAATCAGCCACTTGTAGCTCTTCCCCCTGTCCCAATAGTTGATAATCAACCGATCGAGAAGCCTGTAGGTATGATATGTTGGGAAATAGAGCGCACCCCTAAAAGAGCCCAAGAGGGAGAGAGTTTGGAAAATGTACTCCCATTTATGAAGGGGAAGGGAAGTAAGGAAGAAAATGTAAATGATGATGCCGTCGTGGTTGAAATGACCATTGCCAGGCATCTTGTAAGACGGGTTATGGTCGATAGTGGGAGCTTGACTGATGTCCTTTTCTACGATGCTTTCTCTCGGATGAACTTGTCCTCTGATTGATTGAGACCAGTGCACACCCCTCTCGTAGGTTTTATTGGAGATTTCATGGGAGTCGAGGGAGAAATTACTCTCCTTATCATAACCGGGTCACCACCCCGACAGAATACGATCATGATGACCTTCATTATCGTTAGGCTCCCATCACCTTAAAATATAATTCTTGGCCATCCCGGGTTCAACTTACTTGATGCGGTCATATCCACCAAATGACTGTTGGTACAGTTCCTGACCCCCTACGGCATGGGAGAGATGAGGGGAGCACCTCAACCGGTCCAACATTGCTTGCAGGCCAACCCCGGGGTCTGAAGCACCGAGGATGATCCCGATGTCGATGACCTTGACCAAAGGGCACGGGATCCTAGGGATGGCCCCATAGAACACCTTTTGACATATCCCCTCGACTCGAACCCATTGAAGATGGTGTAGGTAGGAGCTCAGCTACCTGAAGAAGAACGAGCCCGCCTACTGAGTTTCCTCTGAGCGAATGCAGACGTGTTCGCCTAGACTATGACTGATATGCCAGGGATTCTCCCTGACATCATCACTCACAAGTTGAATGTTGACCCGAAGTGCCCTCCAGTTCGATAAAAGAAAAGCTTTGCCTCGGAAAGGTAGAAGGTGATCAACGATGAAGTGGGGAAGCTTCTCACGACTGGGTTCATTCATGAAGTACAGTACCCTAGCTGGTTGGCAAACGTGGTCATTGTCAAGAAGAGCAACAAAAAATGGAGAATCTGTGTAGACTACACTGACCTCAACCATGCTTGCCCGAAGGACAGCTTCCCGCTTTCGAAGATCGGCCAACTCGTGAACGCCACCTCGAGGCACCGCTGACTCTCCTTCATGGATGCGTTCTCTGGGTACAACCAGATCCGAATACATCCAGAGGATGAGGAGTGCACTACCTTCATCATGGACCGCAGGATGTACTGCTATAGAATGATGCCGTTCGACCTGAAGAACGCTGGCACCATGTACCAACGGCTAGTCAACAAGGTATTTAATGACTAGATCGGTCGCAACATGCATGTTTACATGGACGACATACTCGTTATGAACAGGCCGACCTCAGACCACATCGATGACCCGGCGGAGATCTTTCGTAACCTTCGCCTTCACCAAATGAAGTTGAACCCGGCGAAGTATGTTTTTGGCAGGCAGCTAGGAAGTTCATTGGCTTCAAGGTCTCCTAGAGAGGGATCGAGGCCAACCCAGAAAATGTCCGAGCAATTCTTGATATGGAGCATCCCAGCTCCAAGAAGCAAGTTCAACGACTCACTGGCCATATAGCGCCCCTGAACCGATTCATCTTGCGATCTGTCGACCGCTACCAACCCTTCTTCAAGGCACTGCGAAAGATTCATGACTTCTGTTGACCCTTGGAATGATTTTGATGATCACAAAATATTTGAACATGAATTTGATACTAATTTCTTTCAATTGTTTAAGAAGTGTTGCAGGAAATTGGTTACCTTTAGTTTAAAATGGTTTTCAAACCGATTGAAAGGTAATTCAATTATGTATAAAGCTTCATAGACTTGAACTTGTAAAATTCCTAGGTTTATCAATTTTGTAATCTTGTAAAATGGGCAGAAAATTGTAAAAATTATAAAGTATGTAAATTAGCTTCTAGTTGATTCAATGTTGAAGATTTTTAGAGAAGCTTGAAGCATTTTTTTGAAGATTTGTAAGAGCTGACTCTTGGATCAAGAGCTGACTCGTGATGGCACGGCACAGAGGAAGTTTCAGTGTTTCAGTATCAAGAGCCGACTCCTGCCTCAAGAGCCGACTCGTCCAAAGTTATGCATTTTGAAGGTCTGAGAACTCGAGCCTACTCTGCACTGAAAAGCCGACTCTAGGTATTCATGATTTTGAATTGACTGAAGGCAAGAGCCGACTCCAGCCTTAAGAGTCGGCTCCTACAGATTTTCATTTTGGGCTGTCTGAGACTTCGAGCCGACTCCTAGAACTCGAGCCGACTCGTGGAGCCATTTTCTGCACTCCAACGGCTAGTTGCTGAAGTTGAAATTTGAACTCCAATTCATCTCCAACAGCTATTTCACGAATCCCAAGGCCCTACAATGGTCATATCTCTTGGAAAACTATAAAAGGGATTATTTTTTAAGGATTAAATAATTATTAGTGCTTTATTATGGAATTATCTTGAGAAATCAAAGAGCTTTCAAGTCATTCAACTGCCTATATCAAAGAGCATTCAAGTTGGATTCAAAGCTTCACCAACTCTACTCCATCATTGAATCCACTCATTGAAGAAGGATAGAAGCAACTTGAAGAGCTTTGAAGAGCATTCAAGGCTTGACTTCATCTTGGTCTACATCGGCAACACCTAAACAAACTTGGTTTGTTGTAGTTGCTTGTTTATCATTTCTTTATCTTGTTTACTCTCTAAGAACAGCAAGGGGCTGTGTCTTAAGAGAGGGTTGAAGGTTTTTAGGTGAACCTTATAAAACCTAAGTTGGATTTCTTGGTAATCTCGGTATAAAATCAAGTGTTGGGTTTCTTGGTAATCCCGGTATAAAATCAAGTGTTGGGTTTTCTTTGGTGATCCCGTTTAAAACCAAAAGGAGTCAGGGTTTCTTTGGTGATCCCGGTAAAACCAAAGTGTATAGGTTTGGATTGTGAGCCTGGTAAAACAATCCGACTGTATTCCGGTTGGGGAATATAGTGAAAATCCCAAGTGGTGCTTGGGTAGTAGATGTAGGAGCCGGTTGCTCCGAACCACTCTAAACCTCTTGTGTTTGTGATTGTGTTCTTCTTGCTTTATTACTTTTACTTAATTACTTCCGCATTGCATTTTGCACCACAACACCAAAAGAGTTTTAAAGAGCATATACTTGTAAAAGTTTTTTTTAATCCCAATTCACCCCCCTCTTGGGAAGCCACCTGGGCAACAGTGGTATCAGAGCAGAGTCTCTGAAAGTTACTTAGAGTAAAGACATATGGCACATCTCATAAGCACTTCATTGGCCGAAGGTCAATCCACAAATAGACCTCCACTTTTTACCGGAAACAATTATACATATTGGAAGGCAATAATGAAAATATACATTCAAGCCGTAGATTTTCATTTATGAAAGATTATTTTGAAAGGACCTCACACACCCATAATTAGAGTTAATGATGTAGAGGTTCCCAAACCAGAAGAGGATTGGGACGAGAATGATATGAAATTAGCTGAGCTGAATGTCAAAGCAATGAACTTATTGTACTGTGCTTTGGATCCTAATAAGTTTAACAAAATTTTAACTTGCAATTCTGCTAAAGAAATTTGAGATAAGCTAGAAATCACACACGAAGGCACATCTCAAGTTAAAACATCAAAAATCAATCTTCTTGTACAAATTATGAGCTATTTAAGATGGATCCTAGTGAGACTATATCTGCAATGTATACTTGCTTTACTGATATTATAAATGGTCTCAAAAGTATTGGTAGAACTTATTCTAATGCTGATATTGTCCAAAAAAATTTAAGATCTTTGCTAGATAAATGGGAAGCCAAAGTGACAGCAATTCAAGAAACGAAGGACCTAAATATACTGCCATTGGATGAACTGCTTGGATCACTGATCACGCATGAATTGGCTATACAACAAAGAACTGAGGAAGATACAAAAAGAAAGAAAGCCATTGCATTTAAAGCTACTGAAGAATATAAGAATGAAGAATCAGACTCATCAGATGATGATGATCTTGGAAATGATGAAATTACCCTTATCACAAGAAAATTCAAAAGATTTATGGGTAGAAGAAAATCAAGTAGATAGAGAAAGCAATATAGAAAAGGTGATTTTGGAAAAGAAAAAGAAAGAGATAAAGAAAAAGAAAGGGATAAAGATAAAGATCAAGTTCCTATATGCTATGGATGTAAGAAGTTGGGGCATATCCATCCTGATTGTCCTGAAGGGAAGAAAAAGATATTCACCAAAATGAAGAAGAAGGCAATGCTTGTTGCTTGGAGTGATAGTGACGAAACCACATCCACTGAAGAAAATGAAGAAGCAACAAAAACTGTACAAATCTGTCTTATGGGTTTGGAGAACGAGGTAAACACTTCTGAACCTAATTTAGAATTCACTTATGATGAATTGCATAATACTTTTTGTGAATTATTGGCAGAATACAAAAAAGCTGGTTTAAAAATGAAATCTTTAAAAAATCAATGTGATGTAATTGAAAAAGAAAAAAATGAATCTTATGAAAGAAATAAAATTTTGCAAAGAGAACTAAACTTAGTTTATGAAAGACTCAAGGTTGTTCAGTTTGAAAAAGAAGAACTTTTTGAGAAAAATAAAGTTTTGAGAAATGAAAACGATGATTTAAAGAAGGAAGTCCAAAAACTAAAACTCTTGGTTGAAAAACTAATCCTAAGCTCTAACAAACTTGAATTGATTTTAAAAGATCAAAAAAATCAAATAATAAATTTGAAATTGGTTATAAAGGTTCTATTTCAAACAAGTTTTCAGCATCTACTTCATATGCTCCTAAATTCATTAGTTCAAAACAAGTTAGACCTAAATTTGCATCATCTCATGGCTATTATTTAAAATCAAAGATCGTATGCTATGCATGTAATAACCTTGGTCATAAAGCATTTGAATATCATTTGAAATATAATGACAAAAATAAAATTAAGAAAGTTTGGGTTCCAAAAGAAACCATTTCCACTAACTTGCAAGGATCCAAGAAAGCTTGGGTTCCTAAATTTACTAAATGATTGTTTTGTAAGGATGTCTTGCAGCCACAAGTATAAAGAAAAGATTGTATCTGGACAGCGGCTGTTCAAGACACATGATGGGTGATGCTAATCAATTCTTCATCCTAGAACAGAAGGATGGTGGAATGGTAATATTTGGTGATAATCGAAAAGGAAGGATAATCGGTATTGGTAAAATCAAAATTACTCCTACTTTTATTGAAAATGTGTTACTTTTAGAAAAGCTAAAGCATAATCTTTTGAATATTAGTCAGCTATGTGACATTGGTTTTAATATTTTTTTCAAGTTATCAATGTATATAGTCCACTTGACTCTAGTTCAAAATTCATTGGACATAGACTTGGTAACATTTATGTAGTAGATCTTAATGATCTAGCTATGTCAAGTAACACAAGTCTTGTAGCAATGAATGACAAGAGCAAGGAATCAAGTTCACTATGGCATAGGCGACTTGGTCATGCTAGTATGAACATAATAGCTAAACTCATTTCAAAGGATTTGGTTAGAGGTTTGCCGAAATTTAAAGTGAATTTTGATTATGTTTGTGATGCATGTCAGTTAGGAAAACAAGTGAAGGAGAGTTTTAAATCTAAAAATATAGTTTCCACTACTATACCCTTAGAGCTACTTCATATGGACTTATTTAGACCTACTAGGACTACCAGCCTAGGTGGCATGAAATATGGTCTTGTGATTGTAGATGATTTTTCAAGATATATATGGGTTTTGTTTATTGCACATAAAGATGAAACTTTTAATGTATTCAAAAAATTTTATAAAAGAGTTACAAATTTGAAAAATTTATCTGTTATTTCTATTCATAGTGATCATGGCACCGAATTTGAAAATCAGTATTTTGATCACTTTTGCATAAAGCATGGTATTGATCATAACTTTTCTCCACCTAGAACACCATAACAAAATGATGTTGTAGAAAGAAAGAATCGTACTTTGGAAAAGATGTCCAAAATAATGCTTTGTGAAGGAAATCTTCCAAAATACTTTTGGACAGAAGCTGTGAATACTGCTTGCTATATTTTAAATAGAGTTTTGATTAGACCTATTATCAGAAAAATCCCCTATGAGCTTTGGAACAATAGAAAACCAAATATTAAATATTTTCATATTTTCGGATGCAAATATTTTGTTCTTAATAATGGAAAAAACAATCTTGATAAATTTGATGCAAAATCTGATGAGGCTATTTTTCTTGGATATTCTTTAAATAGTAAAGCCTATCATGTTTTCAATAAATGAACTTTACTTGTTGAAGAATCTGTATATGTTATTTTCAATGAATCTGATATTACATCTTCGAGAAAGGAAGATTTTGCTGATGATGATACAGGTACTTTAGAAAATGGAATGAAAGACCTGACTCTCAAAGACAAGCAATCAAGTGAAGCAAATGAAGAAAAGGTAAGTAAACAGCATGATGATATACCCAAAGAATGGATGTATGTATAATCGCATCCTAAAGAATTAATTATAGGAGACCCATCTCAAGGTGTTAAAACTAGATATGCACATAGAAATACACATGACTTAATCGCATTTGTTTCGCATTTAGAACCACACAATATAGAAGAAGCTGAAACTGATCCTAATTGGATGTTAGCAATGCATGATAAATTAAACCAATTTAGGAGAAATAATGTTTGGACCCTAGTTGAAAGACCCAATGACTATCCTATTATAGGTACTAGGTGGGTTTATAGAAATAAACTAGATGAAGATGGAAATGTAATTAGAAATAAGACTAGACTGGTTGCACAAGGATATAATCAAAAAGAAGGAATAGATTTTGATGAAACTTATGCACCGGTAGCTAGATTAGAAGCCATTAGATTTCTACTAGCTTATGCATGTTTTATGAATTTTAAATTATTTCAAGTGGATGTAAAGAGTACATTTTTGAATGGTTTTTTATCTGAAAAAGTTTTTGTTGAGCAACCACCAGGTTTTATTGATCATACTTTTTCAAATCATGTTTTCAAACTAAATAAAGCTTTGTATGGTTTGAAACAGGCACCTAGAGCCTGGTATGATAGATTAAGTAACTTTTTGATTGCTAATGATTTTGTAAGAGGTGGTGTTGACACTATACTATTTATTCAAAGAAAGAATAGTGATATTTTAGTTGTTCAAATATATGTTGATGATATTATCTTTGGATCTACTGATGAATCTTTGTATCAAGATTTTGCTAAGCTAATGCAGGGAGAATTCGAAATGAGCTTGATGGGTGAACTGAGTTACTTTATTGGACTTCAAATCAAACAAACTAAAGAAGGTATCCTGATCAACCAGGCCAAGTACATCAAAGAGATAATCAAGAAATTTGACATGGAATCAAGCAAAAAAATTGGAACACCCATGAGTCCTGCATGTAGACTTGACAAAGATGAGAATGGCACAAATGTTGATCAAAAGCTGTACCGAGGTATGATCGGTTCTTTACTTTATTTGACAGCTAGTAGACTTGATATATTATTTAGTGTTTGTATGTGTACACGTTTTCAATCTAATCCTAAAGAATCACACATCTTAGCTGTTAAAAGAATTATTAAATATCTGAAGGGCACATGTAATGTAGGTTTATGGTATTCTAAGCACACATCATTGAAATTAATTAGTTATTCTGATACTGATTATGGAGGTTGTAAAATAGATAGAAAAAGTACATGTGGCACCTGTCAATTTCTAGGTGTTAACTTGATTTCTTGGTACTGTCGCAAACAGAACTCTATAGCACTATTTACTGCTGAGGCAGAATATGTGGCTGTTGGGAGCTGTTGTGCTCAAGTGTTATAATCAAGCAACAACTAGAAGATTATGGTGTTGTCCAATCCAAAATTTCTATCAAATGTGACAATACTAGTGCTATTAATTTATCCAAAAATCCTATTCAGCACTCACGAACTAAGCACATTGAAATTCAACATCATTTTATTCGTGACCATGTTTTAAACAATGTTGTGGAACTTGAATTTGTACCTACTGAAGATCAATTAGCAGACATTTTTACTAAACCACTCAGTCTAGATAGATTTGAGAAGATCAGAGGCGAATTAGGACTATGTGATCTATTCTGAACCTATTTGACCTAACTTTTGAAATTTAAGGAAAAATTATCTAAATATTTCAAATTTCTCTTTAGAGCATAGGACAACCTAGTTTAGGCTCAAGAAAACTTTAGAAATTGAGTTTGACCTCTTTTGACCCTTAGACTGATATTTCGCTCGAGCCGACTCGAGTTACCAGGGTGCCCGGTGAGCTGACTCGAAGGTCAGGCTGTACGTTTTTAAATAGGATTTCCGTGTTTTCTATTCATTGTGTTTTCAGGTTTTTGGTCGTTTCCTCTTAACCGACTCCACACTCCACTCTAGAAAACCTTCCAAAATCCCTCTCAAACCCTTCCAATCCTTTAATCCTAGCAAATGGCACCCCGCAAAGCCGTGGCCAAGAAAACAAAGAGGGTAGTTCGGACTATCGTGGAAGAACGGAGAACCAAGAGGTGCTTGGACACCTCCATTCCAGTAGAAGAATCATAGATTGAGCAGGAAGAAGAACCTCAAGCACCCCGGCAAGTGATTCCTATGGGAAATCGTCAGGTTACCCCAGGTAGGTGTATTGATTTTAACTTCTGGAGCAAGAACAACTACATATAGGGGATTGGCTTGAAAAACAGGGGTGGAAAGATTTTTGTTTGTTGAATATCCCGACATATCCTAACTTAGTCCGTCAATTTTTTGAGAATATGTCATTGGGAGCATTTCATTTAGAAGGGACAATTAAAGGGAAGCATATAGAGATAAGTGAATAGAAGCTTTCTAGTTTACTGAATATACCAAAGGAAGGAGAGTGTTACTTAATTTTAAAAGAGAAACAAAAGACCCTCAGACTTATACTGGAGAGAACAAATGTGAAGGGTATTGTGCATGTAAGTGCAAATTAGCTGTTATTGGAGATGAGGCTGTTGTACAATATCATTAGCAGGATTTTCTTGCCCCGGACGGGGAGATTTGATTGGGTCAGCGAGCATGACCTTATGTTTATGAGGCGACTGATTAAGGGGGAAGCCCTCAACTTGCCATTTATTATGATATCTCAGATGAGGGAGGCAGCCCGGAGGGCACGGGCCTGTCTGCCATACGGGATGGTTTTTACACTGTTATTCCAGGATGCCCATGTAGATCTGGCTGGAGAGGATTGTCGACTACTGCTTCATCAAAAGGGGTCGAGAGCTGGGAGATCGGCACCGCCAGCTGATGCTGTATGTTGGCGTGGCGCTGGCATTTATCGCACATTTTAATGAAGTTGGTGGCGTCCTCCCTCATGGTCTCTCAAAAGTACCCATGGCGGAGAGCTTTGTAAGCCAGTGTCCTCTCTCCCATGTGATTCTCGCATAGGCCTTCATATATCTCTTGGAGCACGAAGGTCGCCTCGGCGGGCCTGAGGCATCTCAAGAGTGAGTAGGAGTAAGACCGGTGATAGAGTTGGCCCTCCATCAGGACGAAGCAAGAGGCTTTCTTCCTGATGAGGGCGGCTTCTGCATGGCCTTCTGGCAGGGTGTCGTCGGTGATGTACCGGATATACTTGTCCATCCAGCTCGGCTCGAGGGCGACTTGATGTACCTTCGTCGGGTTCTCGTAGCTGGGACTTTTAAGGTGCTCGATGTAGGCACGTCCCAGCGACGAATCCGAAAGTGTTGCGAGCCTAGACAGCGCGTCCGCGCATGCGTTCTTCCCTCGAGGGATGTGGAAGATGCTGAAGCATCGGAGGCCTGCCGTGCTTGCGCGGACCTGCTCCAGATACTTCATCTCTGGGCATCCCTCGCTTCATATTCTCCGAAAACTTTTTCGGCAACTAGTTGGGAGTCAGTGAAGACTTTCAAGTCCTGCACTCCCAGCTCGCAGGAGACTCTCAGGCCCGCGAGGAGTGCCTCGTACTCTGCCTGGTTGTTGGTAGCGGCGAACTTGAAACGGAGGGTGCATTCCGCCACGACCCCAACACAATTGGTTAGGATGAGGCCTGCTCCGCTCCCGCCTGAATTGGATGCTCCATCTACGTGGAGGATCCAGGGCTCTTCTCCTGGCCCAGGCTCCGTTATTGTCTGCTCTGGCTCCTCGGCGAACCCGATGCACTCGACCACGAAGTCGGCTAGGACTTGGACATTTTGCGATGACCTCGGTCGGTACACTATGTCAAATTCCCTGAGTAGTAGGGACCACTTGGACCTCTCGAATGAAACCGGTGGCCAGGAGTTTGTCAACTTCTTCTTTGATGGCTGCCTGTATCTCCGGGGCAAAACTTCTCTTCTTTTGTCGAACTGGCTTGTACTTTGGATCGATACTCAATTTGTAAGTAATGATGTCAGGGGGGATACCTGGCATGTCCACCGCCGTCCAGGAGAACACATCCGCATTCACCCACAGGAATTCCAGTAGTTGAGCCCTCTCCTCCTCGGGGAGCTGGGCTCCGATCTGCACCGTCTTTGTGGGGTCGTCTCCGAGTGGATAAGAAAGTAGATGCTCGACCGGGCCTCCTCTGGGGTCTTGGGCCCTTTGGTCAAGGTCGTCCGCGCTGGGGTCGTCCTGAGGGACCTTGGCCCCAGGAAGAGTTTGGAAACAATGCTGCACCGGCTGGGACGTTCCTCTCATCTCCCCGACAACATAGGGAGTTGGGAACTGTACAAGTAGCCTTTTGGTGGAGATAACGGCATCGAGTAGATTGAGCCCGGGTCGACCCAATATCACATTGTAGGCGGAAGGAAGCCTTGCAACCGTGAAGGTCATCATGACGGTGCTCTGCCGAGGTGGGGTTCCGGTAGTGACCGGGAGAGTGATTTCTCCTTCTACTCTCACAGAATCGCCCGTGAAACCAACAAGGGGTGTGTGCACGGGCCTAAGCTGATCAGGGGAGAGATTCATTCTTGAGTAGGCATCATAAAAAAGTACGTCATTGGAGCTTCCACTATCAACCATGATGCGCTTTACAGGGCACTTCGCGATCGTCATTTCGACGACCATGGCATCATTGTTTACATTATTTCCCACGCCTTCCCCTTCCCTCATAAAGGGGAGTACATTCTCAGATTCCCCTGCCCCCCGGGTCCTCTTAGATGCACGAGCAGCTCCCGAACAAATCATGCCCACTGGCTTCTCGGTGGGGCGGTTGTCGATGGTTGGAGTCGGCGGAAGAGCGACGAGCGCCTGGGACTCCACCTGAGGTCTGCCCCCCATGAACCTTTTAAGGTAGCCTCTCTTGATGAGCTACTCAATCTCCCACTTGAGGTTGCGGCATTCCTCGGTGTCGTGGCCGTGTCATGATGGAAGCGGCAGTACTTCGTCTTGTCACGACCAGTGGTGATCCTCAACGGAGGCGGGCGCCTTAGGTAGTCCTCGCCCTCAATCTCCATTAGAATTTTTGTCCTCGGGGTGAGGAGAGGGGTGTAGCTCTCCTCAGGGACAAGGGTCCCTCTTAGCCTTGGCCGATCCCTCTGGGAGCTCGGAGCCTGAGGTGCTGGCTTCCAGGTCCCGGACACTTCAGCAGGGGTCGACTTCTTCAAGGGTCCTTCGTCGAGCACCCACCTCGTACGGTCCGTCTCCTCGGCGCGGATGTACTTTTGGGCCCGGAGAAGGAGCTCAGAGTAGGTCTTGGGGGGCTTCTTATCCAGCGAGTAGGTTAGGCGAGAGGTCTTGAGCCCTCGCTTCAGTGCCAGCATGGCAACTGGCTCTTCAAGATTGTAAATCTCCAACGTGGCGGCCTTGAAGCCGGCCACGTAGTCCCGTAGGGGCTCGCGGTCCTGCTGCCAGATGGAGAAGAGGCTATCTGCCCCTCGTGGCAACTTCCTGCAAGCGTCGAAGTGGGCCACGAACTTCTGCCCTAGCTGGGCGAAGGAGCTGATGCTCTCCGGCTCCAAATGGGTGAACCACACCCGGGTTGCCTTCCGGAGAGTAGCAGGAAAAGCGATGCAGAGAAGAGCGTCGGTAGCCCCCTGGACCCTCATGAGGGTCCGTTAGCTTTCCAGGTGGTCCAGGGGGTCGGTGGTCCCATCATAAGGATCCACCTGCAACATCTAGAGCCGGTGCGGGATCGGCACCGTTTGGATTTCTTTGAAGAATGGGGGATGAGCATCATAGCCCGCTGGCTCACTAGCGGAGCCCTGCATGCTGGCAAACCGGCGGGCGAACTCCGCAAGTTTGCATTCATGTTTCTCAAAGCACCTTTCCGTCGTGCGCCTGACGGCTTCGTTGGTAGAGCCCTCCGCCGAAGGAGACGGAGAGGGTGACATGGATGCATGGCACCCGTGGTGGGGGATCTTGCTTTTCTTGCCTCAGTGGGGTCTGGGCACCTCCTGCCCGAGGTTTGGTGAGCGGCTCTCTTTGTCGGCAGAGCTGGCTCGTTGTCTTTTCGCCGGAGCATGGTGGCTGTCCCGGTTGTCAGTGGTGGCCTGCGGCTGCGACGACCTTCCTTGGAAGGACTGCGGCTATCGTGGGGGTCTGCGGCATGGGCCGCCGGGGTCCCTGGCTGCTGGTGGATAGCCACGGATCGGTGCTAGTGTTGAAGCTGGCGCACTGCCGTGGCAAAAACTTGCATCTGCTGGGCAAGTGCAGTTAGCTGGGCTTCCGATGGAGGTGGCTGGACCGGAGCGGGTGGCTCTGTTTCTTGGCGGTGTGGGTTCCCCCGAGAGGGGGAGTCCCCTGCACGACTAGTGGAAGCTTCCCTTGCCCTTGTCGTCACCATCCTCCCGCCTGGCTTGTCTATGAAGAGATGGAGGGTTTGTCCCCCTACCTGGTGTGTCAATCTGTTACCGCCAAGACCGTCGTGGCCCGTAGCTGCTACCGGTGCCGGAGTGCGCTCCCTTCGCTGCCTGTCGGTCCTTTGCTCCTAGACCTGCGAAACAGGGATTAGTGACCCGGGTCGAGGTTTCCGGCAGGGGCACTCTAACGGTCAAGTCAGTGATGATCCAGGAGAACAGATCTTTCTGGTCGGGTCCCTCTTGATGGACTCCGTACTAGGAGGAGTGAAAGATGTGTGTAGGCAAAAACGTAACAGGGGGAGACTAATAGCGAGGACAGAGGGGTTCTCTGTTACTCCGCTTCTTCTTGTTTCCCTCGTTTTCCCTCAGCTGTGATTTTGGTGGTGGTGTTTTGCCCTCTTAGTCGAGCTTGCGCTTATGTTGGTGGTCTATTGTTGTTGTTACCTCTCCCCCTTTTTGGGGGTGTCGACTGTTCTTTGTAGTTGAAAATTAGTCGTTTGGAGCTTGCCTCGGAATCCTCGCTGGGTTGGCAAGCGCGTGTGGCAGGATTCCATGCCGTAGACGAGACGCCTTTCCTGACAGGTGATAGGGGAAGCTTCCATTCGTTCTGACATCCTCTCCTATCGCTCCATTCCGAGAAGTTTGTCAGAGCCTCGATTCGGGGGTCGCTACCCTAGGGGTTCGTGCTTTCTGGCTGGCCCATCCCCCTGGAAGTACGACCGGACAGGTAGTCATGGCAGCATGGGAGGCGCCGCTCCGCAGTCCTTGGGTGGCTCGTTGGTGTTTTGGGATGGCAGGGCTCACCGGTAGTCCTCGGGAGGGCCCGTGTGGTCATCTTGGTGGAGGAGGGGAGTGTATGCCCGGTCCAGAGGGCGCGTGCTCGGAGAGGCTCCACATCGGCGGGTGAGCGCTGAGCTCGACCTCGATCGCAGGGCACTAGTCTCCGAGGGTCTTGCTCTGGAGGGCGGAGGATGGGCCCGATCGAGAGGGCGCGCGCTCGGAGAAGCTCCACATCGGCAGGTGAGCACTGAGCTCGACCTCGATTGCAGGGCACTAGCCTCCGAGGGTCTCGCTCTAGAGGGCGGAGGACGGACCCGGTCCAGAGGGCGCGCGCTCGAAGAGGCTCCACATCAGCGAATGTGCGCTGAGCGCGACCTCAACCGCAGGGCACTAGCCTCCGAGGGTCTTGCTCTAGAGGGCAGAGGACGGGCCCGGTCCAGAGGGCGCGCGCTCGAAGAGGCTCCACATCGACGGGTGAGCGCTGAGCTCGACCTCGACCGTAAGGCACTAGCCTCCGAGGGTCTCGCTCTGGAGGGCGGAGGACAGACCCGGTCCAGAGGGCACGCGCTCGGAGAGGCTCCACATTGGCAGGTGAGCGCTGAGCTCGACCTCGACCGCAGGGCACTATCCTCCAAGGGTCTCGCTTTTGAGGGCGGAGGACGGACCGGGTCCAGAGGGCACGCGCTCGAAGAGGCTCCACATCGGTGGGTGAGCGCTGAGCTCGACCTTGACCGCAGGGCACTAGCCTCCGAGGGTCTCGCTCTGGAGGGCGGAGGACGGCTCCAGCCTAAGCATCCCGAGCTCGCGGGCATGACCTGGCGGAGGACGGAGCTCAGCTCGTTGCTTTGAAGGGGCTCAGCTCAGCTCAGCTCAGCTCGACAAAGTGGTCCGGGCTGGGGTGTTGCCTTGGCATCCGTCGTGGCGGTCTCCTTTAATGTGGCGCCTGTCAGCTACCCACGTCAGCGGTCTCGCCACATCATATACATACACTACAAACTATACCAAATCTTCTTTAGACTACTAATGTTTAATGCAAGAATATATATATATTAATATATATATTTAAAATATTTAAAAAATAATTTTTTTGGTGTATGGTAAAATAAATTTGGTATGATAAAATAATTTAGAAATACTACAGTATAAGATTAAAAATTTGGCCATGGAGGCGGATAGAACCACTGCCCTAAAAAAAATTTGGTCTCTTTCTAGTGCAAAGATTAATTGGACCATATTATCTCTTCCAAGATACAACATGGAAGCCAAAACTCCAATGCTCATCGATTGCACGATCTCGAATGGACGCCGATCAGCTCATTTTCAGTCCAAAAATTTTAAAGTGAAAAAAAAGATTGGAGGGAGAAAGATTTTAAAAATTGGAATAGAGGAATATTAGAGAGAGCTTGAGATTTTTGGATGCTTTGTAGGGCTGGGATAAAGGTTTATTTATAGGCTCAAAACTCTAGAAAAAATCTTCAAAAAATTTTCAGCTAACCATTATAACCGTTACCAAATTAAATTAAAAATTAATTAAAAAATTAATAAAAATGATTAATACATTAAAAGAAAAATGTTTCAGCCGTTCTGCATTTAAATGAAAAAAAAAAAAGCAGAATAACGGAGGATGACCGAACGATCGCATGCGGAGTGCATGCCTACGCTTGCATGGGCGTTCGGTCAAGGGTCATGGACACGGAGTTTTGAAACACCCATGAAAAGCCAACGAGCGAGTCAGAGCAGATAACCTGAAGGCATCTGCTTGAATTTTATTTTTATGGGAGAAAAATATAAAAAGTTGGAAAAATATTGGAGGAGAAAGAGGAACCTGCACAAGTCTAGTTGGAATTGGACTCGGGCCGGTCCAAATTTGGATTGAGCTTTAGATTAGGCCTGAAATAATCTACATCAGATTTGAGCTAACATATAAAGCCCATTTAATATTTTTCAAAATTGGACTCGGACATATAATCAACCCGGTTCAAGCCCAAGCCCATTTACTAGCTGCAAATACCGAGAGGCCCAACCGACTGCAGAGAAGAGCCCAAAATGTCTATAGGAAGACAAACCACAACATAATCCTATGCAAGGGCCAAGGGCCTGATATACACAATTTTTGAACTCGATTAGATTATCTATTCTCTTTTGCTAATTAGCCTTTTAGACCGGGTTAGCAGTACTCAAAACATACACAAATATAAAAACTAAATTATATTTTATTTATTTATTAGTTCGAACGCAACCTGTCATCATTAACGTTGCATTTGGTGCATTACCAGGCAATCTAAAAAGATAAAGTGGATTACCAGCAATGCAGATTACTGGCAATATAGATTACAGGTAATGTGGATTGTTGTAGTTGGTACATGCAGGTAATGTTACATGATGTAAAATCAAATTTTCAAAATATCCTTAAATTAAATCTATATTTTATTTATAAATATATATATTATATCTATTTATTAAAAATATAATTTTTGAATATTTTATATTACAAAATATATTAAATAAAAATTATTTTATTTTTTATATTAAAGTTTTAAAATAAAAATTATTTTCTATACTAAATAAATATATAAAATTATATATTAAATAAATAACATATTTAATATATTATTTAATATAATATATTTAATATAAATATATTTAATATAAATATACTACATTATATCAAATATATGATATTATTTAAATATAATATAATATAATAAATTTTATAAAATAAAATATTATATTATATTATAAAGTTTATTATATTATATTATGTTATATTATTATAATTTTATATAATAACATAATATAATATAATAATTAATATTAATATATTATAGTTTTAAATTTAATATAATATATTTATATTATATATAAATATATAATGTAAATATATATTTTTACTATAATATATATTATATTAATATTATAATATAATATAATATATTACATAATATTATATTTGTAATATTATATAGTTTATAATATTATATTATATTGTATATTATATTATAATATAAGAGGAAAGGAGATGAGGAGGGTAATATTGTCTAAAAGATTTTTAGAGGTAATCCAAACTATCTCTTGAGAGACGATCCAGATTACCAAACAAGATAAATTATCATCCAGAAAAATATACCAAATACAGTATGGTAGGGTCCTATTAAATTATCAGAAATCCGGATAGATTACCTGTTATCAAATATAATTTAAAGATGAATACCTATTAACATAGAAGACGAAAATACCTGGACATGTACGAGTATGCTGGTGTAAATTCTATAAATACATCAATCGCCAGGGCAAAATCTAGTAGCTTAAATCGCAAGCATGACAAATTTTGCTCAGCTTCCTGCATGAATTTAAATTCTGGATTCCCAGTCACCAACCGCGTGCCCTCTTCCCCCAAAGGCACAATATGCCTAGGATCCGTTAACCGTGATGTTTCTGCTTCTTCACCGGCGCCATATACAGTTACCAAGAGTCATTTTGGTTTTTTGCTTCTCTTCTATGTAATTGTTCTCCACATGCCTGGGAAGAAACAAGAGCTTGACCGAGCAACGTGTATCGAAGGTCGTCGTTTTTCGAAGTTGTTCGTATAATTTTGAAGTTTTTGGTATGTCAATTTGTGCAATGTTTTACTAATTTGCAGAGAAATAAGAATATAAAAATAAAATCACCAAATAAGCCCTGAATAAGGTGAATAAGAACTTCTTAGGTCACTCAATCATAAGGTATAGCATGACACTTGCAAGTTTGAACTTCATGTGGAGAGAACAAGATTGGAAAGCAGCGCAAGGAGTTTTGTTAACTCTTTTTTTTTTTTTTTTTTTTTTTTTTTTTGGGGGGGGGGGGGGGGGGGGTAAAGCGATGCGTTTAATTAAAAGATCTAACATGAACACATCCAAGAAAGTCAAAAAGGATAATATCACGAAATGATCTTGGGACATACCTAGGTCGGTCCACAAAATAGGACCTAAATAATGGGCAACAAAAGAAACTACCTAGTCAGCTACTGAGTTAGCCTCACGGTAAACATGGCTGACGACATAGCCGGCGCACCCTTGGAGGCGGAAAGTGATGTCACGGAGGAGATGATGCACCGGCCTCGATCTCCTTGCCTCTGGAATCCAAGAGATAATCGTCATAGAATTATCCTCGATAATGTGATGGTCAATGTGAAGGATCATCCGAGCATAGACATTCACAGCCCAGGCTCCCCGTAGCTCAGCGATCGGGACCGTCAGCTCATGGAGGAAGTAACCTCCCGCAGCGAGAATGCCGAGTCCCGGGCCATGAATGATGAAACCAGCACCACCCTGAGTGCCGATGATGCTCCCGTCGAAGTTGACCATGATGAAGGCGAAGGAGGGGGCTCCCAAGATATGAAAACCTGGCCGAGTGCTTGAGGAGCTATGCAGGAGTCTCAAGTCTCCGACAACACCACAATCGACATGAAGTACTTGTCTGCATGGGTCCGCGCTCTCTCCACGATAACTTTGGCTAATTGAGTAGCAGAGTTAAAGATAATATCATTTCTGGTAAGCTAGATATGATATGCAATATAAGCAATAAGAGAGGGCAAGGAATGAGCAGTGTCATAACGTAGCATCTACAGAAAATGATCTATGTAATCAACCACATACATAAATAGTGGTTCGAAGCTAGCCAACCTCCAAGCCTGAGCAGCCCAGTGATAGGAGAATAGAGCATGGGCCATCATCTCCTCCACTTCCTCGCAGAACAGATAGTGCGGGGGAACATGTACTCCTCTAGAGCTGAGAATGGATCTAGTGAGGAGACATCCCTAAGCCACCTTCTATAAGAATAGGCTCATCCTTAGATGAACCGGAATCTTCCAGATCCAGGCAATATCAAGACTCCTCTGCAGCACATTGCTGAAGAACGGAAGCAAGTCAGATGAGATCACTCTAGGGATGGAGGAGGTCCTCCACACCCTAATGTTAGTCCAAGTGTGAACAGGTAGAGAGATAGATAAGATCTGGGCCCCCATAATATGGCCAAATGCCTGGGTGACTCACAGGGAATCTCACTGTGATCCATCCAAAAGCAATAGATCAGGGATGGAGTGGGAGTCGATAATATCCACCGCGATAAATATCGGCCATCGGGAGAGCGGCAAGTCCGCCACCTAAGGATCATCAATAAGTTGATGGCCCTACCATCGCCCAAGATCCATCTGATCTGGGGTGACACTACATGCGCTTAACCACCTTCGCTTTCCAAATGGCTGAGCACCTCCGAGTAGGACGATGATCCTTGGCTAGGCAGACGGGACCTGTTGACTAGGTCAGCTCAAACACCTTTGGGTCCCAGTGATCACGTGCAATCCGTGGTATGGGCTTGGTTTGAGCGAGTCTAGTCACGATCTCGAAGTCGAGTCGGCTCCTTCTGTCCGGGTCGACTAAATAGGCACAGCAGCCTAGCCCGTGCACCCTGGTCACTGCGCTACCGGTTTAAGAGAGTTAAACCTACCTCTTATAATAGGGAACTTCCTTTTGTAAGGTTGGTTAGGGACGACGATCTAACAACTGGTATTAGAGCCAGGGTCACGGGTTCGAATCCTCGAGTGGGCAGAATTTCTCAGGCATTTAGCTAGGGGGGATTGTTGACTAGGTCAGCTCGAACACCTTCATGTCCCAGTGATCACGTGCAACCCATGGTACGGGCTTGGTTTGAGCGGGCCTAGTCACAGTCTTGAAGTCGAGTCAGCTCCTTCCGTCCGGGTTGACTAAATGGGCACAGCAGCCCAGCCCATATGCCCCGGTCGCTGTACTACCGGTTTAAGAGAGTTAAACCTGCCTCTTATAGTAGGGAGCTTCCTTTTGTAAGGTTGGTTAGGAGCGACGAGGACTGTATATAAGCCTCATCATGGCCACCTAAAGGATGTCAAGACAATATAAATCTGGCAACATGCCTGGCGAGCATAGCATCCCACGTCACCAGAAGGGAGTGAATACCAAGCCCCCCTCCCGTCGAGGCTGACATACCACATGCCAGTATAGAAGGTGGACACCTCTCCGACCAGGCACTGATCCCCAAAGGAAGGCACGAAGGAATTGCTCTAACTTGAGAATGGTAGATTTCGGGAGGACAACATTAGAGAGCAAGTAGACTGGTAAAGTAGTGAGAACCGACCTGATCAAGGTGATCCTCCCCATGAGTGAGAGTTTTGCCTTGCCAGCCCTCAATCCTATTACAAATTGCCTTGATAAGGTGGTCGCAATCAGCCCTAAGCAATCTGCCTCCCGTAATGGGAACTCCAAGATTGTGCAATGTGCCCTCCTGCTCTGCAATACCAAGAATATCCCGAATAGGGCGTCGTAGTCTGGCCGGAATCTTCGGGTTGAAATGAACCTCCAATTTTTTGAAGTTAACTCTCTGACCAGAAGATAGGCATTACTCCTCCATGATCCTCCTGAAAACCCGGGTACATGGAACAATGGCACGGCCAAGGAGCAGGCAATCATCTGTGAACAAAAGATACAAGATCGGGTTGGCCACAAGGGCTGGGACATACGGCTGGAGGCCCAACTCCTAGAGCACAACCTGCAAGGCCTATGAGAGGGCATCAGTGCAAAGAATGAACAGGTATGGGGATAAGGGACAACCTTGGCATAGGCCGACATTGGAATTGAAGAATTATGATGGAGTTCCATTGATGATAATTGCATAAGATGGGTTGATAATACAAGCAAGAATCCGAGATATCCAGTCGGAGCCGATGCTAAAGTCTATCAAGGTTTTCTCCATAAAAGACTAATATATATGATCATAAGCCCGTTCCATGTCCACTTTGATGGCCATCAGAGAGGTCTGGATATGGGCCTTTTGCATATCATGCATGAATTCTTGTATAATAAGAACATTATCTGAGATAGACCGGCCCTCCACAAAAGCTCCCTACTCTTGACTGATCAGGCTGGGCAGAATTGGTTTCATCCTATTGACCATAAGCTTGGCACAAAGTTCGTACAAGGTATTGCACAAATTAATGGACTTGAAGTGGCTAGGCTGAAAAGCATTATGATGTTTAGGGATGAGAATAATATAAGTCTTCTACTAGGAGTCCAGCATCCGACCAACATAGAAGAACTCCTGAATAGCAACTACCACCTCAGTCCAAAGGATACTCCAAAATCTCTTAAGGAAAATAGGGAGAAAACCATCCGGACCATGGGCCTTGTCTTCCACCATAGATCAAAGGGCTTGATGCACCTCATCCTCAAGAACATAACTGATGAGGCCTAGGTTCTCTTGATCCGACACCTTGAGTAAAGGAAGAGGAGAGTGAAAAGATGTAGGCTCCCCCAAAGGAACAATCCACTTGGATTGGAAGAAGTGATTGATCCCCTGTCTGATGACCCCCAAGTCCTCCACCCAACGGCCATCAGCAATCCGAAGAGCTCTGATGCAGTTGTTGTGCCACCTTACAACAGTTGCTTGGTGGAAGAATCTAGTATTTCTGTCTCCTTTCCTGATCCACTAAGCTCTAGATTTTTGTCTCCAGTAGGTCTCCTGTTGGAGGAGCAGGGATTGATGGGTAGACAAGTGGCTGCTCAAGGTGATGAGATCATGGTCAAAAAGACTCCCTTCCCTCACCTCCTGCTCTTGGAGTTGTAGAATAGATTTCTCAACAACCTCCAATCTAAAGAAGATACTACCCACTTCCTCCCTATTCCACCAACTGAGGTGCCTTTTCAGGAGCTCCAATCTATGAGAGATATGGTACCTGGCATCTCCCCGAATCGGCAACCTCGACACCTCCCTAACAATCTCTCAGGCTCAGGGGTAGGCCAACCAAAATTTTTCAAATCTGAAGAGGGAATGACATGAAGCAACAGGACCATCTATAAGAAGTAGTGGACAATGATCGTACCCAATCCATGAGAGATGCCTGACCACATGGGCTGGATGCAACTAAATCCAGGAAGGAGTAGCAAAGATTTTATCGATTCTCGCCCATACCCTTGCCCTTCTAGAGCGGTTGTTACACCAAGTAAAACGAGGACCAACAAAACCCAGATCCACTAAGCCATTGTGATTCAGAAACTCCTCACATTCTCTGGATCCTGCATCCTACATAAAAGGCCTTCCACCTCTCTTCTCGTTCGGATGGAGCACACAGTTAAAATCTCCTGCAACCAGAGTAGGGAACCCCTGATCCACTACTAGAATAGCAACCTCCTCCCGAAGGTTCCTCCTTTCACTATATTCTGTGCTAGCATAAATCCCAGACAACAACCAGGTGCGCCCATTGACTTCAGTTACCACTATAGGTACATGCTGAGAAGATCGATGGAAGACATCAATCTTGATGGCTGGAGGTCCCACACCACAATAATTCCACCAGACAATCCTTGTGATTCAATGGCATAGAATCTCCAATTCAGTGGAAAGCGACGACGAAGCCGATCCAATGAGGGACCAACAAGTGTTGTTTCAAGGAATATACACAATGATGGATGATAAAGGTATCCCATTCTTCAGAAATTAGAGAAAAAGGAGGGTTTACCAGGCCCCTGAACATTCTAGATTAGAGTCTTCAGAGGATAGATTACATTGATTTTTCTTTGCCTTTCTGCTCACTGGAATCCTTCAAACAGCCCACTTCTGGAGTTTTTGGAGACCTTGGTACCCCAGTAAACAAAGTTGCCTTCAATTGACCCGTAATCACTTCATGCCCACTGCCTTCCTCTTTATATCGCAGCGAGAGGTTTAATTGGTCGGTTGCAAGCTTAGGTTCGCTGCTATGATCCAAAGGCTTTTTAACTACAGTTCCTAGCCACTCCTCGGTACATCTAGGCCTAGCTAAGGCCCTAGGAGAAGCCTCCAACAAACTTCGGATCTTGCCCCCCTCCTCCAACCGCCAGCGGCTAATGGCAAGAGTGGTGTTGGACACCTTTGGTGGTCATCAACTGCAAGGGCCCTGCAGGAATGGACGATGGAGTGCCTACAATACCCGAGGTAGCCAGCCCTCCACCTATTGGAGGTAGAGCTTCAGTAGCAACATCAGTAGACTTAGGGTTGTGGTCGTTAGTCAACTTCTTTGGAGAATTGGGGACCAACTTCGAGCACAGTAGCTGGGGAGAGATAAAGGCACCAACCAGCATCGAGGAAGGAGCAGGACATTTACAGATCCTTTCCACCCCCCCGCCCACCCCCCCACCCCCTCCCCATGCAAGGATTAGGGGGACTTACCTAGTTGGAGATCGCCATGGATGGATTAGAAGAAACCTTGGTGGAAGCCAAGTTCGGGCTACTGGAGGTAGGTGACTTGGGAGGACCGCGGACTTGTTTCAGAGTCGTTGTTGATGGGTGAACCATGATAGCATCACGTGGTCTGGAATCTTTATTAAGGTCCAAGTCCATATGATCTCCCAGAGGCCCAAGGGTGGAAAACCCCGATCCAGACCCCCCAACATCTTCCCCAGACTCCCCTGCAGTAGCTTCGGGCAATCGATGGTGGGCAACCTTGGAAGGCTCCTGCCACCCGTCGAAATTTGAGGGGGAGCTCGGAGGAGAGGAGTTGTTTCGTAGGGAGCTGATCGAAGTTGAACATGAATTTGGATTGGAGGAGACAGGGCCAGACCCGGTGTCCTTCTCCTAGGTTCGCCAGCCTTTCATGGGGGTCTGATATTCTGCGATTGTCTGATCTGAGACATGACGAGCCATAGTTCGAGCATGGGGTGACCAACCCCAAGGCCTGTCCTTCCTTGTTCCACCGGTAGGGAGGGATCCTCTGATGCCGCCTCAGCCCCTGCAGCCGCCAGGTTCTCGAGCTATAATGGAGTGCCTCTATTCTCCATATACGGGGAATCATCAAGAAGCAGACAAGCATCGTCTAGGTGCCCGATTTTTTCGCACCGAAAGTAGACGACCAGGAGGTTCTTGTAAATGAACTATTGCCAAAAGGGGTCCTTCTTCCCTTCAATCAGAACGTCGGGTAGTAGGGGCTTGCTAGCATCAATCTCGACCTTCACCCGAGCGTAGCCAGTTTTCTTCAATAGGTCGGTGAAGTCATCGATAGCTAATGGCCA
Organism: Areca catechu; assembly: GCA_021397845.1. Classification (NCBI taxonomy): domain Eukaryota; kingdom Viridiplantae; phylum Streptophyta; class Magnoliopsida; order Arecales; family Arecaceae; genus Areca; species Areca catechu. The sequence continues at coordinate 58,774,990 of CM038039.1, read as the reverse complement.
GCCGACCTCCGATGCTATCGCCAGGATCGCGAAAGGCATCCAAAACTCCAACGGCAAACCAGGTAGTTTCAACCATATGATGGTCTTCCGGATCAGGCGGTGGCCGGGGATGAAGTCCTATTCCCAAGGCTCCATGGCCAGGAGCTGACCGGCAACTATCCATGGCCCCCCTTCCTCGTGGAGGTGCAGTCGATCTCATTCTTGAACTAGAGCAGCAGGTGGTCATCGGCTAGTGGAAAGACTTCCTGGTCATCGTCAAGCTTCATCTTCAAGTTCACCTCTTTTCCAACCCACTCCACCGGCACCCGATGGCCCAAACTCTTGACAAAGATCACCTTGTTTTCCCATTGATGGCATGATTCCTCCATCATCGTTCGGAGAGCTGAAGAACCCTGGAAAAGTACCCTTGAAGCTTCTCGATCTTGTCTTCAGAAATCCGGTGGGAGGTCCAAGTGGCACCACGAGTTGTCCCCTGGACCACATGAGCCCACAAGTGCTCACCATCGATGAAGTTGGAGGAACCCCGGCCAGCTTTCCTCTTTGAGGGTATATTCTCAGCCATCAGAGCTTTTCAGAGGAGATCCAAGGAGGAAACAAAGGGGGAAAGAGAAAGAACACAGGGAGCAAAGCACAGAACCCTGGAGTCGAAAGTAGCTCAGGAGTTGCTCAAAGAAAAGCCAAGGAGAAAAAAGGAAAGCGCACGGAAATCAAGTCACAGAGACCACTATCACCGTAGCGCACTCAAGTCGTTTGACAATTGGAACTGAACTTGTATTTAATTAGAGGGCCATAGAGACCTTGCGGTGGCAAAAAATTAATGAATCTGGCAACCTGAACAAACCAGACTCTATATGGATTGAGTTTGGTTTAACAATTGTTCAATTTGGGTTAGAAATGGGATACATCTTCTTACTTAAATTTTAAATGTTCGAGTATGGCCTGAGACCTTTAACCTCGGTCATGCCTTGACGGTATAGTTTTGTTTATCATGATAAGAAAGGTTGGCCTCGAGTCAGCCCTAAATAAGGATTTTGTCAATGGTTGGCAATATGAGGGCTAGCTCCCCATCCTTGGTATTTTTAAAGTCTAGCATTCGAGATTTATCTCCAGTATCCATGGCCAACTATTCTCCAGACAAGATAGAGCCGTGTTACTAGGCCTCCTCGATTTGATCAATCTTGAACCCCAACAATGGCTCCCCCTTTCTTTGGAAGCCAAGACTCAATATCCGTTAGGTAGGATGAGGTTACACCTCGAGATCCTTAGCTTGGTCAATACTTAGCCCGGAGAAGATCTGCCTCACCTTCTGCAGGGAAGTCTCATCATCTTCGAATGGATCAAGATAGTGCCACGAAATCCTTATCCTAGTTGACCTTCGGCCATCGCAAGGATGCTCCTTTCCTTCGACAATTAAGCTCCGATAGCCTAGGATGGGTCAGAGAAGTACCTCGAGATCCTTGGTCCTAGTGATCCTCGGCCATGGTGAGAGGACCGGGTCCAATCCAAGACCCTTGCTCCCAGGGAAAGATAAGATTGCATAGCAACATACTTCCAGGCAATCTAAAAAGTAATCAACCAACATTCATTTCCATACATTCAATGGTATGATCCACGCCCCGTAATCTCCCGTAAATCCTCTTAATTAAGAGGAACGTGATCCGTTCCAGGCCGTAGTCCCTGTCATTATTAAGAAGTGCGGCTGGTAATGCAAAAGAGATAATGTTTCAATAAAATAGAAGACAAACATTTCAGGCAATTAGAATAATCCATCGATAAATCCATTACAGGACCTGCTAACCCGTCACATCATACCAAACATGTTGAGAATTTTTGTATCTTGAAAATACCCTTGCCTCTTGTCTATATAAAGGGATCCTTGTGGAACTTCCCAGATATGCAATGTAGCTTACCGACTTTTTCTTTCCTTTTTTTGCTTTACTTTTTTATCTTTTATTACTGGCTACCTGACATAAGCATCGGAAGGTCCTTGTTGGAGCAATATTCGGCTAGGATTTTTTTGAAGGTACCTCCTATGAGCACTATCTCTTAAGCGATCTCCAGCAACCGAGTGGGAGCAATGTCCATTTTTTAATATAGATTATACAAGCTACAGATGAGCCATTAAGAATTTTAAAGGTTTATTTAGATGGGTTAGGTTGATTTTGATCGGTGACTAAACCTTGCAAGGGGGCAGCTACAATATGATTAAATAATTAGTGCTAGTTATGACATGGAAATAATATGAATTGCATCCGATTTAAGCGTTTAACTAGTGCAATTATAGATTTTATGATGGGACACCATAATTATTTAAATTATTTTAAAATTATAGTGTCAAGGTGACTGCTATTTATAATTTGTAATATAATCTACTTAAATTTTTGGGTACTTGGTACTACGGTTGCTTATTGGGCGAAATTATGATTATCTTTTATAATATAATTAATACTTTCTTAAGATCTAAATTCTATTTTATAATATCAAGACGTTATGTAGTGTTATTCTAATGTTATATGGGATAATAAAAAGTAATAAAATTTGTTGAAGAAGTACTATTGCCTTTGATGCCGGGATGCTGTGCGGATTACCTTCATGGATTTGCAAGATAACAAACAAGGGTAAAGAGAGCTCATCGGATTTGCTCCGGCCGAGCCTTTCGATGGTTAAGTCAAAAAAAAGTTCTCTTGGTGAGAAGAAAAAGATGAATGGAAGGCTCAATAATAATGGTTGAAAATAGGTTAATTAAGAGATTGAGAATTCCAGATGTTAAGCATTGGAGTGTTCTTTGCTTTTTCATCGAAGGACCTTCAGACTTATTTACACCTAGGATTCCAAATCTTTTGTAAATCGTATCCCAATAAATTTGAGGTTGTGTTGTAACATCTTGCTAACATGACATAGCAGATTAAGAACGCGTCATAAATGCAATAGAATTGCTTGAGCCTTGCGTATATTTGGGTGGTAGAGTCGAGTACGTACCATTGCAAGAAAGGTCTTGCTTGGCTTGGATTGCTTGCCGAGCTACGATACTTCGATTCTAGAGATAGGCCGATTTTCTAGTTCGAATTTTTTTTTGGATCAATTTAGAGTTTCTGGCCGGAATATATTAGATAACTTTTGAGTGTGCTCGGATAGTTATACAGATCAAATGCCAGACGAATCCGATCATGGCACATCATCTTAGTTATTTATTGTCATAACAAATATAGGTAAATCTTACGAATTTTAGCATTTATGTAATGTTATTCTAATTATACGTAATTAATATTTGGCATGTTATAGCGACGTCACGGTTCAATTGCCAAATATAAATAATTCGGTCGACTAAAACTTTGAATAGGAATAGGATTCTTTTCAATGGAATGAGAGTCATACATTTGCATTTCTATTTTAGACTCCAATCGTTCTAATCAAACACCTCTATAATCTATTTGGTCAGTTGTTTTTTTTATATTAATTGGAATAACCTCCGGTCCTCACCTACCATCCCCAATCCACAGCACGACCAGCCGCGATTTGAAAATCTACCGAGTCCTCGTCGGAAGTTTCCTTCCGTGGAGGTGATGATGCAAGCCCATGACATGAATCTGATCACGTGGTTCTCATGCAGTGGTGGTAACGAGCAATGATTCAAAAAAATAGACATTACTTGAACCAACTCAATTGGCCACTTAATTTGAAGTTGAATAACGACAACCAATAATTTTTTTTTTTATTTTATTCGGTGGCATTTTTAAAGATATTGTGGTATTTTTTTGGTCCGGTGTACCGTCGTACTCTGGTATAGGTGTAAGATACAAGTGGCTGATCGGGTGCGGTTGGTATGTGGCGTTGTTCCTCCCATGTACCCCCGGAATAATCTCCAGTCCTCACCAACCATTCCCCAATCCGCAGCACGACCAGCCACGATCTGAAACTTTGTTCCTCCAAAGTCTACCGAGTCTTCGTTTAAAAAAAAAAAAAGAAAAAGAAAAAAAGAAAGAAAGAAAGAAAGAAACTTACCGAGTCCACATCGTTCGGAAGTTTCCTTCCGGGGAGGCGATGATGCAGGCCCATGTGATGAATCTGACATGCTTCTTATGACGGAAGCAGTGGTGGTAACGAGCAATGATTACACGTTACTTGAACCAACTCAATTGACTACTTTGTAGTTGAATAATAATCATTAATCTATTTTATTTTATTTTATTCGTTGATAATTTAAAAATATTTTAATTTTTATTTTTTGATCCGATGTATCATTGTACCCTGGTACAGGTTTAAGATACAAGCGGCTGATTGTGTGCAGTTGGCATGTTCCTCTCATGTACCCCATGGATGAAGATCTTATAAAGCTGTGTCTGGTGGTAAGGAGCAATGATTCAAAAAATGCACGTTATCTGAACCACTCAATTGGCCACTTTATTTGAAGTTGAATAACAACCATCAATTTTTTTTTATTTTATTCGGTGACAATCGTAATGATATTGAGGTATTTTTTTTGGTCTGGTGTATCGTTATACTCTGGTGCAGGCTTAGGATACAAGCGGCTGATTAGGTGCGGTTGGCATGTAGTGCAGCTCCTTCCATGTACCTGGTGAATGAAGATCTTATAAAGCTGTGTCTGGTGATAACAAGCAATGATTCAAAAAATACACGTTACCTGAACCACTCAATTGGCCACTTTATTTGAAGTTGAATAACAACCATCAATTTTTTTTTTTTTATTCGGTGACAATCGTAATGATATTGTGGTATTTTTTTTGGTCTGGTGTATCGTTGTACTTTGGTGCAGGCATAGGATACAAGCGGCTGATTAGGTGCGGTTGGCATGTAGTGCAGCTCCTCCCATGTACCCGACGAATGAAGATCTTATAAAGCTGTGTCCGGTGGTAACGAGCAATGATTCAAAAAATACACGTTACCTGAACCACTCAATTGGCCACTTTATTTGAAGTTCAATAACAACCATCAATTTTTTTTTATTTTCTTCGGTGACAATCGTAATGATATTATGGAATTTTTTTGGTCTGGTGTATCGTTATACTCTGGTGCAAGCTTAGGATACAAGCGGCTGATTAGGTGCAGTTGGCATGTAGTGCAGCTCCTCCCATGTACCCGGCGGATGAAGATCTTATAAAGCTATGTCCCGTGGACTCGCTTTTATTTTATTTTATTTTATTATTTTATTTTTTTATAAATCCCGATGTAGCCATCCTTATTAGATCCTAACCTCGCCAGACTATATTTGATTCGTGCTACAATTTTTTCCGACCATCGATGAATACGTCAGCCTGACACCACTAAGATACCGGAATAGTGGGCTTTCTCGCCACCCCGCATGTAGTATATATTGGTAAATATGATATTTAAAAAATTATCTATAAATTTACTTGTAAGTATATATTAAATTATTGAATAATTAATTTATTAAATATATATCATCGGATCATATATTATATATTGATAATTTTTTATTTAAAAAATTATATATTAATTTATTTATTTGGTTGTATCTCATGGTATATGTTGATAAAAATCATGTATCAAAAAAAGAGTAAAAGAAAGTGTGTTATGCTTTTTGTTTTTAAGTATGTGAGCGATGACACGATTAATAGATGAGCTTTTATTATTAAGATGGTAGCTTGGTTAGTAAAGATTTTATCTCGTTATTAATGAATCACAAGTGATGTAATTTTATAGATATTTCGATTAAATTCAAAATTTTTATTTTTTAAAAAATTATTATTAAAATAAAATGATAATATATACATACATACATGTACAGGGTGCCGGCTCTGCATAAATTTCCTCGGTCAGTGTTTCGCCCTTCTTCTTGGAAATCGTGCAGCACATTCCTTCTCCACCACTGTTTTGCCCACAGTTGTCGCTGTTATACAATAAAACGATGTTTGAAGGTCCTGTTACAAACAACTAACTCTTCTCGGTAACAGTTTCGCCCTTTTTGTTTCAATCAAACGTGCAGCACGTTCCCTCCTAAGTTTAACCCTTTGGCATCTTGCAACCTAAGTAATTCTGACTAACTATAAATTTAGTCGATCATATTTACGAAAATTTATTCGGACTCGACTAAGTCTATGCCTAATCGGATTTTCTAAAATATAATATTAAAGTTCTTTTTTTCTCATCAGAGATTTTTTTCTCGATTAAATTCAAAATTTTTAATTTTTTTATAATTATTATTAAAATAAAATCATAATATGTTTACATGTACATGGATGCGGCCCCGCATAAATTTCCTCGGTCACAGTTTCGCCCTTTTTTTTGGAAAACATGCAGCACGTCCCTTCTCCGTCACAGTTTTGCCTACGGTTGTCGCTTTTATACAGTTAAACGATGTACAACTAACTCTTCTCGGTCACGGTTTCGCCCTTTTTTTCCAACGAGCGTGTAGCACGTTCCTTCCTAAGTTTAACCCTTTCGCATCTTGCAACCTAGTAGGTCCTTTGTCCTGATCAGCTGTTTCAAAGAAATCTATTATTCAATGACAATGGATGGTTAGCAAAACAATTGATATGATGGACAGTAAAATGATACACCATATATATGGAAATATAACAAAACATAGCTATTGTGGTGGCTAGGTATTCTGCCTCAAGATATCTATTAGATCACCGACTAAGACCGAATCACTTGCCAGACAACTAAGAAATAACTGCATCACCAATTAGCAAGAAGGTGGCAACTTGAGTACCAGTCGAGAAAGAGATGACCACCGACTACTTAATCATTCTATAATTGACTAAGGATGATCAAGTCAATTACTATACCAACTATCTTTAATACTTTGTACCAAGAGATTGTATATAATCAGACCCAACTAACTCCTACGTTTAGTTGGTCCTATCACTGAATACTTACTTGATTCTGACTAACTATAAATTTAGTCGGTCACATCTACGAGAACTTACTCGGACTCGACTAAGCCTATGCCTAATCGGGCTTCCTAGAGTATAATATCAAGGTTCTTTTTCTCTCCTCAAGATCCCTTCTTTCTAGTTAGTAGACAATCTATCCCAATACCCGGAGCCAGAAATATCCGAGTAAATGATAACAACTATCCTAGCTATTCTAGTGATCCCAACTGTTTCAACTATCCTAGCAGTAATCGTGGTAAGTGGAATCATGGCAGACCAAGTTTATGGAAGGCAAGATCTTAATAGAATTAACTATCTAAAAAGAAAGATGACAATATAAAGGATTTCAAGGGACAAGAATCTAGCAACTTATTAGAATCTGTTATACTTATTAGAGAAGGCCATCTCCCAACGGGATTCTGCTATACCACGTAACTCTATAAATTAGTAAGAGGGGATCCAACGAGGTACATTTTTTCACTACTACTCTTATACTTGAATAGTTACCACTTGGCTTCCAGCTCTGGCTACTGCAACCTATTTCATTCTCCTTGTTGACTTAAGTATTGGAAGGTCTTCCATCGGAAACTCCAGTCTAGGAACTATTCTTGCAAGTTTTTATAGAGGAGCACCCAGGACCAGCTCTCCATCCTCACCGGAGAAGACCAGAAGACCCTTGGGCATTGCCACAATCTGCCGGAGAGTGATATGTTGGTAATAAATTGGAGTACCAGGTAGGAGAGAGCAAAAGCAGCAAGCAAGCATATTCAAATCATTGAAGTTTGAAGCCATGGTTAGTAGTTGAGTATTAGTCAAAGAAATTTTTAGAGATCTTCCTTCACCAACTTTCCACTCTACTCTTTAAGTTCTCTATCTTGATATGAGCTGGGTTTATTGTCTTCCTATAATTTAGTCCCTTTGTTATCCACTTTTTTATTTTCAAAAAGAGTATAGTGCAATGTTCTAGCATGTTTAAGTATTGGTATCCTCATGTTTGATGTGGACCATAATGCTTGCTCAGGCAAAGAGGCCTGGTTTTTTAGTGAGGCACTATTTTTTAATAGATCGCTTGGCCTCCCTACCTTTTGATGCAAACTACAATGATTGCTTAGACGAAGGGGTTCGGTTACTCAATGAAAGTCCAAGAAAAGCTACGATGTGAGACTAACTCTTTAATAGGTCTCCCCACCTTTTGACACGGATCATAATGCTTAGTTAGATGAAGGGGCCTAATTACTTAGTGAGATAATGCCAAAACCTTTTTTCTTTTCTTCTTTTAGATTCTAAGGAGGACTTTTTACATACCTCGGCCTTTCCACCCATATCTCCATGAAGCAGTTTCTTCATTGAGATAGCTAGAAAGAGGGTTCTAGACTTCAAAATTTAGTTTAGTCTAAACCCTACCATTCATTGGATTCTTGTTAGTAACTTACCTCTCAACATCTCTAAAATTATTAAACCATTAATCATTCATTGATTAGGTGTCTCATTAATTTCAAATCGAGATAAAGTTCAGGTATACAAAACTAATTACTTCTAGTCACACTCGAGAACATGATTAGAATAGTTATTCTTCCCCTTCTCAAACTTAATTTTCATTATCCCGAATAGAAGAAAAGAATAATAACATAGCAAACATAAAATGCAATAAAGAAGGATACCACCCGACTTCGTGTGTTCATTCATTGCAGGTTGAAAGGTCCTTCAGTCTAGGTGTGGTTAGTTCATCGCTAGGTGAAAGGTCCTTTAGTTTGGATGTGATTAGTCCTTGACTCCATCTAAATCTTCGAAGGGTGTCGAGTATGTACTCTCTCCCTAACTTGGCTAGTCATCATTATTAAGTTTATGTAAAATAGAAACAATAAGGTAATTGAAAAGACATATACTCTAGGTTGCCTTTTGATATGGCAAGATCGCTAACATGGAGTCCTTGTCAGATTCAGTCGGATGCCGCATTGGTAGAAGCTGCCACGTCAAACCCTCTCCTTGAGCTCCTTCGCCGGGCGGCTCCCTTGAGGTCAAGCCCACCCTGGCCAAAGTCGAGCTCCTGCTCTTCAAGCTCCTTCGCCAGGCAGCTCCCTCGAGGTCGAGCCTGTCTCGGCCGAAGTCAAGCTCCCACTCTTCGAGCTCCTTCGCCGGGCGGCCCCTTCAAGGGCGAGACCGCCCTGGTCGAAGTCGAGCTCCCGCTCTCTTCGAGCTCCTTCATTGAGCGGCTCCCTCAAGGTCGAGCCCACCTCGGTCGAAGCTGAGCCCGCTCTCTTTGAGCTCCTTCATCGAACGGCTCCCTCGAGGTCGAGCCCACCTCGACCAAAGTCGAGCTCCCTTTTTTTGAGCCAAGAGCTCTTCAATCGAGAGGTCCGACGGCCGGAGACATCCCCATGGCAAAGTCCATAGCACTTCGAAGGACTCGAAAACATAAGGAAGAGGATGTCACCACCTCCCTTGGACGGCGGCACGCCACCCAAGGACTCCAGAAGGACACCCCCTTAGGTGCCATGATCTCTCTCGCCATCGCTTACACCAAATGGGAAGAGGCACCCTAACGAGGCACTGCGCATCCCAGTTGACCATTTGCACCACCCAGGAGATTCAAACCAAGGGACGACTACTCCCAAATCGAGGCCCTGCCAAGTTTCTCGAAGTATAGCAACCGGATGAGAAGTCAGAGCCTGCGACATAACTTCCTATCATGGATGGGGAAAGGCATTGGGCCACACCGCACGGAGCACTGCTAGATGTTGACCTTCTAGCATCTGTAGAGAGGGAAAATCGGAGGTAGGTTGCTGGAAGGATCCATGGCCTAAAAGAAGGTTTAAAAGGTTTTCAAACAAGGTAAGCAAAAAAAAAAGAGTAAGCAAAGGCAAGCAAAGGGAGAGCTACCAAGGGACCATACAACTTTGAGGCTACCGGAGAACTCACCGGAAGAGTCTCGACAGGCACAACCACCATAGCTTAGGCTCTCCTCCACCGTGCCAACGCTCATCCAACTCTTTCCCTCTAACTCAAAATTTTCTCCTCTTAGCATGGAGTCCAATCGGGGGCTCACCAGGAACGATCTGTTCTCTTAGATCGCCACAGACATGATCGTCGGAGTGCCCCCGCTAGGATTCTCGGCCCAAGTCTCCTCTTTTTTGCTGGTTTGGGTGTGCGAGCTGGGTTCCGAGCAACGAGGTTGGCATCCGGCACTATTCCCGAGCTGCAGGCCATGGCGATGTAGGCAGCAATAGATTGGCATGCAAGGTAGGGGGCAGGACAGTCTGATTCAGGCCAATCCCCTCACGTGCAACTCCATCCGAAGCATGGTGATGACTCGCGTGCGGGAGGTCTCCACCAGCCATGCGGGAGACCTCCTTCTCAAGGGGGCCCGCACAGTCCAGAAAGGGATCCCCCCACTCCACCATAATCGCCTCTGGTGGATGTCTAGTTGGCAGGACTCGTCCAGCAGATGCAGGTTCTGGCTACGACGGTGCAACAGTTACAGCATCAACATCGATCCCTGGCCACCCACCAACAGCCAGGGACCCTTGTGGCCCAAGCCATCGCACCCCGTGATAGTCTGTGTTCCTTCCAAGAAAGGTCATCACTACCACGGGCCATGACTGATCCCCGGGGATGCCACCGGATCCTGACGAAGAGGCAGTGGACTGGGTTTGTCGATCGGGAGAGCTGGTCTCCAGCCCTCGAGCAGGCCGCTGCTAAGCATCGTCGAGGTCATCGAGGTAAGGTCCCCCGTCGCGACCCCCCTCAACTGTCATCTTAATCTCCTCCGATGGCCTCGGCAGAAGGCTCCATCGATGAGGCCATCAGTCACATGGCTAAGAAGTTCTTGGAGGAGCAGGAGTGCAAGCTGGCAGAACTATCTTGCTAGTTTGCAAACTTGCAAGGCTCCTCCCGCGAGTCGGCGAGCCATGATGCCCGTCCCCCCCTCTTCCGAGAAATCCAAGAGGAGCCGATCCTAAGTCGATTTTGCATGAAGTAGGTGGATCCCTACAATGGGACCACCGACCCTCTAGACCACCTTGAGAGCTACAAGGCTCTCATGAGGGTCCAAGGGACAACTGACACCCTCTTTTGCATCGCCTTCCCGGCCACTCTTCGGAAGGCCACTCAGATCTGGTTTATCCGACTCGAGCCTAAAAGTACCAACTCCTTCGCGCAGCTAGAAAGGAGGTTCGTGGCTCATTTCGATGCCTGTCGGAAGGTGCCATGGAAAGTAGACAGTCTTTTCTCCATCAGGTAGCAGGACCATGAACCCTTGTGGGACTATGTAACTCGCTTCAAGGTTGCTACGCTGGAGATCTAAAACTTGGATGACCAGTCGCCATGTTGGCACTGAAGAGAGGGCTCAGGACCCCCTGTCTGACCTACTCCCTGGACAAAAAGTCATCAAAGACGTACTCCGATCTCCTCCTCCGCATTCATAAGTATATCAATGCCGAGGAGGCAGCCGTACGAGGAGGGAGCTGGATGGGAAGCCATTGAAGAAGCAAACTCCAGGGGAGACGTCCGGGATGCAAAAGCCAAGATCGATCCCAAATTTTTAATCAGGATCGAAGTCGAAGAGCAGCCCCATCCTAGAAGAAAGATACACACCTCTCCTCTTCGCGAGGTCGAAGATCCTCATGGAGATTGAGAATGAGCGTTACTTACGCCGCCCTCCCCTGTTGAGGCCATCCAACGGTCGTGACAAGATAAAGTACTGTCAGTTTCATCGCGACCATGGCCATGACACTGAGAAGTGCTGCCACCTCAAGAGAAAAATTGAAAATCTGATAAGGAGGGGCTGCCTCAAAAATTTGTGGGGGGCAAGACCCCGGCGGAACCTCAGGCGCTGCTACTCTTCCTCCTGTCCCTGAAGTCGACAACCGACCTACCGAGAAGCCTATGGGTATGATATGCTGGGGGATAGAGCATGCCCCTAAGAGGACTCAAGAGGGAGAGAGTTTGAAAAATGTACTCCCTTTATAAGGGAGGAGAGATCTGGGAACCAAAATGTAAACAATGATACCATGGTTGTCGAGATGACAATTGCCAGGCATCCTGTAAAATGGATTATTGTCGATAGCGAAAGTTTGACTGATATCCTTTTTTACGATGCTTTCTCCAGAATGAACCTATCCTCTACTCAATTAAGGCCCGTTCATACCCCCCTAATCAGTTTTATTGGGGACTCCATGAGAGTTGAAGGAGAGTTCACTCTCCCAGTTATTGCCAGGTCGTCACCTCGGTAGAGTACTGTCATGATGACTTTCACAGTTATTAGGCTTCCTTCGGCCTACAACATGATCCTTGGCCGCCCCGGGCTCAATCTACTCAACGCGGTCATCTCTACCAAGCGGCTATTGGTGCAATTCCCCACCCCTTACAGCGTGAAAAAAATGAGGGGAGCATCTCAATCAATTCAACACTGTCTGCAAGCTGTCCCGAGAGCCAGAAGTTTCGAGAAGGATCCTAGTGTCAATGACCTCGACCAAAGGGTGCACGATCCCAGAGGTGGTCCGGTTGAACGCCTGTTGACATAACCACTTGGAACAGACCCGACAAAGATGGTGCAGATTAGGGCCCAGCTGCAAGAAGAGGAGCGTGCCCACCTGTTAAGTTTCCTTTGGATGAATGCGGACGTGTTTGCCTGGATAGAGACAGACATGCCTGAGATTCTCCTGATATCATCACTCACAGGTTAAGCATCGACCCGAAATACCGTCCTGTCTGGTAGAAGAAGAGATGCTTCACCTTGGGGAGACAACAGGTGATCAACGAGGATGTGGAGAAGCTCCTCATAGTCGGCTTTATCCATGAGGTGCAGTATCCCAGTTGGCTGGCGAATATGGTCATGGTCAAGAAGAACAATGGAAAGTGGAAGATCTGTGTGGACTACACCAAGCTCAATCGAGCCTGCTCGAAGAACAGCTTCCCACTTTCGAAGATCGACCAACTAGTAGACACCACCTCGGGGCATCGCTTACTCTCATTCATGGATGCATTCTCCGGGTAAAATCAAGTCCAGATGCACCTAGAGGATGAGGAGCACACTACCTTCATCACAGATCAAGGAATGTACTACTACCGGATGATGCCTTTCGGCCTGAAGAATGCTGGTGCCATATACTAATGGCTGGTCAATCGGGTCTTTAAGGACCAGATCGGCCGAAACATGCAAGTCTGGACGACATGCTCATCATGAGCAAGCCGAGGTTAGACCATGTCATCGACCTAGCGGAGGCCTTCCAAAACCTTCGCCTGCACCAGATGAAACTGAACTCGGTGAAGTGCACTTTTGGCATGGTCGTGGGAAAGTTCTTAGACGTCATGGTCATCCAGAGGGGGATAGAAGCCAACCCTGAGAAGGTTCGAGCAATTGTCGACATGGAGCATCCCATCTCAAAGAAGCAAGCCCGGCGCCTCATGGGCTGGATCGCTGTCCTGAGCCGGTTCATCTTATAATCTGTTGACTGCTGCTTGCCTTTCTTCAAGGCACTATGCAAGGTGCATGACTTCACATGGACAGAGGAGTGCAGGGGAGCATTCGAGGAGCTGAAGAAATTCTCGGCATCACCGCCGCTACTCTCGAGGCTGGAGGATGGAGAGGAACTCTTGTTGTGCCTGGCGATCACCCCGGGGACCGTCAATTCGATCCTTGTCCGTATAGATGGGGACGGAGCTCAGAAACTAGTGTATTATGCCAGCAAACTCCTCCGAGATGTGGAGATCAGGAACACCCGCTCTGAGAAACTAATTTTTGCCCTTATAATGTCTGCCCAGCATCTTAGGTCATACTCAATTGTCCTGATACTTTCGGGCATCTGGCCAAGTGGGTCCTGAAACTTAGCGAGTTCAACATCACTTACCGACTGAGACCATCTCAGAAGGCCTAGGTGTTGGCTGATTTCCTGGTCGTGTGCGGGCAAGGGCGAGGAACCAGAGGAGATCCCCTTGGAGTGCCCAACGGAGCTCAAAACTGAGGAGGAGGTCTGGGTCCTCCACGTGGATGGTGCATCCAACTCGGAAGGGAGCGGAGCAGGCCTCATCCTCGCCAATGGCAAAAATTCAGAACTGGATTTTTTTTATCCAAACCCATCTCAATCGGGTATTGTATAATTCGGGTTTATTCGATCCGAACCCAATTGAGTCGCATTAAATATTTTTTTTATTTTTATCAACCTTAAAATCATCTACCATTATATAAATCATACATACATTATACAAATAAAATTCAACAACATTTTTAGTTCAACAGCACTTAATTTCATATTCAATCAAAATAAAATATATTTAATATAATATATATTGATTATATATATATATATATATATTAAAATATTAAAATAATTTGAACTGGGTTCAGGTCGGGTGCATATCTATCCAGTTCCGGTCCAAATCCAAAGTTAAGTATTCGGATTTTATCCAAGCTCGGCCCAAACCCAGTCAAAGCATTGACTATTCGGTCCAATTATATCGGGCCGGGTCGGGTACTTATGAATTTGGATTTTGTTGCCATCCCTACTTGAAAAAAATTGGGACACCTTGCATCCACGCGCATCCAAAATATTTTGCAACTCTCTAGCTATGGGCAGCTTGTGAAATAGATGGGAAATAACAAATTTTCTTTTTTGCCTGACAACTTAAACGTAGTAAAATTCCTTTGCAAAGTTAAATGCAGGAAACTCCTGTAATTTGGTTAGATGGTTTTTATATGATGACGAGAAGCCCATGTTTTCCGCCACTTTTTTCCTAACACGCACGCATGGGTTAGACGTTCGCGCGAGTTGTCACGGGTGCTTATTTTCTTTTAAATTTTGGTTTGTTTGTCAAACAGTCCTTTTGGATTTTAATGGGGAGAGCCAGGGACATGTACATGCATGCACAAGGTTATGCACAGGAAAGCAAAGGATTTTTTTTTTTTAAAATACGAGAGATAAAAAAATAAAAAAATTTTATAAAGAGAAAAAGTTTCTCGTATTCCCCATCAATTTTATATTTTTATGTTATGATTGATTTTAACGAAAAAATCATCAAAAGATCTTATCCGTTAACGTAGATATACATCCGAATACAATCCAAATTATTTTAATATTTTAATATATATATAATTAATATATATTATATTAAATATAATTTATTTTGGTTGAATATAAAATTAATTGCCGTTGAAACGTCAACAAGGCAAGATTTTTGTTTTTGTTTTTTTTGTGGTACAGATGGGAAGACACGTAACTTCGATGCCATGGCAATTTCAAAGATTCCGGAATAAAAAGTCCCACAAGGCGGACGACCACAAGGGTATTCCTTCAACGGAGAGAAGTAAAGGGACCAAAAAAAAAAAAAAAAAAACGTGGCAAGGTGGCGCTTGCAGCCTGCGTGAGGCACGGATGGGGTGGCACCGGGCTGCGTGAAGGCACGCGTACCGCCTTCCATCGCACCATAAATACAGCCACTGGGAGTTCATCCAACACATCGAGAAATACCTCCTCTTAATTTTCTTCTCCCCACCTCCAAAAAAAAAAAAAAAAGAGAAAAGTTATTTTCTTCTTCTTCATCCTAGCTAGTTGTGCTTAGGTTATGGAGGAGTCATTAGAATGCCTCGTTGAGAGGGTTAAGGAAGAGGTTTTCTCTCCCTCCGCTGACATATACTCCTTCTTGCCACCGTCTGCCTACGAGACTGCATGGGTAGCCATGATACCGAATCCTGAATGCAGTGGTCGTCCAATGTTCCCAAACTGTTTGGTTTGGTTGCTCCGCAACCAGAACCATGGAGGGTCATGGGGAGAACCCGATCTCACCATAGACCGCCTCACCGCTACTCTGGCCTCTATCATTGCGCTTAAGACCTGGAACGTTGGCTCCACAAATATAGATCAAGGTATAATATTTAAGCCGTCTTCTTAGCTATCATTCTTCAAAATTTCTCAAGTTCTCGATCGATGGCTGGATGCGCATACTTATACCTTAATATGTACGTAGTTACAAATAACTGCACGCGTACATATGTAAGCATGTGTGGGGACAATATAACCATATACATGCATGTATGTGTGTGCAAATCTCATATAAGTATGCGCAAGGCTGAAAATTAAATTCTAATAGAAAAGATTTGTGTATTAAAAGTCCGTTCAACGAAAGGACCGAGTGTTAAGTTCCACCATAAATTAAGGTTGTAAATTAGAACATTTATTCTAGCATACTGAGTTGCTCCAGGACTTTAGAATAGCTCTCGATCTGATGCGGTTCTCTGATGCGATTACAGTAGTTTATTTAATTTATTTCTAATCTGTGTGCATTTTGTACTAAAGCCTTGATATTTGTCTTCCAACTTTTCAAAAAAAAAAAAAAAAAAGGATTGAAGTTTCTTCATGCAAACACGGAAGAACTGCTTATGAAACACCATGGTGGCATCCCCCGATGGTTTGCCATCGTATTTCCGGGCATGCTTGAGCTGGCGAAGGCCAAAGGATTGGAGGTGTTTCCTCGGGGCTACACAAGATCCGTGGAAGATGTCTTCAATGAAAGGGAGACGATTTTCAAAATGTAGATCTTTCTTTCAGCATTTTATTTTCTTATTTATACTGCTTCCTTCAAATTTACCAGCTAAAATTAAGCGGTTTTCTTCATTTCTGATACCTGCCTACTTCGTCCGCAGGGAAGAAACATCCTGTGGTGGTTACCATCTCCCACTTACACCGTACCTCGAGGCCTTGCCGGCGATCTACCAAGGGAACCATGAAGATATTCTTAAAGATAAGAGAGAAGATGGGTCGCTGTTCTATTCCCCGTCCGCAACTGCTTGTGCTTTCATGATCACTGGAGATAGAGATTGCAAGGAGTATTTGGAAGCCATGGTTCAAAGATGCGGCCGGCGTGGAGGTGAGTTTTTAGACCGCGGTAGATCCGAAATTGTATGTACTTTTAACGTAAAAGTGAATGACGGGGTACGGTTTGACACGTGGCACAGTTCCTCCCGCATATCCGGTGGACCAGGATCTTATAAAGCTGTGTCTGGTGGACCATTTGATGCGAATAGGATGCGGTGAACATTTCACCGCGCCAATCGGAGACGTGATGGATCAACTATATTGGTAACCTTACAATTTTAGCCTCTCTTCCTTCTTGACTATTATTTTAATTTCTGGGTCACTTTATACCAACTTCGCTTCTTCTTCTTCTTCTTCTTCTCCTTTTTTTAATTTTAATTTCATCAACTTATCATTATCACAATCTCCTGGCCAGTGGAGAGACAAAAAAAAAAAAAAAAAAAAAAAAAAGGCTTCTTTATAATTTTTTATACTATTTTTCTCAAACATTATATTCTATTTTAAAGTTCCGGATGCATAAAATTTTACCTTGTGATAGACACCGGTGATCACATGGCTAAGGCACGTTTCCATTTGCTTGACGGTAATTAGTTGATAATTTATTCGCTATGTTCAGTTGTTAACGGCAAGTATCACTAGTGTATAATTTTTGGATTAAATAATTTAAGATATAGACGAAATTTTTATTTTTCTTTTTAACATAAAGTCCAAGCTTACGGGTGGTGTTTGGTAACCTCATTTCTACTTTCAGTTCTATAAAAACTTTCTTATTTTTAACATTATAAAAATAAAAAATTTTGATTCTCAATATTTTTGAAAAATAAAATTGCTTGTGCTTACCATCATTGCTCCCAGCTACAACCTCTAGCACCCAAACTGCTATCCGCGGACTATCATTCATCATCATCATTCTTGTCATCATTATAGGCTAGCTGCTACCATACATCGCCGCTTTCTTTTGTATCTCTATGTCCACAACCATTAATGTTATCACAGTCACCACCAAATTCAATCTAAATGATTCCAAAAAAAATAATTTTAATTTAAAAAATATTTTTATTTTAAAAATAAAAATTGAAAGTTTTAAGTTAGGCTAAAAATTACATATCAAGTGTCTAGTTATTGCTCTATAATATCATGGATCCATTCATCTCACAATGCATTCCATTATCAACCATATGCATTATTGTTATCGTTATTCTCGTGGTTGTTGTAGTTATTGTTACTACCACTGACATTATAGCGTTTATATAAACAATGATATATGTAAATAAATTTTATAACCGACCATGTCAATTATCATCAAGTGCTTGCTCGATCCAACGGTTTTATTTTTCATCCAAAATTCTATGAGCGAGAGACAAAGTTCGGTTTTGCTTGGTGTAAACCCTTGCTTCCGTCCTTGCTTGATCTGGGCTCTGATCTAGACGAGGTTTGGGTGGGTACGGGAGGCGGCTTTTTCTTTTTCTTTTTTTTTTTTTCACTTAATGAGGTATGCTTTTAGGCTCTCTTCTGAGCTTTATTGCAAATGTAGTCAGGTGACTGGAACATGGTTTGGGTGAACCCTCAAAGGTTTAAATGCTTGACCAGATATGTATAGATTTGCTTTTCATGAAGTGGAAGCCCTGCATGACTTGCTTGTCTCCTTCATAGATTTGTCCTTTTTAGAAAACGTGATACCTGTTACACCCTAGAAAACGTGAGACAGGTTACATCCCGCACATTATAGTTGACCAGCTAGTGTGTAAGGGGTCGAAATATATTCTCAAATTTAACCCTCAAGACTTTTTCTTGCATCGTGAACAACGTTATATGTTCTTTGTCCTTCTTACAGTTTTGAAGCAAAAAAAAAAAAAAAAAAAAGCCGTGCATGAGTCTATAACTGAAACTCCTCGTGTAGGAACTGGGATACGAAGGAGCTGCAACCATCTAACATGCACGATTTGCCGCTCCAAATATTCAGGGATTCTTTAGCCTTTCAACTCCTGAGGAGGCATGGCTATCGAATATCTCCAGGTAAGGCTCCTACGTGTGTGTATGTATTGGTATATATACATACATATACATATACATATATATACATACATATACATATACATATATATATATATATATATATGTATATATATATACATATGTATACATATATATATATATACATATATATATACATATGTATACATATATATATATATATACATGTATATATATATACATATGTATATATATATATATATATATATATATATATATATATATATATATGCACCATCGCTCTTCTATGAAAAGTGATTGATTGCTTTTGATGTCACAGAGAGGTTTTGCTGGTTTATGCGTGACCCACAAATGCTCTTGCATATGGAAGAGAACTACCAAGACTTCTCAGGAGCCATGTATGCTGTCTACAGAGCTACCCATTTGATGTTTGTAGAGGAATCGGAACTTGAAAATGCCAAATTTTTTTCCAAGAAATTATTGCAGAAAGGATTGGCAAGCGAAGATTTGAAAGACAGCCCTTCGGTTCTGTCCGACCACCAGAAAGAGGTAATTAAACGTTGTTGTTTTGTTTGAATTGAGGTAACCGAACAGCTATATATATAGCATAGACCAAAGTTATGTAGACAACTTGCACTATTAGTCGTTTTTCCTTTTGATAAAATTGAATTTTATTCAAACCAATCTAGGAAAAATATTTGTGTAGTGAATTATAAAATAAAATTAATGTTATGGCAATTAAAAGGTATATTCAATATAGCAGTGCACTAGTTATAATTAGCGATATACGTCATCATCTAATTAAGAGCACTATTAATTTTTTGAAAAATAGGTATTGTAAAGTAAAAGCTATTCTAGCTGTAATGGTTATATGTTTATGGATAAGAAGTTTAGGAACCTGGGTGGATGTTACCGATCTCTTTCAACCATATGGAACTTTCTCTCATCAAAGAGGCATTGACCTGGCATTACATGGCACAAGTGACCATCCCCTCATGAATTATGCATGTCAAGTAGCGTTTCATGCTACGTGAACAACGAGAACTATTTATATTAATGGTCGGCTCTTTTAACAAATTTACATGATCTATCCGGAGTTGAAAATGACAAGAAGTGCTAAATATCCCACAATGTCAAAATAGATATGATTGACCAACAATCTAGTTGGTGTAAATCGCTGAAGTAAATATTTGTCATCTAGGCATGCATGTCATGTACGTTCGTGGTTAATTTCAATAATCTAGTACTCCAATTTCATAATTTTTTAATGTTTATATGCTGAACCAGATCGAGCACGAGTTGAAGCATCCATGGTTAGCACGAATGGATCATCTGGAGCACCGGGTGTACATAGAAAGAAGTAAAGGTTATAATCTATGGATCGGGAAGTCTTCCTCTTACAGGTAGCACACATAACGACCAATTACTCTCGATCGGTGTATGCAAACATTATGGTTGGTGATGACATCAAATGACTTATTCAAAACTGCAGGTTGACGTGTCCCGACGACATTATCCAGCTTGCTACAAAAAATTTCATGACTCGCCAATCAGTCTATAGGACTGAGCTCGAGGAGCTACAGAGGTAGTTCTAGATAATGGGAAATTATATGGCTTTCCCCTTTTCTAAGCGAAATAATAAATGTTCTTTTCCTCTCCCCCCCCCCCCCCCCCCACCCTCAACTATATATATATATATATATATATATATATATATATATATATATATATATATAATGCGTGCTTCTTGACAGAATATTTTCGCTTTTTTTTTTACTCTTTTCACTTTGTTTACTTATTTAATCGATTCTCCACCATATAATATCAATTCATCATACCAGGTGGTCCAAAGATACGGGCCTTGCCAACATGGGCTTCGGACGAGAGAACACAACATACTGTTACTTCGCTTCTGCTGTTCCCAGTTCCCTTCCTTTAGATTCCGAGGTGCGGAATATTTCGGCAAAGTGTGCGACCTTAGTTACGGTTGCAGATGATTTTTTTGATGAGCATGCTTCATTGGATGAATTACAACGCCTCAACGAAGCGGTTCAAAGGTATTGGTCGGTTGCTGTGCGAAGGTCGAAGAATTTGCACGTTGTTATTGTTTAATATTTCTAATTAATTTAATGGTAACAGGTGGGACGGAAAAGGATTGTCTGGGCATAGTAAAGTTATTTTTGATGCTCTTGATGACCTCGTATCTGATATCGCTTTGAAGATTTTCAACCAACAAGGTCATGATATGAAAACACTTTTTCAAGATTTCGTAAGTTTCTCATGTCCATCATTTAAAAATCGATGTGCATACTTCCATGTCAGTAACTGTAGTTTGATCAAGTTCAAATGTATTGTCTTACTACATGAAGTGGCGTGAAACGTTCGATGCGTGGTGGACGGAATCTGAGTGGAGTAGAAGCAAACATGCACCATCAATTGATGAATACCTTCACGTCGGCATGCTCTCAATAGCTATACAAGCAATGTTTCTCCCTGCCTGTTATCTTGAAACTCCAGAGCGTCCACATAACTCTCAAGGAACCAATTACAGCAAAATTACCAAATTGTTAATGCTCTCAACTCGCTTACTGAACGACACTCAAAGCCACGAGGTTATACATACCACTCCATCACCATAATTTTCATGTACTCTATTTGTCTTGTCATAGTTGTTTTCAAACTGATGCAATATCTTTTCAGAAAGAGATGAAAGACGGGAAACTGAACTTGGTGCCACTGTACATGAAGGAGAATCCAATGGCTAGTATCGAAGATTCGGTTGCATACATAAAGAACAAACTGGAAAGTCTCAAGAAGCAGATGCTTGAAATTATTATGACCGATGACAATACTGAAGTGCCGAAAGAATGGAAACAAATCCATCTATGCATTTTGAAGGTGTTTCGGATGCTTTTTAACGCTTCTAATGCATTCGACTCACCAACCGCGCTACTTGAGGACATTAGCAATGGCATCTATGAGCCATTAGTTGTGGATTCTCATAGAACGCTTCTGCCACCGTTTGTGCTTGATGCTCACGAATCAAATAAGGAGAATACAAGACGGTCTATGGATGATAGTCCTGAGAGAGAACTGTCGATGAAGGCTAAAGGTCGGCTTCAAGGAGTGAACAGTAAAATAGGTTATAATTCAAGAGCAATGCGTTCCAAAATCCAGCAGTCACCGTGCCATGTGAGGCCCAAAAGTTTGCTTGGATTACGGTGTCCGTCTTCCTACATGCTTGCAGCTCTTCCTTCCATTTCTCCAAGTCCATTGTTGAAGATGTAGGTGGCATGGTTTAGGCGTGCGTACGTGTTGAAGAAATATTTATATCCATGCTGCCGTATCTTTTGTGTCGTTACATTTATACCAAAAGAGTGCATGGTGTAGTCTTTTATGCACGACATGTCGATGACGATAAAGCAACCGTAAGTGAAATAAGAATTTATGTTTGATTTGTCCGTACCCTTATTCATGTTTATACATACAAATGTTATATACATATAGGTCATTGGCTAGGCCTATTTTGGTGCCTTGTACAAGTACCCAATTTCTTTAAGAAAGTGTTTGGATTTGGAGCGTGAAATAGAAATGGAAATGGATAACTTCTATTCCAAACCATTTGTTCATGGAGAGTTCCATTCCTATTCTAATTTCGAGGTAGGATGAAAATAGTTTAATTAATTTTTCGAAATTCAATTTCCATTCTTTTATAAAGATCTCATTTCCTGATTGGATAAGGATTCTAATTTCGATTCCGATCATGAATGGAATGAAAAAAAATAATATGTATCACGAGCCAGTGACCATCGCCTCATCGTGAGGCCTCGAATTAGTGAAAGGAGTGGCGAAGGCCTGCGCAACCCCAAACCGGCGGCTATGGTGGTGGACTGCAAAACAAAGGAAAGAATCTAAAACAGGAGATTTTTTTTTTTCAAAAGAAATCTGCTGGCTTAACGGTCTAAATCCAAGCAAGGCTTAGGAACCGGCCGGAAAAGAGAGAGAGGAGAAGAACGATCGGTCCTTACCTCATCTCTGGCGAGGTGTCGATGGTGGTTGGGTGAAATCTCCCTGTGGAGCTCGAAGAAGTCTTGGCAAAATGCTCGAAACCAGTGACGCCGGAAGGGATTTTTTTTTTTATAATAATAATAAAAAAGAGTGAGGTTGGGAGGGTGATCAGCGTAGCTATTTTTTTAACCATAAAGATCTTCGTTCTCTTAAAAAATGATTCCATGCACGGTGACAGCAAGGATGACTCTACTATTTTCCTACCACATATCCAAGTGGATTTTTGATTGCCTGGAGAGGACAGGGAAGGCGATTTATAAGACAGTACGTAGGGATTCGCAGAATCCGACGTGCCCTAAGATTCCACTTTCTGTAGGGGTTGGGAGAAGGGAGATAGAGCCCATCGGGAGTTTGTTTCCACGCAGGTCGCACATGTCCTGGAGTCCGCTCGGTCGGGTTTCGCCCATCTGAAGCCAGGCCAATCAACGGACGGGGCCTGGTTCAGGTGTTAGACTAGCCGGACACTTATATAAAGGTTAGTCATCCGTAGAAGGTGTCGCATAATTCACATGGAAGGATTATGGCTTTTTTTTTTTTTTTTATATGCGTTGTTTTCTCTTGGATGGGTCCGATACTGTTACCGATGTAATGAATCATATGAGTGACCGATATCTACACATATAAATTCAGGCAAATGGCTCAAGAAAATAAGTGGGCATTCAACCACAGAAAAAGAATCATCAATTGGCGCTTGGGAGCCACATATATGAACTGTAGGTCCGCTAGTTCGGCATGGACAACATCCTTTTCGATCGGGTGGATTAATTGTGCATCAAGAGGACCGCATGTCTGGTCGTGGCCCCTACTGATTCCATAACATCCCATTTGAGTGGCGCAGAGGGCAAGCAGAGACGTAGCCCATTTCTCAGATGTCCCACATCCCAGCCAATATCAAGGTGCTCTCAGTTTTCAGAGCTCCTGGGCAATTGTCTGTATATTGGTGGCTTGGAAAGTTTGTCACCACTCACCACCCCATGGGCCAGATTAATTAATTAGCTACATTTTTCTTGTCAACCGGAATTTTTTTTGTGTAGATGAAGCCATGGATTGAAGTTGAGACATGATCAACACAAGGCAGAAATGGAAGTGTACATGTAAGGGAGGGTACATAGTCTTAAAACAATAATGAAGCAATATGTGGAGCCACAGGTCATCACTACATTAAAATAGGCTGCATGGAGGGAAGTTTATGAAAGAATTGTATGCCCTATAAAATCAATATATTTTATTATTTGATAATAAAGTAATCTTCTATTATTATATGCATATTTCATGGATATTGCTTTGATGTTATATTCGATGACATAATCTGTCTTTATATGTTACATTGTATAGAATTCATACCGATGACAGAGATCATTGGCAGGGAGATGATTTTTTATTTTCTTTGTAACATTAAAAATATTAACAACCTATAAATTTAGTGAGGATAGTGTGCTTGTTATTGTTTGCTACATAGGGATGGCAATGAGCTGGGTTCGAGCTAGGTACATAGCTATCCAAACTCAAATCCAAATACTAAAAAAACTATCCAAATCCGTTGCAAACACTATCGGGACGGTACTTTTTTATTCAAATCCATCTCAATCGGGTATCGGATAATATGGATTTACCCAGCCCGAATCCAATTGAACATGTTGGCGTGGAGTCCCTGTATCGGCCGGTCGGAGCTGCTGCGTCGCGGGACCGCTCCCTGGTTCACCTGCAAAACAGGTCCCTTGCCGGAGTTGTTCCGGTGGAGGACACTCCGATGTCTAAGTCAGTGGCGAATCCCAGCCACAGAATGGGAAAGAATGTAGAGAGTATGAGAGAAAAGCTCTTAGAGTATGGATGGTTCCGTGAGTGTTTGCGTACCTCCTCGAGCCATTCTTCTTAACATTATTTAAGGGGAGGCCTCCGGTCTGCTGTCCGCTCTTTTTCCGGTGATTGTGGGGAGTCAATTTCTCCCACGATTAACGATCGTGGGTTGTCATTGAGCGGTTCCAACCAGATCGGAGGCGTGGCAGCTGGAGTGGCACGCCATGATTATGGCATGGAGAGTGTTGATTGTAACCGTTGGTTACAGTTACCTATTTGGGCCAGATCGTGGTCCCATCTTCGGGTTTTCCCTTTGCGTGGGCCGAAGACTTGGCGTTTGCCCTGGGGCCGGAGATTGTGTCTACGGCTGGGATCGAAGAGCGTGTCTTCGGAAGTCGATGAGAAACTTGGTCTTCGGTCAGGGCCGAAGACATCGTCCAAAGTTCTGTCCTTCGGATGTCATAGTCCGGTGAGAAGCCTTGGGTTGTCTGCAGTTGGTCTGGCCTTTCCCTGGTCCAAAGTCCGGAGAAAAAGGCTTCGGCCAGTCAAATTGGAGGAGTTCGGTTCGTAGCTGAATCGGAATATCCCAACAATTGTCCCCCTACTCTCAGTTTTCGAAGCAGAGGTTTGCCTCAAGAAGTGAGAGTATTAATGCTTTGTCGTTTTCCTCCCAGGAGATAGTGTGGTGGATGATTACGGGATCTCTAATTGGATTGTCCATCATGACTGCTGGTTGATCTGGGAACCAAGCGGTGGACAACTGTCATTCCCAGGTTGGGGAAGAAAGAAAAAGCGGGCGGCCCTGGGACCGTCTCTCCTTTTCTTGTCGCACGATGGTTAAGCCAATCTGTTGGTTGAGATTTGGGTGGTTGTGGCGGCTTCTCTTCGTCCATTGGATGATGGATGCGCCTCATCCCGGTGGTTAGTTGAAGGCGGGTTACCTCCCTGGATAACCTGGGGTCAAATCAACCTAGTAGGGCTTCAGAGACCCCTGCTTTTATTTTGGAAAAGGGCGAAGGTCCGGCTAAGGAAGTTTCTTCAACCTCATCTCATCCTTCATCCAACTTTTTCTGTTCTGGACTACCAGTCTATTCCGCAAGTAGAATCTTCCTTCTACTCCCTTGTTTCATTCTTTTGTCATGGAAAAAATCGTAAATAGTTGAGGGGAACAGGTTGGGCCCTCGGGGGCCAGTGACGTAGTAGGTCCGGAGTCGATTTCTAGTTCAGTTTCTCAGGATAAGGCGGCTCTTCTTTGGGAACGCTATCGCATTCCCGAGAAGTTCCCCTTCGTCCTCCCCGCACTCGAAGAACGAGTGAACAAACCTCCTCCTGGGTGTCTAGCAGTGTATGAAGATCATCTGAAAGCTGGTCTTTAGTTTCTCCTGCACCCTTTCTTCATCAAGATCTTCAGCTTGTACCAAGTGGTGCCGGCGCAGTTGACTCCGAACAGCATCCGGAACATCTGCGGATTCCTGGTCATGTACAGCATCGCAAATGTAGAACCTAGGACCAATTTGTTCACGACCCTTTTCGTTCTCAAGAGGGATTTCCACAGCAACGAATGGTGGGTGATTAGCCCTAGATCAGGCCGCAAGGTCATCAAGGACATGCCCAGCGCCATCTACGGGTGGAAACCCGTTTTTGTATTTGTGTTGTCTTTTAATCCATGGGGCTTCGACACTGTGTGGAAGAAGCCTCGTCTAACCGCCAATGACGGGAAGAAGGTCTTGGCGGCTGATCAGTCGAATTATGATCTCTTGGTCAATTCCGAAGTTGCCCTCATCCGGGAATTGCTGGAGGAGAGAAATCTCCATCTTGCGGGAATTAAAAAATTTCCTACACTAGGTATAGTGACGGGAATTTCTGCTCCCTCTCCCCGATTTTGTTGTAGCTCGATCAATTGAAATGAACTCTTTTGTTTGTAGGTGGCGAGATTTAGCCCGGTGTGAGTTGGGTCCGTCAAAGTTCGGAGAAGATTGTAGCACAGGCCCCTCCCACCAGGTCGGCGGTTCGGAAGAAGGCTCGAAGGGACGGCCCAGAAGGGGACCGAAGCACTTCGTCTTCCTAGGGAACTTCAGGGGAAGATGCAGCACCCGTGGAAGGGGCCCCATCGAGACCTTGTCCAGTTGATGCTCCACCAACGGCTACCTCCCCAATTCGTACAATGGGGAGTTTGCCTCAGGCGGTGGAGGTGCCACCGTTTTTCCCCCCTGCAGTTGATAGGGGCAAAGCGTGGCAAGTCGAGGGAGAGTCCGCCCACGGGGCTTCCCCAGCTGGAAGCCGTTCGGCGAACTCTTCGGAGCTTTCGCTTACGGGGGGACTGCTGGTCCCTGCTGTAGCCAGGCAGGTATTGAAGGGTACGCTGCTGCCTCATGACTTGGCGGTTCTTCGGAATCGGAACCTTTCCAGGGTGTCCGATTCTGCCTTCTCCGCCCTTCAACAGGTATGATCCTTTGCGTCCCCTTTATCTTGAGAATTGTTTTATTCGTGACCCCGTATTCTTGACGCAGCTGGTCTATGACCTTACTTTCATGGAGGAGGGCCCGGGGAATGTCGACAACCTCATCCATGGCCTCAAGGAGGAGCTTCATACTGCCAGGGCCGCTAAGGAAGTAGCTGAAGAGTTGAGGCAGTCTATGGAGGACCGCCTCATCCGGGTGAACGATGAAGTTCACGAACTGAAGGGCGAACTGAAAAGTGCCCATCTAACAATAGCAGAGCAAGGGGCAGGGTGGAGAAAGAGCAGAAAACAAGTCGACTCCTTGGAGCAAGCTACCAGGGAGAATCAGGAAAAAATAGAAAACTTGACCAAGGCGGTGGAGGAGGCTTCTAGGAGGGCCGAAGAGGCGATCTTGGAGTCCGAAGCTGCCAAGAGAGAGTCCGTGTCTTTGAGGAAGCGGGTAGACGATGCTGTAGCAGACTTCAAAATGTCCTCACGATTCTAAGAGGAGATGAATGAAGCATCCTTGTACGGATACCAGCATGGCTTTAACGATGGACTTTCCAAGATAAAGGAGGCCTTCCCTCACCTCGATCTTTCCGGCATCCCTCCCTTCAACATAGCCGAAGAAGAAGAAGAAGGAGTGGAGGAGGCCGAAGAAGTGCCATGCCCGGGTGAGGGGACCACTACCTTAGTCGAAAATCTGGGGGTGACCCCGACTTCGATTCCGGTTCAGGAGGAAGTTCAGGCTGGGGGAGTCCAAGCTGAAGGTTCTCCGGTCCCGGCCCAGATTGATGAGGTCCTCTCAGCACAGGTTGACAGACTGCTTCAGTCGTGTGGTGTGGGATCTCCTCCCATTGACATTGAGTGACTCGAGTCACTTTGGATGTATTTTCTTCCTTTCTCTTTCGTATTGTTGTTGGATTTTGTATGATAATCTTTCCAGATTTGAAATGACTTCTTCCTCCTTTACATATGCAATGTTGTGTTTCATATGTGGCTTGAACCGGTTTTACCGTTCTTTCTTCTACTTGGTCGAACAGTCGTGGCCAAAGGCGGTTCAGTTGATAGTTGACAAAGACGAACTCTGGAACGGATTAGAACTCCGTTGCCGAAGACCGTCTACTATTGGTCAGGCCGGTGTCACCTTCCTTTTGATATCAAATCTATCCGTTGGGGCGGACAGGCATCAACTCCCCGTTAACCAGTGATTAGGAAAGTTTGATTATGATTTTTGTTGTCCACGTGGCACGTCGATATTTGTATAGTCACGATTTCTTGCGCCTTGTGTACTGCCAGGTCTCCTTTTTCCAAAAAGAAGCCATTAATGTTGCCGTCGCACGATGAGAATTTCTCTGGATTCGAAGCGATGGCAGTTGTTGTCCTGGGAATGATCCCCGAGTGACATTCTGGTTCTCGAAGCGTCGCCCAGACACGTGGCGCTTTCTGACGCAGCTGGGAAAGGACGTGGAGCACGCCTCCCCGCAGTCGGTCGTGGGTGCAGGGTCTCTATATATAGGACCCTGCCTTCTGTTGTCGAGGGCTATCATTCTTGTAGACTCCTTCTTTTCATTAAAAATGAGGTTCAGCACTTCTGAGCTCCGCCGAGCCGCAAAGAGAAGGGCAGTTGATCCAACAAGGAGGAGGAGCTCGGAGTATTTTTAGCCGAGGAATGATGAGGAGCCTCTCGTGGATCGTCTGGAGAAGAAGGTCCGCCTGTTGGAGGCCCAACTGAGGGAGGCTCGGGCCCAGGTCGCGGTGGCAGCCACGAAGGTAGAAGAGGCCAAGAGGGAGGCGACGAATGCCGTCTCGGACTTCAGGGCGTCTGCTGCCTTCAAGGAGGAAGTCGCCGAGGCGACTCTGGACTCCTTCCACCAGGGGTTCCGGGAATGTAAGAGGAAGGCCTTCAAGTTTTATAACTTGAAGGGCCTGGACAACATCAAACCCTCCGTTCCCTTTTCCGGACATGAATTTGATTTCGACTCCGATGAGGGGTCGGATTCTAGTTCGGACGGGAACCCCGGGGGCCCTTCATCATCCCTCCAGATCTCCCCCTGTCGGTACGGGAAAAACCCGGTGGGAGGTTATTGAAAATTTTTCACATCTTATCGATGCTACTCTTTTTTTTTTGTCTCTCTTTTTGAGAGTCTTTTCTTTTTTGTTCTCTCTTTGTGAGAGTTTTTTCTTTCTTTTCTTTTTTTTTGTAAAAAATCGAAAAAAAGAAATGAAGTATCTTTTCTTTACCTCTTCTCATGCGTTTCTTGCGACATGTTGTATCATGTTTTATCTGGAATGTAGACTCTGCAGACCATTTTTGGTCTATAGGGAAGAAGTGAGGTCAGTTGGACCATTCTTGGTATGTCTGTTGTTGACAGAAAGGATGACAGTGGTCCTTTTAGGCACGTTTTCAGATTTAACGTAGGGTAGGGTGTCTACACCGTCCCTATGCTTTTCTGTCGTGATCAAGGTAGGCTGTTCAGGCCCGTCCTGGTGCATCTTCGGATTTACTGAAGGGTAGGTTACGAAAACCAACCCTATGCCTTTGATCATCTTGGTGGCCTGGTCAGGCCATCCATTGCGCTCGTTGGGCATACCGATAAGGTGAGTGGATTAGACTCTCTTTTGCGCAGTTGACCGATTTTTCAAATCAGGTCATTTAGGCTATTGTCGTTCAGTCGAAGCAACCAACCGTTCCGAGTTGAGCAGGATTGAGTAACTTTGCACAGGAATTTTAGGAACTCATTTATTGATAGTATTTGCGAAGGTTTTGTACATTCCATGGTCGGGATAGAGTCTTCCCCTCCAGGGTCTTGAGTCGATATGCTCCTGGTCAAATGACTTCTTCGACTTGATATGGGCATTCCCAGTTGGGGGAGAGTTTATCCTATTCCGTTGGCCTGGATACCTTTGCCCTTTGCAATACCATGTCTCCTGTGCAGAAAGTTTGCTCCTTCATCCTTGAGTTGTAGTATTTGGCGACCTTTTGCTGGTACGCCGCCATCCTTATCTAGGCCTGGAGCCTGGTGCTTGGTAGTAGATCTAGGTCGATCCTTCTACGATCGGAGTTTCCAGGCTCTTCGTAGTTGTCAATTCTCAGGGACTGCAGGGAGACTTCAATAGGTAGCATAGCTTCGGTACCGTACGCCAGGTTGAACGGAGATTCGCCGGTGGCCATTCTCGGGGTAGTTCGGTATGGGACTGACCCGACTCTTCATAGCTTGTGGAGTATCCTTGGAGGGGGAGATCCCCAAGGAGATCTTACATACGGATGGTTATCATGAGAGGTCACTCCATCGTATGGGCTACAGAATGGTTGGAGGCAGATGGGTCTGGAGGGAGTCTGGCCAGGAGCCAGATGAGGAGGATGAGTTATGAGAGGAAGAGGCAGGGCCATCAGGGCCGGTCAGTTCTCCTGTTCAGGCAGCTCATGCATCAGAGACCGAGCCTACGACACCTTCGGCCACTCCTTCTGCAGCTCCTCCAGCATCTACTGCTTTACATTCTGAGGAGTTCTCTCATGAGCAGTTTGCAGAGATTAGAGGTGAGCTCACTAGTCTTGGAGCTCGGACGACTCAACTGCGGATTGAGATTAAGAGCCTTAGAGCTCAGATAGCTGCTGAGCATGCTGAGATTTGTCAGACTGTGGAGGCAGGATTTGCTCGCATTGAGGGTTTGATTAGATCCCTGCTTCCTCCTGTTGCTCCTGCTGATCCTCCTGCTGGTGATGATGATGATGGCGACGACCACCAGGATGACCTTGATGATACTATGGAGGGTGGTGATCGCACTGATAGGATGGAGGATAGAGCTATATATGTTCTTGATGATGGTAGTGACTGTGATGATGGTGCTGATGGTTATGAGGTCGTCAGTCGAGAGCTGCAGTCCCCTGTTGTTCCTCCTGCTGATGCTATTGGCACCCCAGCTACCACTGATCTAGTCTTTGTTACCCCCATTGAGACTCTACCCCCTCCCTCTTCTAGAGCCTCTAGAGTCGCACCTCGTTTTGGGCCATCCACTAGGACTAGGAGTCGTGGTATCTTGAAGACTCCTAGTAGTCTAGCCCGTAGGACGAGAGTTACAGGTCCTATTTCCTTTGAGATTCCATCTGATGAGGATTAGCCTCACAGATGTCTATTCTGTTGTATGATCTTTATGTTTCATGTTACTTCTGATATATGACTCCTGATATATTTTGTATGTTTCAGTTTTGCTGATGAGTCAGCAAGTTTTGTACTGAAAACTCCACTTATCAGATATATATATATATATATATTTCAGTTTGATGTTTATAAATTATGATTCACTATGATTGCTTGATTGGTTACATTTACTTTCTTTGGCTCTGATACTTTCTTTGACTCCTTTTGGCTCTGATACTTGTCAACTCTGGTACTATACCACTTTTTTGTCTCCATGCTTGTTTTGAGGGGGAGGTTAATTCCCTTTCTAATGATTGATAAAAAGGGAGAGTATGGTATAAATTGTATGAGAGTAATGGTATAAATTGTTTGTAAAAATTTTCCAATTTGATCTGCTTTGATACCCTGGTATAACATATTATTTGTTATGATTAGAATTATCTAATTGAGGGGGAGATTGATTCTTCCTAACTATGAAAATTATGGCTCATATGAACTTACAATCATATTCATGAAATATCATAGTTGAAATTTGAAAATTTATGCTGATTTACTCAAGGTTTTGTCATCATCAAAAAGGAAAAGATTGTTGGCTCCACCCAGGATTTTGATGAATAACAAAATATTGAGTGCATATTGTATACTAATGTGTATTTCAAGCTCTGAATTTTCAGGAAGAAAGTATCTCAAAATCTCAAAATCTTATGTATCATGGCACGCCATGGCACCGAGCATTTTTCGCAATTCTGGACATCCTCTTCATGGAAAAAGGGCTTTTACATGTTCAATTATTATTTGTTCATGTTCTATTTAAGTTTCAAAATTAATATTTGTGTTTTTGGCCTAACTTGCACTTGAATATGAATTTTTCAGTGTCAAGTGTCGACACCTAGGAAGTCAAGTGTCGACACTTCAGACACTTCAGCATTTGGCATGCAGAAAAATTCCTTGGCATGCCAAGTGTCAACACCCAGAACTCAAGTGTCGACACCTGCATTTCAAGTATCGACACTTAGGTTTCCAAGTGTCGACTCAAAGCCTGAGATTTTTGAAAATACAGAACTTTGCCAATGGAGGGTTTTTGTGTCAAGTGTCGATACATGTGCATCAAGTATCGATACTTGAAAGTTCAAGTGTCGACACCTAGAAATCAAGTGTCGACACCTGACAGCCAAGTGTCGACACGTGATAAGCCAAGTGTCGACACTTGAAGCCTGATAGCCCTAACGGATCTATTTTTCTGACTTGCAGAACTCTCTTTTCAAGCTCCAAACGGCTAGATTCGAGGCTCCAACTATCACAAACCATTTTTTTGAAAGTTTCTTGTTGTATTTAACCTCTACCAACTTCATTCTAAAGGTATTGAAGTGTATTGAAGTCCATTGAAAGCCAAAAAGCCAATATTCTCTCAAGAACTTCATATCAAGAGCCATTTATAGTTTGATTCCCTGAAAAAGACTACAAGCTCATCCTTACATCATTTCAAAAGAGTTTGAAAGATATTTCAAGGAGGAGACAAGACAAAGCATCAACTTGAGCTTCAAAGCTTCCATTTACTCTTGAAGAGAGTTTGTCTTATTTTTGAAATTGTATATCTGATTTTGTCTTGTGATTTAACCTTGCTTTCAAGGGTGCCTTGAAAGAAGGTCGTTGTGGTTTGTTGGTAAGCCAAAGGGATAAAACCAACTAGGGTTGACTTGTGAGCTCGAAGACAAAACAAGTGTAAAAGGTTGTTGGTGAGTTTATGTGACAAAACCAACATAGGTTTTGACTTGTGAGCCTTTTAAAAAACAAGTCGGCTGTAATCTTGATTGGATTATAGTGGAATTCCCAAGGATGGCTTGGAGAGTGGATGTAGGTGCTAGGTTTGCACCGAACCACTATAAACATTGTATTTGTGTGTGATTGCCTTCTCTCCTTCTTGCTCTTAGTTTATTACACTTTATTTTCTGCTTTCCGCTACATTTAATCTTGAGCATTAAATTTATTACTCACAAACATCACTAGACCTGCACATTACTGTTTTAAATTGTAAAAGACCCAATTCATCCCCCCGTCTTGGGCTCCATTTCTGGACAACATTTTCCTGGTCCGAAGTCTGGAGAAAAAGGCTTCGGCCAGTCAAACCGGAGTTCGTTTCGTAGCTGAATCGGGATATCCCAACAGAACACATTAAATATTTTTTATATTTTTGTTAACTTTAAAATCATCTACCATTTTATAAATGATACATACATTAAATAAATAAAATTTAATTACATTTTTAGTTCAACATCATTTAGTTTCATATTCAAAATAAAATTTAAATTATCTTAAACAAACAAAATTTAACAAAATTTAATTCAATACTTCTGAAGTAAATAAAAACATAATATATATTAATTATATATATTTAAATATTAAAATAATTAGGGATGGCAATGGGTCGGGTTCGGGCCGGGTGCATAACTATCCAAATCCAAATCCAAATATTCAATACACTATCCAAACTCGGCCCAAACACTATCGGGACTCGATTTTTTTTATCCAAACCTATCTCAATTGGGTATTGGATAATTGGGTTTACCCAGCCTGAACCCAACTAAGTCATATTAAATACTTTTTCATTTTTATCAACTTTAAAATCATCTACAATTTTATAAATTATACATATATTAAATAAATAAAATTTAACTACATTTTTAGTTCAACAGCAGTTAATTTCATATTCAATCAAAATTTATATTATGACGTTGGTAAACAATTAATTATGATCTTGTTTTGAATTCACCCTGAATAGAATAGGATGAAAAAAATTCTAATATATATATATTTAATGATTAGGGTATAGGGTTCAAGTATTTTAAAATTTAATAACTAATAATTATAATTAATAAAATATATATATTTAAATATTAAAATAATTCAGGCCAGGTTCGGGTCGGATGTATATCTACCCAGTCCCAGTCCAAACCCAAAGTTAAGCATTCAAGTTTTACCCAAACCCAGTCAAAGCATTGACTACTCGGCCCAATCGGATCGGGTCGGGTACCCATGGATTTGGGTCGGGCGTATATCTATCCAGTCTCGACCTAAATCCAAAGTTAAGCATTCGGGTTTTACCCAAATTCTATCTAAATCCAGCCAAAGCATTGACTATCCGGTCCAATCGAATCAGGCCAGATCAGGTATCCATGGGTTTGGATTTTGTTGCCATCCTTATTGCTATATATTGTGCCATCATTAGTGATGAAATGATGTATTTCAATCACTAGAGTGGTGATTCTTAGTAGTATTGCAGGTATTTGTAGTAGATAAATATTGAATTCAACCACTATATATACTTTTAAACCTAATATTATAACTAAGAAAGAGTATTCTAATCACAATACTCGGAAAGTCCTTATAACCTAAGGATGTTATTTAATTTATGCAGTCTTGATATTGTTAATGCCTAATAAAAGACTATACTTGGACTTGTTAGACTGCATAATAAGTAAATGAAGACTTGTAATTATCTAATAGGGGATTCATCACTCCTATGGCAGGAAAAAATATTCTAGATTATATTTTTTTTATATTGGACAGAAAACCCATTTGATTAAGTTGAAAAGTTATTTTATATTTTCTATGTGATAAATATATGTGTTACGGCCGTAATGATGACGTGGTTGGTCGCAGATCCCGGCGGGCGCTATACGAGCCACGTGGAGGTTTTCGACCGAGTCAGCTACGGCTCCCCGCCCGAAGTCGAGCTCGGACGGGCTCCCCCGCTCCCTCTCCGGGCGGCACCCATAGACGGCCTCGCCTCGGCCGAGGTCGAGCCGAGCGTCCTTCTGCCGTCCCACCAGGTGTCCACCCAGGAGGGGTCCACCTCGACCGAGGTCAGGCTGCTCCCCCGCTCCCTCGCCAGGTGGCACCCATAGACGGTCCCACCTCGGCCGAGGTCGAGCTGCTCCCCCTTCGCTCCTTCGCCAGGTGGCCCCCCGAGACGGGACCACCTCGGCCGAGGCCGAGCATCCTTCTGCCGTCCCGCCAGGTGTCCACCTAAGAGGGGTCCACCTCGGTCGAGGTCGGCTGCTCCCCCGCTCCCTCGCCAGGTGGCACCCATAGATGGTCCCACCTCAGCTGAGGTCGAGCCGGGCCCCTTTGCTCCTTCGCCAGGTGGCCCCTGAGACGGGACCACCTCGATCGAGGCCGAGCGTCCTTCTGCCCCCCGCCAGGTGTCCACTCAGAAGGGGTCCACCTCGGCCAAGGTCGGCTGCTCTCCCGCTCCCTCGCCAGGTGGCACCCATAGACGGCCCCACCTCGGTCGAGGTCGAGCCGGGCCCCTTCGCTCCTTCGCCAGGTGGCCCCTGAGACTGGACCACCTCGGCCGAGGCCGAGCGTCCTTCTGCCGCCCCGCCAGGTGTCCACCCAGGAGGGGTCCACCTCAGCCAAGGTCGGCTGCTCCCCCCCTCCCCACGTCATATCCGCATTTAATCCCGACGTTCCGTCCCACGATGCCCCAACGGAACGTCGGATTGGGGGGCAACTGTTACGGCCGTAATGATGACGTGGTTGGTCGCAGATCCCGGCGGGCACTATACGAGCCACGTGGAGGTTTTCGACCGAGTCAGCTGCGGCTCCCCGCCCGAAGTCGAGCTCGGACGGGCTCCCCCGCTCCCTCTCCGGGCGGCACCCATAGACGGCCCCGCCTCGGTCGAGGTCGAGCCGAGCATCCTTCTGCCGTCCCGCCAGGTGTCCATCCAGGAGGGGTCCACCTCGGCCGAGGTCAGGCTACTCCCCCGCTCCCTCGCCAGGTGGCACCCATAGACGGTCCCACCTCGGCCGAGGTCGAGCTGCTTCCCCTTCGCTCCTTCGCCAGGTGGCCCCCCGAGACGGGACCACCTCGACCGAGGCCGAGCGTCCTTCTGCCGTCCCGCCAGGTGTCCACCTAGGAGGGGTCCACCTCGGTCGAGGTCGGCTGCTCCCCCGCTCCCTCGCCAGGTGGCACCCATAGACGGTCCCACCTCGACTGAGGTCGAGCCGGGCCCCTTCGCTCCTTCGCCAGGTGGCCCCTAAGACGGGACCACTTCGACCGAGGCCGAGCGTCCTTCTGCCGTCCCACCAGGTGTCCACCCAGGAGGGGTCCACCTCGGCCAAGGTCGGCTGCTCCCCCGCTCCCTCGCCAGGTGGCACCCATAGACGGCCCCACCTCGACCGAGGTCGAGGCGGGCCCCCTCGCTCCTTCGCCAGGTGGCCCCTGAGACGGGACCACCTCGACCGAGGCCGAGCGTCCTTCTACCACCCCGCCAGGTGTCCACCCGGGAGGGGTCCACCTCGGCCGAGGTCAGGCAGCTCGTACGGAGAGAGCCCCAGAAAGCGAAGGCGCAGGTTCCGAGGCTGGCCCTCAAGCCGTGCGCGCCGCACCCCGAAGAGGGCGCCCTGTAAGGATGGCGGCGGCACGCGGAACATCACTTACGTCGGCCCGACGGGTTCCACAGTCGAGAGACGTGGCTCTGACAGGACAGGGCCCCTCGACGGACAAGCGCCGGGACCTGGGAGGAGAGCACCCACGCTTGGCCCAAGGCCTGACCGGCCACCCTGCCGACGCCCCCCTCCTTTACCTTTTCCCTGCTAGGCTCAGCGAACGAGGCCGGAGAGCCGCCTGGCCCTCAGAACCAGAAGGGAAAAGAGAAAAGGACGGGGAGAGGGCGACGAGAACGAGAGAGGGAGGAGCCTCCCGAGAGCGGAAAACGAGCAGGCACCGGGAGGAGATAAAAGGAAGGAGCAAAGAGACGACCAGGTAAGCAGAGACAAATAAGAAACAGAGGCCGGAAGCTCCGCTCGAGGGGACAAGATCCAGGGTCCCGAGAGGGGATCGCTTGGCGTGAGCTCGGCAAGGGAGTCCAGCCGGGTTTCTGGTCTCTTTAAGCACCATTCTTGCTCATAGAATCTCTGAGTCTGGGACTCCTTCGGGGGCCCGTCCCAGGGACTCTGTTCCCTCTCGCCGTCTACTAACTTAATCGTCGGAGCTCCCTCGCCAGGATCCCTGGCCAGGGTCTACTGACCCCGTCTTGCAGGTCCGGTCCAGCCAGGAGGCCCCTGGAGCAAGACGGTCTATACGGATCGACGGTTCCGAGGCACGGGCGCGGCGGCGAGATCGGCAACAATATGTGATATTTATTTCTAAATTGAAGTTTTTTAAATTTCTTAATTAACCATTTATTATAAAGAGACACATATATATATAAGCTGAGGATTTATAATGTCATTAGTGGTTTAACCGTATTTGCTTATATGAAATATTAGTTGATGGCAGGTGATGCGGGACGACTCTAAGATTGCTAAACATGCAGGAAAAACAGTAAACTAATTTTTTTATAATTTTTATAATTTAAGTTTGTAGGCTAAATTTTCAAATAAAAGTAAGAACTAGCAAGAAGAATAGCAATGCATAGAATCATCATGATTGCAGGCAAACTCATGCAAAAATAATAAATTCCAGGATCCGAAAATTGAGAAACTCCCGAATTATGATAGCTAATCTTCATCAAAACAGATATCAAGAGAAGGAAAGGTTTCTTACCAGTCAGAGATTGAAAACTTTGCAGTGGAAAGGATCACTCACACTTTGATTGGAGCTTGGAAGAAGAAGCTTCAGTTCCTTGAATCAAATGGCTGATCTGGACCCAGTTTGAAGGCAAGGAAAGCTTCCTCTGAATAGGTGAAACATCTCGGGGATCCTGCAAGCATCAAGGGTCAATCAAAACAGCAATTAAACAAAGAAATAAAAACTAAGGTTTAGAAGAAAACAAAATTAGGTTTAGTTGTGGGTATCCTGGGGAAGAAGCAGTTGCTTGACTGGAGCAGCAGGTAGGGTATCTTCCTCTGGACGTGGCTGATCTCCCGAGATGCAGAGGGAAGCTAGGGCAGCATGGGTTTGGCCAAGGAAAACAAGGAGAGCACTCAAGAATAAGAACCAAACACAAGAACAAGACAATGTCTCAAAATTTCAGTAAATTGTATTCATAAAGGAAAATTGATTATAAGAGGAGGAGGGGTGGGGTATTTAGGGATGGGGTATTTATAGAGTTCCCATGCCCTCTCTAACTAGGGTTACACTTAGATTAACAAGTCTTTTCCTAGTTAGATTATATGTCCTTTCCTAGCTAGGTTAGAATTACAAATTATAAAGCAAGTAGGAACATAAATCCTAACTAGGTTAGGCTAGTCTTCTCCTTCTCACTTAAGGACACCTCTTGGACTTGGTCAACACTTCAAGGATGCCTAGGGGGCGTGTTGGGCTTCTAAAAGAAGTAAGGGGCTGGCCCAAAGGGGCTTGGGCACATGGGCTTGGGCCTCTGGAAGCTGGGATGGCCTGGTAGCCTGGTAGCAGGAATATTCCCTGGCATCTTGCTTCTTAAGGGCTTGGGCTTGGCGCCTGTGCTTGATTTCTTTGGACTAGGATGCAAGTGGATCTCTGGAATCATGGATGCCCTGGTCTGGGAATATACTCTGGCATCTGGAAGGAAATCTGGGCATCTGGAGGGCATCTGGAAGGAATCAGGATTTCTGGAAGGCATCTTGGATCATGTGGTGTCACACAAAATACAATAATCTGATATAGTGGCCTCTGACTCCTGGATGAGGCCTGGTGGAACTCCAAAATAGTGTGACATCCTCTCTTGTACAAAATTTGGACTTATACTGGACTCATGGCTAAAGTACAGGACTCAAAACTGGACTAAGGTTGAGGGTTGAGACAAATCAACTAACCTCAACTTTTTTTACAAGACTCAATCTTAATTGATTACAAAATCTCCAAAACTTTGACACAGGACTAAGTAAACCATATGGGATCCAGTGATCTATGTCTGATCCTGGTGTCCCCACTAATTCTTCCATGACGGGAGGAACTCGACTCCGTCGAGTAAGGGTCAATTTGGCTCAAGGAGGGTCTGGGTTGAGGCACTGCAGATCTGCACCAGTATTCCACAAGTCCTCAAATTCTGGCCGACCTTGCCACCGGACCAAGTACCACTGACAGTCTCTATCCCAAGTACCAATAGCTTGATCGTCTAGAGTTCTCTCAATCTTTTCCTTACCAAAAGGCCAAATTGTATGTGGTCGCTCTGGGATGGGTTCACTCATAAAGAAAGAGAGTGGCTCAAGGGGCTCGCTGGGTATCACTGCTGGCTCCCTAGACTCTATAAGATCTGAGATATTGAAGGTGGAACTAATACCTAAATCAGGTGATATCTCAGGTACATAGGCATTGGGTCCATTACTCTTCATTATTTTAGATGGGCCAGCTTTGCGAGCAGAAAATTCTTTTATCATCACATATTCCTCTGCATAAAATTTTTTATATTTCTTTTGAAAATTAGCCAAGTTGTTATTTAGTTTATTAATTATATTTAGCTCTTGACTAATTTCATGATGCATATGCTGTGCAAAGGCTAGTGTAGGTGTAGATATGTGATTTAGGACTGTGAATTTTATTGGACTCAACTAATACCTATTAGACTCGACTAAACTTTTCTATCGACGAAAATTTTATTGAACTTTCTAGGGTCTAACCTAACACACTATAGACTCTCTAGGTTTGACCCTAGCATCGCATGCAGATGAAAATTTATTATGTATGCCTACTAAATGCCAAAGGGTATGCAAGAAGTAAGATGCAAACCTAACATGCACAATGTATGAATGCAGTATGCTTACTTCTATAAAATGCAAATGAATGGTTAAAGAAATATAAGAAAATTCATGAAAAGGTAGAAAATATGAAGTGGATTCAGGGTTAGTCTGATTGAAAAAGGGTTCGGGGTTAATCAGGTAGACTAAGAGACAAGAAGGTGTTTCAGGGATGAGTTCTATACTAATGAGATTTACCTTATGGGTTTGAGGCATATCTAAAGGGTCTACATAATGGAAGAAAGGATTGTTGATTTCAGGGAAGAGATCAACTAGAGTCAATGGAATGATTTCATCCTGAGGGTATTGATTCAAAGAGGTCAAGTCCTTAATAAACTATTCTGGCTCATAAATCAAAGGACTGGGCTCTCTAATTGGGCTTTCTTCTAGTGTCTTCTCAGGTAGGATTCTAACAGTAGGATTGGGTTTCTCATGGTCTTCTTCCTTTAAGGGTTCTTCCACTACATGGTCAGCTAACTTTATGTTGGTTACTGTGTGGTATGGCTAGGGTTAGCTAAATCTAGGTCTGCTCCTACTTGGGTAGGGTCAGGTTCAACTAATGTTGGATGGTCTTCTACCTGGTCATCTAATGATTCAGCTAACTCTAAGTCTTCTACGGGGAACTCCTCTTCTTCCTCCTCGTACTCGTCCACTAAGCTTAGGTCAACCTCATATATCTTCTCTTCAATATCTTTCTGGTGAACTAGTGAGGTGGTAAGAGGGGGTTGACTAAGGGACATATGACTAATACTAGGTTCAAATATAGGGATATTAATCCTATAGGGTTTAGGTCGACTGAGGGATTGTGGGTTACTACTAGGTTCATATCTAGAGACTATGGGTTCCTAGGGATTATAAATTAAGGGTTTAGATCTATGGGCCTTGTCTAGGGTTCCTATTTGGTCGTCTAATGGATCAATCCGATGGATCGTTTGGTTAATGGGTTGGGTCATCTGGTTAATCTAGGCAGTTAATTGGGCAAACTGATTCTGGGACTGGGTGATCATCTGGTCAAACTGGTTTTGGGTTTGGGTGTGTACCTGGTCAAATCGGTCTCGGGTTATGGTGTTCATTTGGGCAAACTGGTCAGTCATGGCTTTCAGAAAGGCCTCAAACTTGGAATCCATGGTTGAATTGGTTTGGGGTGTGGACTTCTGGTATTAGGTTCCTAATCTAGTGGTCATATAATCAAATAGTCAGTCAGGATGAGATGGTGCAGCCAAGTATGCAAAATTGATTAGCTTAATCTAGGATTTCCTAGACCTAGAGCCAAAACTGGGTGGGTCAGCTCAACATACACTTGACCTAGTAGCTAATCCTTCCTCTGGCCAAGTAGAGGTTGGGAATGTGGGAGGCCCCCCTGCTTTTACAGGGATCCAATTAAAAATCATAACACCACTTAGGTTGTTTAACTCTCGACCCTCAACCTTAGACACCAAATTTTAGTAATAGCCACAAGATTAAATGCATTAGTTGGCCCACACAATTCGGACCCGACCTATTGGGTATCACCTATCCCTCTAGGGCAAATTAGGTCTAATTGATTTTAATTAGGATTGGGTTAGTATGATGATGGTTATTTTGGGTCTAGGACAGGTGATGAAATCCTGCCCTAATCTGAGATAGTGAATTGCCCTTAAGATTAGGTTAAAAGATGATGGCAATCGATGGTCCTGATGCAATCTAAAATATTCAAAAAAATAAAATATTTTATATGTGTTTAATGAGGTGGCAAGTTAAGTTTAGGTTGATTAGGTTAGCAATCAAATTGGGCTTGGGATTGGGATATGTGGAAGTTGATTAGATTAGGTTGAGTCAAGTGCAGAAATATCAGAATTAGGGTTTCAGAAGATGCAGATTTTGGTATAGATTTAGATGCATAGAAAAATCAAAAAAATTCAAGGATATAAGATGGACGGTGATGATGAACTCCACCAAATTTGATACAAAACAAAAATCAAAATGATGATGCAAATCATAGGGTTTTTGGACTGCTGCAGAAATCATAGGATTTTGTTAGGGTTTCTAATATGCCAAATTTTAGAGAGTTAGTGTTTCTGTAAAATTAATTAAAAATTATGATAAAATAGAGGACAAGACAAAGAACACTTAATGAAAATTTTACAAAAAATAAAATTCCTAGATAGTCAGAATCAGATGAAAAACTGACACCTAATGTAGTAGACAAGATGTAGAAAATCAGAAATAGGGTTTTGTGAATCTAATGCAGATGAAAATTATCCTAAACCCACTTTGATACCAAACTGATACAGGATGACTCTAAGATTGCTAAACATGCAGGTAAAATAGTAAAATATTTTTTTTGTGATTTTTATAATTTAAGTTTGTAGGCTAATTTTCAAATAAAAGTAAGAACTAGCAAGAAGAATAGCAATGCATAGAATCATCATGATCGCAGGCAAACTCATGCAAAAATAATAAAATCTAGGATCCGAGAATTGAGAAACTCCCGAATTAGGATAGCTAATCTTCATCAAAATAGATATCAAGAGAATGAAAGGTTTCTTACCAGTCAGAGATTGAAAACTTTGCAGTGGAAAGGATCACTCACACTCTGATTGGAGCCTGGAAGAAGAAGCTTCAGTTCCTTGAATCAGATGACTGATCTGGACCCGATTTGAAGGAAAGGAAAGCCTCCTCTGAGGAGATGAAACACCTCGGGGATCCTGCAAGCATCAGGGATCAATCAAAATAGCAATTAAACAAAGGAATAAAAACTAAGGTTTAGAAGGAAACAAAATTAGGTTTAGGTGTGAGTGTCCTGGGGAAGAAGCAGTTGCTTGACTGGGGCAACAGCTAGGGCGTCTTCCTTTGGACATGGCTGATCTCTTGGGATGCAGAGGGAAGCTAGGGCAGTAGGGGTTCGGCCAAGAGACACAAGGAGAGTACTCAAGAATAAGAACCAAACACAAGAACAAGATAATGTCTCAAAATTTTAGCAAATTGTATTCATAAGAGAAAATTGATTACAAGAGGGGAAGGGATGGTATATTTATAGAGTTCCCATGCCCTCTCTAACTAGGGTTACACTTAGGTTAACAAGCCTTTTCCTAGTTAGATTACATGTCCTTTCCTAGCTATGTTAGAATTACAAATCATACTCTAACTAGGGTTACACTTAGGTTAACATGCCTTTTCCTAGTTAGATTACATGTCCTTTCCTAGCTATGTTAGAATTACAAATCATAAAGCAAGTAGAAACATAAATATTAACTATGTTAGATTAGTCTTCTCCTTCTCACTTAAGGACACCTCTTGGACTTGGTCAACACGTCAAGGATGCCTAGGGGGCGGTTGGGCTTCTAGGAGCAGCAAGGGGCCTGCCCAAAGGGGCTTGGGCGCATGGGCTTGGGCCTCTGGAAGCTGGGGTGGCCTGGTAGCCTGGTAGCAGGAATATTCCCTGATATCTTACTTCTTAAAGGCTTGGGCTTGGTGCCTGGGCTTGATTTCCTTGGGCTAGGATGCAGGTGGACCTCTGGAATCATGGATGCCCTGGTCTGAGAATATACTCTAGCATCTGGAAGAGAATCTGGGCATCTAGAGGGCATCTGGAAGGAATCAGGATTTCCGGAAGGCATCTTGGATCCTGTGGTGTCACACAAAATCTAATAATCTGATGTAGTGGACTCTGACTCCTGGATGAGGCATGGTGGAACTCTAAAATAGTGTAACCTCCTCTCTTGTACAAAATTTGGACTTATACTGGACTCATGGCTAAAGTACAAGACTCAAAACTGGACTAAGGTTGAGGGTTGAAACAAATCAACTAACCTCAACTTTTTTTATAGGACTCAATCTTAATTGATTACAAAATTTCCAAAACTTTGACACATGACTAAGTAAACCATATGGGATCCAGTGATCTGTATTTGATCCTGGTGTCCCCACCATCGGGACTAATATATAAGAAATTATGAAAGAGATCTTATAAATAAATCTTTAATTCTTTGGATAAGATCATAATTTATTGATGGGCATATTGTAATTGCTAAATTAATAAGAACTAATTTACTAAAGAAAGAGATCCCGAAAGGA
Source organism: Areca catechu (assembly GCA_021397845.1). Taxonomy (NCBI): domain Eukaryota; kingdom Viridiplantae; phylum Streptophyta; class Magnoliopsida; order Arecales; family Arecaceae; genus Areca; species Areca catechu. The sequence goes on along the minus strand of CM038039.1, from coordinate 58,731,165 downwards.
CTCCATGAAACATGTTCTTATCCTAGTACGTATAGATATGATAAAGATGTTGGAAATTATCGCTATGGTATTAACTTGGTTGGTAGAGGCTTCGCCTTACTACCAACTAATCTCTAGTTCAAAACATGATCCCATGGATGACTTGATTAAATCCAGAAAATTTTCTGGAACCTGCGATGGTTGGTTTGAGTAGATGCCAGGATCTTTTTTTTTTGTGTTCCCGTTCTACTAGCCAGTATTTTAATGGTATCAAGTTGATGTATTACTTATCTTTTTTTTTTGTGTTCCCGTTTTACTAGCCAGTATTTTAATGGTATCAGGTTGATATATTACTTATCTATAGATGGGGAAAGACTGGCGAAGCGGAGGTGAGGTCTTGTTTAAAAAATTCAAAGAAGGATCCAAAAGTTATTCAAGAATTTCATAAATCATTAAGAAGTGAGGTAGAATGAAGGCAAGACATACCACCAATAAAGACAAGATATACTTTTAATTAAGAATTTCATAAATAAGTCATCTCACAAGAGTAGATTCCAAAATGGGAATGATGGCCAATCTGAACAAAACGAAAGTAATACCCCATGGCACAACATGATAATATTTCCTCACAAAAAATCTGAACAAAACGACATGATAATATTTAATAATAAAATATGATATGAAGGGACGAAAAAGATGGGAAGAATAAATTTTGATGGTCAAGAGTTTCATGATAAATCTTGAATTTAATTGAATTACTGTATATATCCTTTCTCGAATCTATAACTGGTTGGCAATAATATAATTTTTATCTTGAATTAAAAATATTCTAAAAAGAAAAGGTTTTAAAAAATTCTTAAACAAATCTGAAAAAGGAATAGGAGATTTTGAGATTTAATAAATCACAATAATTTTATTAAATATTTAAGAGCTTACAGAAATCCTTAAAGCCGTTTAAGAAATTCAAAGGGTCCAAAAGATATTTAAGAAATTCATAAATCATTAAGACGTGAGGTAGAATGAAGGCAAGACATACCATCAATAAAGGCCAGATATTTTTAATTAAGATTTTCATAAATATAAAAAGGACAGATTGGAGATGTGACGATTCCAAAATGAGAATGACGACCCTTTCTGAACAAAACAAAAGTAATACGGCACAATATGATAATATTTAATAATAAAATATGACATGAAGTGATATATATATATATATAACTTTAATCGTGAAATAAAAATATTCTAGGAAGGAAAAGACTCAAAAGCTCTAAAAAATAAATCTAGAAAGGGACAAAAAAAAAAAAAAAGAAGGCAAATGAAAGAAAGATAATATATACGTCCAATAAAATTTTCTTTAAAAGAATATAAATGACATATAGTTAATGATATTTTTTTAAATAATATTTTTGTAATATATATTTATCAAATTGGGATGAATTCAAATATATTTATCGTATTGTTTGGTTTGCATGGCGGCCAACTCAGAAGCCGCAGGTTCAACATACAGCTTTATTTTAATGAAATCATAAATTCAACATACGGCTTCAAATATCAAAATAAAAATATTTAAAATAAAATAATAAAATTAAAATTTAAAAAAATTAAAAAAATTTAAAAAGAATTATAGATATAATATGTGGGTCCACCTTAAATGCGATATGGCACCCATATATGTGCATCACAAAATATTCCACAACCCTGGTTATGGGCGCAGCTTCTGAAATAGATGGGAAATGATAAATTTCCTTCTTTTCCACTATTAAAAAAAAAAAATTCTCGACGTTTTTTTTGGTTTTTCCTGCTTTAAAGCGTCAGGAAAAACAGTCCCGATGCTTTTAAGCATCGAAAATAAAATTATTTTCGATGCTATTTAAAAATATCGGGTATAACTTTATTCCCGATACTTAAAAGTATCAAAAATTTTAATTTTTTTTTTAAAAAATAATTATTTTTAAATTTAAATACCTATTATTCATAAAAAAAAAATTATATTTAAATTAAAAAAAAAAAAAAAGATGAACATCCTTGCAACTTATGCACATCTAGCCCCTGTTCGCTTGGTATCATGATAGGGATTTGAAGAGCTACTTGGCAGTCACTTAGGAAAAGAGCACATGCAATTGTTCAACTAAAAATTATTTGTTCCAGAGAGGGATGTTGTATATGGGAATCGAAAAGAGAAGTGGTTTGAGGAAGAATGGTTTAAAGATGAGATTTGCCGAAAAGAGTATGCAATCGCACACCATGGTACATCCCATGCTCCTCTCTACTTTCTTCTTCTCCTTCCAAGGAAAACATAGAAAAAGGACGAAACTGAGACATCTTAACGGCAGGAGACACTACAACAGCCGGAAACAAAATGAGGATAACTCCTGAACATCGAGGTTCTTTGTCCTGCGATCACATACAGCAATTTGAGTCCCTCAACATAAGCATCCATATTAATAGTGATAGGCAAGGAGTTCACTTGAATAAAAGATAACCCAGGTTGGCTAAATAGATCTATTTGTTCTCCAAATCCTATCATCCAGATGAGTTCATCTTTAATGAATTTAGTGGCCATGCGTATTGTTCTTCGTACTGCCGGGCATTTTCTGGTAGGCTGGCAATGCTGCCAACCTCCTCTTTTTATTTTTTTATTTTTTTGGTACATAAACCTCATTTGAACTTGTATTTAGCTGATATAAGTCTTTGATCTATAAGGTCTCAGGGTGTAGGATTTACAAGTTCCTAGTTGTATACATGTATTGTCCTCCAAATTCCTTCACATATTTCCTATCCGATTAGATGCAATTTATGCTGGCATGCAATGTGAACCCAGAGAAAAAATTTATATTCAACTTCCAACATATGTGAAATCAAAATAGCCTTAAATTATGGTTCTACTATAATCGTTGCCATAGATGCTTGCCTGACGAGCAACAACTGAGAAAAAGTTTGCAATCTATAGCTTAGTTTTTTTTATGTAGGTAAGACATGATATTCCTTACATAATTTTCTTATGAAACAGGAATTTTGTCAGATTTATCGATTAAAGTTTTTTTCCCTTTATTTGATAACAAGGCTTTTATTTATTTTACTATGATTAACCATAAATAGGGTCTCAAGTATTCAGTGTTTGCTAATGACTTCCTGAAATGCAAATGATACAGAAAACAAGTGCCTTTTGTTCTCTATTTTATAAAAGAAATTTAACCCACCATACATGATGTTCATATATTATTGTATGTCCTTTTTCCAGTAAAAACTCCAAAACTGTATCTAAATCTTTTTGTTAAATTAAGAGTTTCTGTTGTTACTGTGTGTTACATCCGTGACAGTGACGTGGCCAGGCTCAGGTATCGCCGAATGCGAACAAGCCACGTGTGAGTTTTCCCGCCAGAATCAGCGCCACGCCCTTAAAGCTGGGGTCGGCAAGATCGCGCCGCCCGACGATTATCCGAGAGCAGACCGCCCAGGCCGAGGTCGAGCTCGGCGCGGGGTTCCTCCACCGACTCATCTGCGCCCGCGCGCGAAGGAGACGACCCAAGTGAGGTCGGTCGAGGTCGGCCGACCCCTTCGCCTTGTGCCAGGTGGCCACCCGGAGACGGGCCCACCTCGGCCGAAGCCAGGCGACCCTCTGCCGCCTCGCCAGGTGTCCACCCAGGAGGGGTCCACCTAGTGCGAGGTCGGCCGACCCTTCGCCTTGCGCCAGGTGGCCACCCGGAGACGGGCCCACCTCGGCCGAAGCCAGGCGACCCTCTGCGCCCGCGCGCGAAGGAGACGACCCAAGTGAGGTCGGCCGAGGTCGGCCGACCCCTCGCCTTGCGCCAGGTGGCCACCCGGAGACAGGCCCACCTCGGCCGAAGCCAGGCGACCCTCTGCCGCCTCACCAGGTGTCCACCCAGGAGGGGTCCACCTAGTGCGAGGTCGGCCGACCCTTCGCCTTGCGCCAGGTGGCCACCCGGAGACGGGCCCACCTCAGCCGAAGCCAGGCGACCCTCTGCCGCCTCGCCAGGTGTCCACCCAGGAGGGGTCCACCTAGTGCGAGGTCGGCCGACCCTTCGCCTTGCGCCAGGTGGCCACCCGGAGACGGGCCCATCTCGGCCGAAGCCAGGCGACCCTCTGCCGCCTCGCCAGGTGTCCACCCAGGAGGGGTCCACCTAAGCCGAGGTCGGCCGATCCCTCGCCTCTCGCCAATTGGTCCCCGGAGATAGGTCCAACTCAGCCGAGGCCAGACCGCTCGTACGGAGAGGCCCCCGGGGAAAGCGACAGGTCCCGAGGCCATCCCTCGGGCCGTACCAACCCCAGACGGCGTCCCGTACGGAGGGCGGCGGCACGCGGAGCGTCACTTACATTGGCCCGGCAGGTCCCGCGGTCGAGAGACCCGATCCTGACGGAACAGGGCCTGTAAACGGATAGCGCCCACGCCCGGGGAAAAGAGCACCCTCACGAAGCCCGAGGCCTGACTGCCAGCGCCGCCTTCCCTCTTTTTCTCTTCTGTCCTTGCCTTTTTCCTGCTGGGCCCGGCGGACGAGGTCGGAAAGCCGCCTGGCCTCCTTCACCAGAAAGGGAAAAGAAAGGAAGACAGGGAGGAGGAGTTTTCGAGGGAGAAAAGGACAAGCGCACGACGGAGGGAGATAAAGAGGGAAGGATCCAAGGACTGCAAGGTAAGCCAAAGAGCCTGGGGACAAGAAGGAAAGACCGGCATAAGGCCTCGCTGGGAGGAAGAAAACCAGGGATCCCGAGAAGGGAAGACTGGACGCGAGCTCAGCGGGCAGGCCCAGCCGAGTTTCCGGTCCCCGGCGCTTTCCCTTCACCAGTTAACTCTCCAAGCCTGAGACCCTCCAGGGGGATCGGGAGGGAGAGTCTGTTCCTCCACGTCGTCTACTGACTTGACCGTCGGAGCCCCCTCGCCGGAATCCCCGGCCAGGGTCCTCTAACCCCTTTGTTGCAGGCTTCTCGCAGGAAGGGAGGCTCCTCTGCCAGGCGGTCAGGGAGGATCGGCTGATCCTCTGCACGGGCGCGACGACGAGGACGGCAACAGATTGGCGCGCCAGGTAGGGGGGCAGGGCACTAACCCCCAGTGGGAACTAACTTTTTGTAGGTATCACGCTCCCTAACAATGGTGGTCACTCGTGGTCGCGAGGCGTCCACCAGCCGAGTGGGAGAAGCCCACTCCCCGCCAGGGGGCCACACCCCCGAACGGGAGCTTCCCGCTCCCCCTCCTCTTCTGCAGCAGCCTACCCCGGCGGACGGATCCCTTGCGGCCATCGTCCAGCAGCTGCAGACCTTGACCTCAGCGATCCGACAGCTCCAGCATCAGCAACGGTCCCTGGCCACTCAGCCGCAGCCAGGGACCCCCGCGGCCCGGGTCGCGGGACAGCGTGGGAGCCTGCGCTCAATCCAGGGCAGGCCGTCCCATCCGCAAGCCATCTCCAACCCCCGAGAGAGCCGCCAAGCTCCCCCGAAGAAAGACTATTCCGGCTCGGAGGATCACGAGAGTCGATCCCCGGCCGATGGGGCCGAAACGGTGCATCGCAGCAAGCGACGCCGGGTCCGGACCCTGCGCCGAGACCAATCGGCGCCTCCCTCACCTGCAGTCTCGGTGGAAGACTCCACCGACGAAGCCATCAGGCGCCAGGCCGAAAGGCGCCTAGAGGAACACGAGCGCAAGTTGGCGGAGTTCGCCCAGCGATTCGCCGACCTGCAGAACTCGTCAGCCGACCCGGCGGGCTACGACTCCCACCCCCCTTTCTCCGAAGAGATCCAGGCGGAACCAATCCCGAAACGGTTCCGCATGCCGCAGGTGGACCCCTACGACGGGACCACCGACCCCCTGGACCACCTGGAGGGTTATAAAGCCCTCATGAGGGTCCAGGGTGCCACCGACGCCCTTCTGTGCATCGCCTTCCCTGCAACCCTTCGGAAGGCCGCCCGAGTCTGGTTCGCCCGTCTCGAGCCCGGATCCATTCGCTCCTTCCAGCAGCTGGAAGGAAAGTTTGTGGCGCATTTCGACGCTTGTCGAAAGGTGCCAAGGGAGGTGGACAGCCTCTTCTCCGTCCGCCAGCAGGACCAGGAGCTGCTCCGTGACTACATCGCCCGGTTTAAGACCGCGGCCCTGGAGATCTACAGCTTGGACGAGCCCGTCGCTATGCTGGCTCTAAAGCGCGGGCTCAAGACGTCCCGCCTGACCTATTCCCTGGACAAGAAGCCGCCCAGGACGTATTCCGAGCTCCTCCTCCGCGCCCACAAGTACATCCGAGCGGAGGAGGCCGACCGCACCCGTCGAGAGCTGGACGGGAAGATTTTGAAGAAGTCGACCCCGAGGGACGCCCCGGGAGCTCGGAGGCCCGGGCCACCAGTCGACCCTCGCCCGAACCCAAGGCCGAGGGCCGAATCTGCCCCCGAGCGGAGGTACACCCCTCTCCTCGCACCTCGAGCCAAAATCCTTATGGAAATCGAGGGCGAGCGTTATCTCCGCCGACCTCCACCTCAGAACCCGAGGGCAGCCCGAGACAAATCAAAGTACTGCCAATTCCACCGCGAGCACGGGCATGACACGGAGGAGTGTCGCCACCTGAAGCGGGAGATCGAGGAGCTGATCGGGAGGGGATACCTCCGGAAGTTCGTCAAGAACGAGGCTCCCTCCGAAAAGCAGCCGCTCGCGGCCTTGCCACCTGTCCCTGCGATCGACAACCGGCCAACAGAGAGGCCCGTGGGCATGATCTCACGCGGATCTGGCCGAGCAGAGAAGAGAGCCCGGGAAACCCCGGAGAATGTAATCCCTCCCAAAGGAGGGGAATTTAGCGGCAATGTAAACGATGATGCCGTGGTGGTCGAGATGACCATCGTGAAACACCCTGTACATCGAATCATGGTGGATAGTGGAAGCTCGGCCGACGTACTTTTTTATGACGCTTTCTCTCGGATGAACTTGTCTCTCGACCAGCTAAAGCCAGTGCACACCCCACTGGTAGGTTTTACAGGGGACTCCGTCGGAGTCGAAGGGGAAATCACTCTCCCAGTTACCGCCGCATCCCCGCCTCGGCAGACGACCATCATGGTAGCTTTCACTGTAGTCAAGCTCCCTTCGCCTTACAACGCCATCCTTGGGCGTCCCGGGCTCAACCGACTAGACGCCACTATCTCCACAAGGAGATTGCTGGTGCAGTTCCCCACGCCTTTCGGGTTCGGGGAAATGAAGGGGATGATCCAGCCAGTCCCGCTCTGCCTGCAGACAATCCCGGGCATCAAGGGCGCAGAGCTCGCCCGCGAGGTCGAGGACCTCGACCTAAGAGAAAAGGAACCCAGGGGAGGGCCCGTAGAGCGCCTGCTCTCCTTTCCCCTTGGTTCAGACCCCCTGAAGACGGTGCAAGTTGGGGCCCAGCTCCCCGAGGAGGAACGAACCCGCCTGCTGGAGTTCCTCCGTGCCAACGCCGATGTGTTCGCCTGGTCGGCGGTCGACATGCCGGGTATCCCGCCCGAGATTATCATGCACAGCCTGAACGTGGACCCAGGCAGCCGCCCGGTCCGCCAGAAGAAGAGAAGCTTTGCCATGGAGAGGCAGAAGGCGATCGACGAGGAGGTAGAGAAACTTCTCGCCGCCGGTTTCGTCCGAGAAGTCCAATACCCCAGCTGGTTAGCAAATGTGGTCATGGTAAAGAAGAGCAGCGGTAAGTGGAGGATCTGCGTGGACTACACCGACCTCAATCGAGCTTGCCCGAAGGACAGCTTCCCTCTGCCAAAGATCGACCAGCTGGTCGACACCACCTCGGGACACCGTCTCCTGTCATTCATGGACGCTTTCTCCGGATACAACCAGATCCGGATGAATCCGGAGGACGAAGAGCGTACCGCCTTCATAACTGACCGCGGGACTTTCTGTTACAGGATGATGCCCTTCGGCCTCAAGAACGCGGGGGCGACGTACCAACGTCTGGTCAATAAGGTCTTCAAAGACCAGATAGGCCGCAACATGCAGGTGTACGTGGACGACATGCTGGTAATGAGCAAACTTGACTCGGACCACGTAGCCGACCTGGCAGAGACGTTCGACAACCTCCGGCGCCACCAGATGAAGCTGAATCCAGCGAAGTGCGCCTTCGGGGTCTCCGCCGGAAAATTCCTGGGGTTCATGGTGACCCAGAGAGGAATCGAGGCCAACCCGGAGAAGGTCCAGGCCATCCTGGACATGGAGCAGCCAGCCTCCAAGAAACAAGTGCAGCAGCTGACCGGTCGGGTTGCGGCCCTTAGCCGTTTTATTTCCAGGTCGGCGGACCGCTGCCGCCCCTTCTTCAAGGTGCTGAGGAAGATGAACGGTTTCGCCTGGACCGAGGAATGCCAGCAGGCCTTCAAGGAGTTGAAGAAGACGCTCGCATCACCACCTCTGCTGTCCAGGCCCGAGGAAGGGGAGGAGCTTACCCTCTACTTGGCCGTTACCCCGGAGGCCGTCAGCTCTGTCTTTGTCCGAACCGACGACCACGGGATCCAGCGACCGGTGTACTATACCAGCAAACTCCTCCGGGACGCGGAGCTCAGGTATTCCCGGCCCGAGAAACTCGTTTTTGCGCTAATAGTATCTGCCCAGCGTCTCAGGCCCTATTTCCAAGCGCATCCCATCGCCGTCTTGACGGATCAACCGCTGAAAGCGGTGCTCAGCCGACCCGACACCTCGGGGCGATTGGCCAAATGGGCACTGAAACTCAGCGAGTTCGACATTACATATCGGCCGAGGTCGGCAATGAAGGCATAGGTGCTGGCCGACTTCTTGGTCGAATGCGCAGGTCTGGGCAAGGAGCCCGAGGAGGACTCTTCGGCCCAACCGACGGAGGTCGGCACCAACGAGCCCGGAGAGGACGCTTGGATCCTCCATGTGGACGGAGCCTCAAACTCCGGAGGGAGCGGAGCTGGGCTCATCCTTGCCAACGGCGACGGGGTCGTCGCAGAATGTGCGCTCCGTTTCCAGTTCCCCGCGACAAACAATCAAGCGGAGTACGAGGCGCTTCTCGCCGGACTCAGGATCTCCCGCGAGCTGGGCGTGACCAACCTCAGAGCTTTCACCGACTCCCAGCTCGTGGCGGGGCAGGTGTCCGGGGAGTATGTCGCTCACGACTCCCAGATGGCAAGGTATTTGGAGCTCGTCAAGGCGGGCGCGTCCAAGTTCCGGCGCTTCAACATCTTCCATATCCCCCGCGGGGAGAACGCCCGCGCGGATGCTCTCTCTCGATTGGCGACTCTGCCGGACATAATGCTGGGACGCGCTCATGTGGAGCGACTCGAAGTCCCAAGCCTCGAAGCACCGGCGGGGGTCCATCAGGTCAGCCAGGAGCCCGGCTGGATGGACAAGTACGTCGCGTACATCACCGACGGCATTCTGCCGGAAGACCGAGACGCGGCTCGCCTCATCAGGAAGAAGGCCGTGCGGTTTGTCCTGATGGACGGGCAGCTGTATCGAAGGTCCTACTCTTATCCCCTCCTCAAGTGCATTGGACCCGCAGAAGCCAAGCTTGTGCTCCAGGAGATTCACGAAGGCATCTGTGGGAACCACGTGGGGGGCAGGGCATTGGCATACAAGGCCCTTCGTCAAGGCTACTTCTGGGAGACGATGAAGGAGGACGCCGCTGACTTCGTGAAGAAATGCGACCGGTGCCAGCGCCACGCCACGGTACAGCGGCAACCCTCCAACCCGATCTCTCAGCTCTCAGCCCCCTGGCCATTCGCCCAGTGGGGAATGGACCTTCTGGGCCCATTCCCACCGGCATCCGGCCAGCGGAAGTTCCTGATAGTGGCCATCGACTACTTCACAAAGTGGGTCGAAGCCGAACCCTTGGCAAGAATCACCGAAGCAAACGTCGCCAAATTCTTCTGGAAGTCCATCGTCTGCCGCTTCGGCCTCCCCCACACCGTGGTCACCGACAACGGACGCCAGTTCGACTGTCGAGAGTTCGAGGATTTCTGCAACGACCTCGGCATCAAACATCGCTTCACCTCGGTGGCGCACCCCCAGACCAACGGGGAGGCTGAGGTCACGAACAGGACCATTCTTCAGGGCCTCCGCACGCGGCTAGACCAAGCCAAGGGCAGGTGGGCCGACGAGCTTCCCAGCGTTCTTTGGGCGTACCACACCACTCCAAGGACGGCTACCGACGAAACCCCATTCAACCTCGTCTTCGGGGCCGAGGCAGTCATCCCGATCGAGCTCAGCATACCCACGCTGCGCGTGGAACAATACGACGAGACAGAAAACCCGGCCAGGATGATGCTCAACCTAGACCTCCTCGAAGAAACAAGGGACAAGGCCCGAATCCGAATGGCGGCATACCGGCAACGTGTAGCCAGATATTACAACTCCCGAGTACGGCCGAAGGTTTTTCGTCCCGGGGACTTGGTCCTCCGGCGTGCAGAAGCCTCCCAGCCACGAGAGTGCGGCAAGCTTTCACCCAACTGGGAAGGCCCTTATCGGGTAGCAGAAGCCCTCCCTCACGGGGCATGTTACTTGGAAGAGTTGGGAGGTGCCAGGTTCCCCCGGACATGGAACCCCTCGAACCTGAGAATGTACTACCAGTGATGTAAGGCTCCCAGTTCCTTTAACAAAGCTTCTTCGCTTCAAACATTCTTCTCTGACTTCAACAAAAAGCCCGGAGCACAGCTCAGCAAGCCGCGCAAGGTTTGAGAAAGCCTGCGGCATCGAGCTCGGTCCGGAAGATCCTGGGCTTCGGCCTGGAAGGTGGCATCGAACCCAGTTCACCCACGCAAGCCCGGAGCACAGCTCAGCAAGCCGCGCAAGGTTTGAGAAAGCCTGCGGCATCGAGCTCAGTCCGGAAGATCCTGGGCTTCGGCCTGGAAGGTGGCGTCGAACCCAGTTCGCCCACGCAAGCCCGGAGCACAACTCAGCAAGCCGCGCAAGGTTTGAGAAAGCCTGCGGCATCGAGCTCAGTCCGGAAGATCCTGGGCTTCGGCCTGGAAGGCGGCGCCGAACCCAGTTCGCCCACGCAAGCCCGGAGCACAGCTCAGCAAGCCGCGCAAGGTTTGAGAAAGCCTGTGGCATCGAGCTCAGTCCGGAAGATCCTGGGCTTCGGCCTGGAAGGCGGCGCCGAATCCGCTTCGCCCGCGCAAGCCCGGATTACAGCTCAGCAAGCCGTGCAAGGTTTGAGAAAGCCTGCGGCATCGAGCTCAGTCCGGAAGATCCTGGGCTTCGGCCTGGAAGGCGGCGCCGAATCCGCTTCGCCCGTGCAAGCCCGGAGCACAGCTCAGCAAGCCGTGCAAGGTTTGAGAAAGCCTGCGGCATCGAGCTCAGTCCGGAAGATCCTGGGCTTCGGCCTGGAAGGCGGCGCCGAATCCGCTTCGCCCGCGCAAGCCCGGAGCACAGCTCAGCAAGCCGCGCAAGGTTTGAGAAAGCCTGCGGCATCGAGCTCAGTCCGGAGGATCCCGGGTTTCGGCCCGGAAGATGGTGCAGGAACTGTGCTGTCCGCGCAAGCATGAAGGCAGCCCAAAGTCGGACCTGCTCAGGATTCTTGCTTTGCCGCAACACGGTTTTGCAGACCCCGTCCTTCGATTTAGTATGGAAGAACCAGGCCCGCAGTTGTCTCAGGTATCCCAGACCGACATCTCAGGAACGAACAAACAAAGAAGAAAGGAAAGAACTAGAAATGGTAGACAGGTTTTTGCGAAAAGTGCTCTTCATTGAAAAAGGATTACAAAGTGTCCAGTACAAATAGGGAGCTCCGACAGGCCGGAACTCCCCAAAAAAAAGAGAAAGACACAGAAAGCAAAAGTACAAGTCAACAGTCACGGGGCGCAGGGTCGGCGCCGTCCGTCGGAGGTGCGGACGCCACCTCTTCGACCTCCACGACGACCGGCTCCTGGGGCTGTGTCTGGGCCGCGGCGTCGTCGGTCGGAGCTGCTGCAGGTGCCGCCTGAAGTGTCGCCTGGGTCGTGCCGGAGGCCCTGCCCTCGCTCCCCGGCTTCCTGCCGCCGACGACGACCGCACTTAGGTCCAGTTGGGGGAAGAAGGCCCCCACCTTTTCCCGGCACATCCGGAACCCCTTCAGGAAGGAGTCCACGGCGGCCTCCCGGACTTCCGACGTAAACTCGTCGGAAGCCCGGAATTTGGGGACGGCCTCCAGCGCTTCCCGCTTCGCCGCCTCCAGGAGCCCGTTGATGTACGAGCTCCGGTCCTTCGCCATGGCCGCCTCCCGCCGGGCCTCGTCCAGCTGACGCTCCAGGAACAGTGAGTGGGCCTGCAGGCGGGCCTTCTCCGCCGCGTCCTCCTCAGTACGGCGCTGGTTGGAGGTCCGCTCCTCCGCCAAGGAGGCCTCCAGTTCCTTGTTCCGCTCCTCGGAACGCGCCAGGTCGGACTGGAGGGCCTGCTTCTCCGCTCGCAGCTCGGCCCCCTTGTCCACCAAGTCCTTCACGTCGGCGGCGAGCTTTCCGAGCTTCTGCTCCCGCTCGGAGTCCCGCTTGGCGTTCCCTACAAGGTAGTTCCTCAGCAGGAGGACGTCGTTCCCGATCTGCAAGGACAAAAGCAACATGTCAGTACCGAGGCAGGAGGCCTCGGATTGAAAGAGAAAAGAAGAGCTGAAGCTGAAGAACAGACTTACCGAGAAGAGCTGGGGCAGGATGCCGAGCAGCGCATCCGCGTAGTCCCGGCCGCCCCGAGCTCGGCGGTCCCGGGCGGTGGAGGCATACTCCATCACCCTCTCCGCCAGCCCTCGGTCGAGGATGACCGAGTCCCGGTGCGAGATTACCGGCGCTGGGCCCTTCGGGCCGATCCCTGCGACGGCCGCCCCTTCTGCTGGAGCCGCAGCCGACGGACCGGTGGTCGCCACTGGCGGTGCCGCCGGACTGCTGGCCGGAATGGGCCCGGCGGTGGGCAGAGCGGCGGGCGCCGGAGCTCCCTCGGCTGCACCGCCAGGTCGTGGAGCCGAGGTGCCAAGGGCGCCGCCCTGAGGAGGACTGGGCGGAGAAACTGCGGCGGCTGGGCCGGGCGCGGTCGCCGCTGCGACCTCCCGGCTCGTCTCCGTGCGAGCCCTCTTCGCCACGGGCTCGTCCACGTCAACGACCTCCCTCTGAGCAGCCCCTTCCAGCAAGTTCTCCAATGAAAACTTCATCCCTGCAAGGTGGAGAAATCAGAAGGTTAGTTCAATCTTAAAAAGAGAGAGGGGGGAAGGGCAGAATTTAATGCAGAGCCAAATCTCACCGGTCTCCCGGATGGGACTGATGCCGGCCTCAAAAAGATTCTGCTCACAAAGCAGAACCTCGAGCGGCGGGACCACGTCACTCAGGAGCTGGGAGTAAGCCTCCTGGTCCGCGGACTCGACCCGAGAACTCCGGTTCGGCGACCGGTCCGGTTCGCTCCAGGCCCAGTCGACGTCGTCGACCGAGGCAAAGAAAAACCGGTTCTTCCACCCTTTAACCGAAGAAGGGATGTCGAACCGGAGACACCTGGGCCGGGGTGAAATATACCACCAGCCGTCATCGGTGGAGCATTTCTTCAGGGTGAACAGGGACCTGAAGAGCGAGAAACGGGCAACGAACCCATGGAAATGACAGAAGACAATGAAGGAGAAGATGACCCGGATGGCATTAGGAGCCAGCTGGGCCGGGACGAGCCGGAAATGGCTGAGGAAGGAAAGGAAGAAAGGATGAAGAGGGAAACGAAGACCCCCGAGGAGGAAGTCTTCGTAGAAGGCAATACGGCCGGGGCCACTCATGGTGACACGCTCCCCGGACCGCGGAGCAAATAGATGGACAGATCCCGGGATGCCATAAGCATCCCGGAGCAGAGAAAGATCACCTTCGGTCATGGTGGAGGCATGACCGGAGGGACCGGCGGGAAGAAGCGGCGGAGCCGGGAGAGCAGCAAGAGCAGGAAGTGAACGGAGGGGCACGGCAGGTGCAACCGGGGGGGCCGGATCCCCCTGGGGATGCCAATGGTGACACCCCCGGGTTGCAAACGCCGGCGGACCTCCTCTGGGATTACCTCCTCGTCCGAGGAGGGAGAAGATGGAGTCCTCGGCCGGGATGGACCGGCCTCGTCCGGATTAGAAGAAACATGGCGACGGCGCGCCATGGAGAAGAAAAGAAGAAAAGGATTGAATGATCGAAGGAGAAGGAGGAGGGCTAGAGAAGAAGAAGACGCTTACCCAAAAATGCACAGGCGGGCGCAAGCAGCAGAAGTTGTTAGCCTGCAGCAAACCGCCCACGAAGCAAGGGAAAAGGCCTCGTTCTGGAAAGTCCCCTCCCTTTCAGACTCAGCCGGCAGCAGCCATACCCATCATTCCGTCTCAGGCCACTGGATGGTCGCCACGTGGGCGCACGCCCGACACCGACGCCTCGTTAGCAGAGTAACGGCCTCTGCCCCGAAGCGACGCATTGATTGCGGGCAAGTGGACGACGCGTGGCGACTCCCCGTTGGTCTCCAGCCGCATCGAGCCACGACGAGTGAAGATCGTGCCAATTATGAAGCAAGATCTTCGCCTCCCCACGTCATGTCTGCAATTAATCCCGACGTTCCGTTCTACGATGCCCCGACGGAACGGCGGGCTGGGGGGCAACTGTTACATCCGTGACAGTGACGTGGCCAGGCTCAGGTATCGCCGAATGCGAACAAGCCACGTGTGAGTTTTCCCGCCAGAATCAGCGCCACGCCCTTAAAGCTGGGGTCGGCAAGATCGCGCCGCCCGACGATTATCCGAGAGCAGACCGCCCAGGCCGAGGTCGAGCTCGGCGCGGGGTTCCTCCACCGACTCATCTGCGCCCGCGCGCGAAGGAGACGACCCAAGTGAGGTCGGTCGAGGTCGGCCGACCCCTTCTCCTTGCGCCAGGTGGCCACCCGGAGACGGGCCCACCTCGGCCGAAGCCAGGCGACCCTCTGCCGCCTCGCCAGGTGTCCACCCAGGAGGGGTCCACCTAGTGCGAGGTCGGCCGACCCTTCGCCTTGCGCCAGGTGGCCACCCAGAGACGGGCCCACCTCGGCCGAAGCCAGGCGACCCTCTGCGCCCGCGCGCGAAGGAGACGACCCAAGTGAGGTCGGCCGAGGTCGGCCGAACCCTCGCCTTGCGCCAGGTGGCCACCCGGAGACGGGCCCACCTCGGCCGAAGCCAGGCGACCCTCTGCCGCCTCGCCAGGTGTCCACCCAGGAGGGGTCCACCTAGTGTGAGGTCGGCCGACCCTTCGCCTTGCGCCAGGTGGCCACCCGGAGACGGGCCCACCTCAGCCGAAGCCAGGCGACCCTCTGCCGCCTCGCCAGGTGTCCACCCAGGAGGGGTCCACCTAGTGCGAGGTCGGCCGACCCTTCGCCTTGCGCCAGGTGGCCACCCGGAGACGGGCCCACCTCGGCCGAAGCCAGGCGACCCTCTGCCGCCTCGCCAGGTGTCCACCCAGGAGGGGTCCACCTAAGCCGAGGTCGGCCGATCCCTCGCCTCTCGCCAATTGGTCCCCGGAGATAGGTCCAACTCAGCCGAGGCCAGACCGCTCGTACGGAGAGGCCCCCGGGGAAAGCGACAGGTCCCGAGGCCATCCCTCGGGCCGTACCAACCCCAGACGACGTCCCGTACGGAGGGCGGCGGCACGCGGAGCGTCACTTACATTGGCCCGGCAGGTCCCGCGGTCGAGAGACCCGATCCTGACGGAACAGGGCCTGTAAACGGATAGCGCCCACGCCCGGGGAAAAGAGCACCCTCACGAAGCCCGAGGCCTGACTGCCAGCGCCGCCTTCCCTCTTTTTCTCTTCTGTCCTTGCCTTTTTCCTGCTGGGCCCGGCGGACGAGGTCGGAAAGCCGCCTGGCCTCCTTCACCAGAAAGGGAAAAGAAAGGAAGACAGGGAGGAGGAGTTTTCGAGGGAGAAAAGGACAAGCGCACGACGGAGGGAGATAAAGAGGGAAGGATCCAAGGACTGCAAGGTAAGCCAAAGAGCCTGGGGACAAGAAGGAAAGACCGGCATAAGGCCTCGCTGGGAGGAAGAAAACCAGGGATCCCGAGAAGGGAAGACTGGACGCGAGCTCAGCGGGCAGGCCCAGCCGAGTTTCCGGTCCCCGGCGCTTTCCCTTCACCAGTTAACTCTCCAAGCCTGAGACCCTCCAGGGGGATCGGGAGGGAGAGTCTGTTCCTCCACGTCGTCTACTGACTTGACCGTCGGAGCCCCCTCGCCGGAATCCCCGGCCAGGGTCCTCTAACCCCTTTGTTGCAGGCTTCTCGCAGGAAGGGAGGCTCCTCTGCCAGGCGGTCAGGGAGGATCGGCTGATCCTCTGCACGGGCGCGACGACGAGGACGGCAACACTGTGAATCCCTGACTTTTGTCATATGTCTATCTAAGTTTTTTCACAAAAACCTTAAATATAAAAGTAAGGACTCCAAATAAACACAAACTCTAGAAGAAATATATGCATGCGGATAAAGAAAGGTGCTAAATGGTTTTAGCAATTCACAGCATTAAGCAATAGGTTAGTGTTTATCATACTCTTCTGTTATGGGCAAAAAGGAAGCTAGACAAAATTAACTGATGGTCACTAATTAAACAATATAAAATCCATGAACTATAATACACTTTTGATCAACACTTTTGATCAGATTTGCAAATATTATAACAATTCTATAATACACAGCTCACTTTACATCCTCCATATATTACATATATTCATAATACTTTCAATATTACACAATTGATGACTAGAAAAAAACAATCTTGATGAAGGATTCAAAGAATTTAAGGCTAGCCAATTGTCCAAAAAGCAATATTTCAGAAGAATTCAAAGAAAACCTACAATATATTACATGATTCCAGCATAAAGCCTTACAATTCATACCTGTTTAACATCTTGTTCATTAAAAACCTAATGAACAAGCCATAAAAGTAGAAATAACTTGTAATGTAACTAGTTTCAAACTAAAATTGGCAGTTACCATGTCACATTTCAAACCAAAGTTGGCAGTTAACGTAACTCAGTGTTGCCATGGAATAGTTATCGCTGTAGCGCACTGGCCGAAGACTCTTGCACCTGTCATGAAAACTATCAACTTTAGATAGGCAACACAAAACACTTTGAAACACATATTTCCATTAAACTTACCTGACTAAAGTGTGTCATATTATAAAATCGTTGAACATAACTTAATCCAAATTGATGACCAAAAACAAAAGGTCCCTGTGCAAAATTAAGAAAAGAGGATTCTAAATCAAATTTTCACAAACAATAATAAAGAAGTATTCAAATATCCATAATCAAAAAGCTACTTGCATGAACTGACTAGGTCCAAAGAACTGATTAGGAGGATTCCGAGGTTGAGACAGCATATCATCTGTATACTAAAATATGTATAATTTTTTTTAACCTGTATAATATAGTAATAACACAGTAATAACAAATATTTCAATTTCGTTCCATGCATTCTTCACACATCAAAATATAAGTTCAAATATAAAATTCATTAAGTGCCAATATTTTTAATGTTTGTTATACATATGTCTGTTTAACAAAATTAAAAAATACATGAAAATACAAAGTATAAAATAACAAAAAGCCGAGGTCAATGATCTGTAGGAGGTAGATCGTCATCCTGTCCGCGAGGATTTGATGCTCCAGAAGCCTACATAAAAAATATTTAAAATATTTAATTTGCGAAACTATGAATGATAATATATTATATAAATTATTAATTTAATATAAGAATATATATTTAATATCATATATATATATGTATCTGATGTGAAACAAATGTCTGTACGACAGATGTAAGCCGCTCAATGTGCTCTTTCATTCTATCCATTGCTACTCTATCGGTGGCATGACTCTGTCGCATCTCCACTATCTCATCCTCGAGTCTGCGAACACGTGCATCCTGAGCACTATCTACAGCCTCACGTGTATGTATACTAACCGCAGATAACTGAGTGGGAGTGGCTCCAACTCCATATCCCCACACTCGACCATAGCGTTCCGGACCCATCAACTCTGTAAACACCTCGACCTCGATGCGACTACTCTGCGTAGATGCTGTAGAATCATCAACACGCTCGGTAATAAGAGCTGTAGGTGATCTATTTCATCTATATTTGCCACGATATATAATATTAGTATCATTAAAATGCATAAATATTTTAATATTGAAAATATAATCATATAGTTTAAGTAACTTACGAACTCCTGTCTGAATCGTGCGTAACTCTTAATAATAATATAAAACATATCATAATATTTGAACTATGCAAGATAACAAATAATTTAATACAAATTTTTTACCTGTATAAATATGCTAGAAGGATGCAGCAAAGTAAGTCTAGTGAATACCAGAGGTACAGAATTGATGGCACCAATAACAATGGAAGACAGCCAAACTGCAACAATTGCACCTCCTCCATAAAGGAAAATTGTGGATTTGTTCTCCATAAAGGACTTAATGTTAATGTCTCATTAGCGCTTCCTTTATATGGATTATACAAGAATCGGATTCAGATATGTATCCAAATGTTTGATTCAACAAGAGAGAAAAAAGAGAGATAGAGAGATACATAGGATAAATTATAAATTTAACTGAAATATATATTTATATCTTTAATTTTCTTTGTTTAAACATTAAAAATAAACATTAAGATATTGTCTATTAAGGTCTTTTAGAATACATTTTCGTCATTCAAAACTTTCTAATAAACTTAAGAATGTACGAGATAACACTAAATAACATTCCCTAAATTACTTCAATGCCAACATCCACTACCAATCACCAAAAGAAAGAATACTCATTTCTAACATGAAAATGGAGGGTCAAACTCGTTGTTGCAAGAGTTTAACTCTCTACCAATCCTTAAAAGTGGTAATCATAGAACTTCATAAGTATCTATGTGCGTATGTGAGTCAAATGCATATCCGAGATGGATTTTTGGAGCTGGGCATAAGTGTCTCGGTAATACATATCTCATTTTCTCTATGTTTTCTTCGATCTTTGCATTCCACCACTATGTAATTTCCCCATAAGCTCTTATTGTATCTTTGTTTGCCATGTTTATGTTTGTGAAACATAACATCTGCTCCAACATCTCAACAGGCATTGCTTTCATATTCTGCCTTCCCTCTACTAAATAGATATAATATTTCCATTTTGACTCCACTACCTTATGCTTGTGGTATTTAAACATGAAGGACCAAATTCAAGGCATAATGGGACACAAGTGAATTCCATCTTAAGGATTCTGAAATTTATATATAACCAGAAGAAACCAACATCGGGGTTCGGGGAAAAGATGAGGAAAAAATTGCCAACATATAAACAGAGATGAAAACTAACCAAAATCTGGAACATCTAAAACAGTAAACATAATTCGGAAATTCTCAATCTCTCAATGAATAAAGTCATACCTGATCAAGGTTGGTGAAGCCCCTGATAGTGACACCACCAATGATAGCAATTCCACTATTCCCTAGTGGCTACAAGACAACGGCCTGGAAAAGCTATATGCTCATGAACTGATCAACTAAGAGAAAATATAAGTTCTCTCATGTACAGTGAATAACAGAGCATTTAGAGAAGAGGTTGAGGATGGCGGGGCTACCAAAGAAGCCGCAGTTGTTGGCGCATGGACGGTGCCCCTCCTGACATCTCTGCTCCTCCGCCATCCTCGTTTCCTCCTTTCTATCGATCAAGATTCGAAAACCCAGGTAGCTACGATCTACCTGATTTTAGATAAAAAATTTTAGCAAAAATCCGGGAAGAATTGGTAATATCTAATGTGCTACGGAGGCAGGATTTGGGAATTGGCCAAGGGATCTCAAGAAATCAGCGAAGAATACACAAATTAGCCTGGAATTTACTTCGATCCATTGTCTTCTTGCATACAATCCATTAAAGAAAAGATCGAAGAAAAAAATATACCTCGAATTACGACGGGGATATGATCAGATCGCCCCCCTCTCTCTCAATCTCTCTTCTTTCCAAACGATAAAAAGGAAGGAGGGAGAAAGATGGCCGAAGATCTAGGGGGTTGAGAAAGGTGGTCGAAGATCGAGGAGGCTGGGGGTTCTTTTTTTAACTTGGATAAGTGGAAGAGAGACCGATGGGGAAGAGAATTTATAGGAAGTGGAAGCCACTCCGCCGACTGGAAGAGGGCCCGCCACTAGAGGAACAGGCAGAGGAGCCCCCGCTCATCGCTGTAGTCCGGGAGGAGGCGCCGGAAGTAAGAGGATGGCTTGGCGGCGCGGAGGCGGGGAGGGAGAAGGGTGCCGGCAGAGGAGGACTTGGCGGCGTTGAAGAACCAGTGAGCCAGGGTTTTGACGGCGGAGGAGGACTTGGCACGGAGGCGGGGAGGGAGTGCTCTCTTCTCTTTTAATCTAAGATCTCTTCGTTCTGTTTTCGAATGGCATAAGAGCTGGGAGGGAGAAGGGTGCCGGAAGTAAGAGGACGGCTTGGCGGCGCGGAGGCGGGGAGGGAGAAGGGTGCCGGCGAAGGAGGACTTGGCGTCGTTGAAGAACCAGTGAGCCAGGGTTTTGACGGCGGAGGAGGACTTGGCGCGGAGGCGGGGAGGGAGTGCTCTCTTCTCTTTTAATCTGAGATCTCTTCGTTCTGTTTTTAGACGGCATAAGAGCTGGGAGGGGCTTATATATAGCTCCAAAGGGATGGGATCTCGTTGAAGCCTCGGTGATCGGAGAAGTCTCAAAGATGGAAAAATCTCGTGGGAGACAGCGAGCCAGTGCATTTTAGGGTTCGATCGAGATGGGAAACAAATAGGGGACCTGCAGGCGACCTCCCAACCTCACTTATTTTGTTGGCAGATCTTGGTGATACTGAACGAGCTCCCCTACACGTCCAGAAAATACGAGTTCGTGCTGGCTACGACGGACAGAGTGCTGACCGAGAACGTCCAGCTGGGCCACGCGGAGCTTTTGGAGGTCAACCGGGCCGTCCTCGCCTCCGCCTTCTCCCGCACCGACGAGCTCCTCCGTCGTGCCCTCCAGCGCTCCTCCTCCATCACCGCCACCTGGCCGTCGCGCGTCCTCAGCCTCCTCTCGCTTGGCCCCCACCTCGCCACATTGTACGACGGCCTCCGCCTCTGCCTTGGTGGCCTCCTCCCGTCCGCCGCCGTCGGTGCCCTCCGGCCGTACAAGCTCCACCGGCCGGTGATGGTGAGTGCGAACGAGTGACTGGATGCGGAGAAGCTGGCCCACGAGCTGCTGTGGATAACGAACAAGCTGAAAGCGAGCTCGGCTGTCCTCGCTGCCGGCCGTCGTTGAGGGGATCGATGGAGGACCGAGGACGGGAGAAGTCTCGGAGATAGCGATCGCCGGTGCGAACGAAGGAGGAGGAGGAAGAGGAGATGGAGGAGAAGGGAGGGAAAGGGTTGCTGGAGGCGGTGCAGTGCGAGCGAATGAAATTAGGGATCTAAGAAACCTCCCGACACTTAAATCATACAAAAAAGCGTCGGCAAGCAAAAATCAGTTGCAATTTCCCGATCCCGTTGTAGCGTTCCCAACAACCTAACGCAGTAAAAATCATTTGCAATGTTAAATGCAGGAAACTCCGGTTAGATGGTTTTTATATTATTATTTTTGAATGCACGAGAGACTATAAAGCTATATTTATTTAAATTTTTGAGAGGAGAGATTAATTTTAAATTTTTTAAAGATAATTTTTTTTCTTTGAAAAATGTAAATGATAAAATAGTCCCCTGTGCATGACAGGGTCCGTTACCGGATCCTTATCATGGCACGAATTTACACCCATCTGGACCGCATCGGTGGGGACCATTCGGCACGTGAACGGCGTGGCAAGGTGGGGCTGGCGCGCTGCGTGAGGCACGGATGTGGATTGCGGTGAAGCGGGCTGCGCGAGGGCCTCGCGTTCGCACTATAATTACACCCTCCAGGAATTCATCCAAGACATCGGGATATTTTCTTCTTCACACCTTCAAAAATATATTTCCTCTTCTTCTTTTTCCTAGTTGTGCTTCTGCAAGGCATGGAGGAGTCATTGGAAAGCCTTGTCGAGAGGATTAAGGAAGAGGTTTTCTCTCCCTCCGCTGACATATACTCCTCCTCCTTGCCACCGTCTGCCTACGAGACTGCATGGGTAGCCATGATACCCAATCCTGAATGCAGTCGTCGTCCAATGTTCTCAAACTGTTTGGTTTGGTTGCTCCGCAACCAGAACTATGATGGGTCATGGGGAGAGCTTGATCTCACCATAAACCACCTCGCTGCTACTCTGGCCTCTATTATTGCGCTTAAGACCTGGAACGTTGGCTCCACAAATATATATCAAGGTATAATATTTAAGCCGTCTTCCTCGTTATCATTCTTCAAAATTTCTTTAATTCTGGATCCCTAATGGCTGGTTGTACACACTTATACCATAACATGTACGTAGTTACAAACAACTGCGTACACACATATATAAGTGTGTGTGGAACAATATATCCATATACAGGTATACGTGTGCAAATTTCATATAAACTAAAAATTGAATTTTAATAGAAAACAGATTGTGTATTTAAGTCTGTTCAAAGAAAGGACTGGGTGTTGAGTTCCTCAATCAATTAAGGTTACAAATTAGAAACATTTAATCTACTACGGAGTTGCTCATCCAGGGGGACTTTAGAATAGTTCTCGGTCTGATGTAGTTTTCTGATTCGATCACATTAATTTCTTTAATTTATTTCTAAGCTGTGCGCCTTTTGAACTAAATTAAGCCTTGACATTTTGCCTTCCAACTTTTCCTTTAAAAAAAATAAAATATATATATATATATATTTTAAAAAAATCCAGGATTGAAGTTTCTTCATGCATACACGGAGGAGCTGCTTATGAAATACCATGGTGGCATCCCCCGATGGTTTTCCATTTTATTCCCGGGCATGCTTGAGCTGGCCAAGGCCAAAGGCTTCAAGGTCTTTCCTCAGGGCTACACAAGAGCCGTGGAAGATGTCTTCAATAAAAGGGAGAATATTCTCAAAATGTAGATCTTTCTTCCAACATTTTCCTTTCATATTTTATACTGCTTCCTTCAAATTCACCAGCTCAAATGGATATTCTTCATTCCTGATACCTGCCTACTTCGTCTGCAGGGAAGAAACATCCTGTGGTGGCCACCATCTCCCACTTCCACTGTACCTCGAGGCCTTGCCGGCAATCTACCAAGCGAAGCATGAAGATATTCTTAAACATAAGAGAGAAGATGGATCACTGTTCCATTCCCCGTCTGCAACTGCTGGTGCCTTCATGATCACCGGAGATAGAGATTGCATGAATTATTGTTGTATGGTGTAGTTGAGTTTTATGAAGAACAATATGATTATGATTGTTATTATTTTATATTCCGGATATCGTGTTTATCGGATAAAAGTTCTATTTTGATGATTTGGACCGTGATGTCGGTCAGTGGAAGAGTTGAGATTTCATGTTTGATATTGTGGTTTTATCATTATTATTGTCGATATCTCATACGTGATGTTATAAAGAAAATTGATATCCGGACGGGTTGGACCATGATACCGGATTGCTAAATAGGTTGAACCATGAAACTGGATATCGAGTGGGTTGGACCACGATATCAGTTATTACAATGGATTGGACCACGATATCGATTTTCGAGTGGGTTGGACCACGATACCGGTTATCGAGAGATCATAAAAAATATGTTTCGACAAGTGTTAATGAAGTAAATACGGTATTTGGTCTAGCCATGCTACGGTTGCACCGTGGTTATACAGCCTGAGCCACGGGCTTTGTACGTGGGAGCCGGCCACGGGCGGATAGTACGTGGGACAGCCGAGCCACGGGCTTAGTACGTGAGCAGGACCGACCATAGTATGCATAGTCGCTTTGAGGTTCCCAGTCATGGGCTGGTACATGACCGTGGCTAGACTAGAACCCTAAAGATAAAGGTGCAATAATGAGAATACTAAAAGAAAAATGCAAAGTTATCAAAGTTTTATAATACATGAGGCTTAAATCATTTAATTGAATGACATAATATACTGGTATTTTGCTATTTTAGAAATGTATATTATTACTGGTGTGATCATATGAAAACCTTACTGGGCTGTAGAGCTCACAACCTACTTTCTTCTTTTACAGAGTCGTGCAGATACTTGGCTTGGTGATGAGTGAGATTTTCTTGAAGTAAGTGACTCTTGTGTACCCAGGCCTTGCATGATCTCTAGGATAAAACCTAGGATTTGTGCGGCCGGTCGCATGCTGATTCCGGTGCTGGATTCGGGGCGTGACAGAATGGTATCAGAGCTTAGGTTATGATCACTTGGGATGGTGATACAAGTGGATAATAATAATAATGACATGATGGTTATTAGGATATGATAAGAATTGTGACAGATCTTAGTTATGATGATTTGAGGATCGTGGCAAAGTGATATTGAATTCAAGTCATGATTGTTTGAAATCGTGATATAAGAGATTATGGAATTAACATGATGATTAGTAAGACATGACAGAAATTTTTAGAAGGATTTATTAGTGAATCTAGATGGTTTAGTAAATTATATCAGAGCGCGCAGTGGAAGCGTAGTGATTTTTAAAGTGTTATGATGGGAGCATTGATTTAGATCTCAATCAAGCTAATTTCGAGGACGAAATTATTTTAACGGGAGGAGAATGTAACACCCAGAAAAAAAAAAAAAAAATTTGCCGGCTCACTTGCAAAACCGGCCAAACGACGCGCGCGAGCTGGTTCTGCACGAGGAGCGTGGGGAGCGAGCACGCGACGCGCGGGCACGCGACACGTGGGCGGGCGACGCGCGCACGGGCGCGCGGTGCGCGGCCCGGCCCATCACGGCGGGCGCGTTGCGCGGCCCAGGCCCACGCGCGCGGCACGCGCGGGCGCGTGGGCTCGGCCCAGCCCGAGCCGGCTATCGCGTGGGCGTTTCCCACGCGTTTCCCAGGCATTTCTCGCGGCGTATGGCGGTCCATGGGATTTCTGAGCGATCTGGACCGTCCGATCATCCAATCGAATGGCTGGAATTGGTCCGAAGGAGTTTAGGCTTGATTAGGGGCTTTTGGATTCGGATTTGGATGTGGTTTGAGACATCGATCTCAGATCTGACGGCTGGAGAGATATTTTAATGATTTTGAACTTCCTAGGTTACGTTTGAGATGATTTTGGATGAGTTTTTCTCCTCTTTTTAAATAGGACGTCGATAGGAAGCAGGGAAGAGCCTGCTGAGAGCCATAAAAGAGAGGAGAAGAGAGAGAGAAAGAGAAGGGAAAAGAGAAGAGAAGAAGGAAGAAAGAGAAAGAGGAGAAGAGAGAGAGAAAGGGAGAGGGAAGGGATTTTGGTTTGGAAGATGAGGGAAGAGAAAATCGGGGGGGAACCGATTTGATGAATTTATTTATTATTGTAGGAGATCAATCTTTTGAGCAGGGAGGATTTGGATGAATTTCGGGTATAGATTGATACCGGATATTTTGGATTAACGATTAAAGGTAAGGATTCTGAATGTGATCACTAGTTTATATATTATTTTATATGCATGGTTTTGATCCGAGTGCATGATCATTGGCATGCATGAATTATTGTTGTATGGTGTAGTTGAGTTTTATGAAGAACAATATGATTATGATTGTTATTATTTTATATTTCGGATATCGTGTTTATCGGATAAAAGTTTTATTTTGATGATTTGGACCGTGATGTCGGTCAGTGGAAGAGTTGAGATTTCATATTTGATATTATGGTTTTATCATTATTATTGTCGATATCTCATGCATGATGTTATAAAGAAAATTGATATCCGGATGGGTTGGACCATGATACCGGATTGCTAAATAGGTTGAACCATGAAACTGGATATCGAGTGGGTTGGACCACGATATCAGTTATTACAATGGATTGGACCACGATATCGGTTATCGAGTGGGTTGGACCACGATACCGGTTATCGAGAGATCATAAAAAATATGTTTCGACAAGTGTTAATGAAGTAAATACGGTATTTGGTCCAGCCATACTACGGTTGCACCGTGGTTATACAGCCTGAGCCACGGGCTTTGTACGTGGGAGCCGGCCACGGGCGGATAGTACGTGGGACAGCCGAGCCACGGGCTCAATACGTGAGCAGGACCGACCATAGTATGCATGGTCGCTTTGAGGTTGCCAGTCATGGGCTGGTACATGACCGTGGCTAGACCAAAATCCTAAAGATAAAGGTGCAATAATGAGAATATTAAAGGAAAAATGCAAAGTTATCAAAGTTTTATAATACATGAGGCTTAAATCATTTAATTGAATGACATAATATACTGGTATTTTGCTATTTTAGAAATGTATATTATTACTGGTGTGATCATATGAAAACCTTACTGGGCTGTAGAGCTCACAACCTACTTTCTTCTTTTACAGAGTCGTGCAGATATTTGGCTTGGTGATGAGTGAGATTTTCTTGAAGTAAGTGACTCTTGTATACCTAGGCCTTGCATGATCTCTAGGGTAAAACCTAGGGTTTGTGCGGTCGGTCGCGTGCCGATTCCGGTGCTGGATTCGGGGCGTGACATAGGGGCTTCCAAGAAATGTAAACCCTACGCCATGCTACTGGAGAGAAAGGGGACTCCCATGTTTCCTGAGTCTAGCCTCTCCATAAAATCAATGGTCTTTATAGCTTGAGTCAAGGCTTTCTCATACACCACTCTCGCTAACTACCACCTATTTTCAAAAACATTGATGTTCTGAATTAACCAGATATAATATACAATATACATATATAAGCAATCCTAATGCTAACAACCTTGGTGGCCTTGGTCATTATCATAGACTACCATAATATCTACAAGAAAGGCTAAGTTGCAGCCACCACACTTGCCTAGCTCTTGAACAAAAAAAGAGAGCATGTTGCAATGTCTCATCCTCTAACTTGTAGCAAGGATAAATTAGTGGGAATGTCCAACCCCCGAGCTCTTAGTAATACTCCGATGGGAAGCTGGCTCCAAGAAAACTTCTAGATAAACAAACCCTTAGATGAACTCGGAGCCTCCAAATCCACCTACCATCGAAACTCCTCGACAACTCCTCCCTATAGAGGTCATACAAAACATTGCCTAATACCTTTGAGGTGTAGGATGACTGCCATACTTTGACATCAAGGCCTCAAGGAAAGGGATCAGTTGTGACAAACCCTCTCTGTCAAGGGAGCACCAAACAAGTGGATAATCATATGCACATTCCAATCCCTCTCCTCCAATTGGAAAATGTCCTTTACTAGCAGCGAGTCTCCAATCTCTGTGCTGATAAAAGTCACAGCATAAAGGAAGATCAATCACCCATCGATCTTAAGTAATATCAATCGGCCAACCATCACCAAGAAGCCAAGTGATCTAGACTATAGCACTCGAACCATGCAAGCAAATCTCTTTCCACATACTTGAACTGGTATGATTACCACAAATCTTCCCATCCGAGGTCTAGGGTTGTACTTGGTATGCATCATCATGCTTTATGAGCTATGAGGCTATAGAAAAAATCATGCCACATGCCATGCAATCTAGGCATTTGTGCCAAACTAGCATGCACTGCATTCATCTAAGCCCCTTTTGTTGGTAGGCTAGTCGACAACATGCCATTTTATAAGGTGTACCCTTGATCTACCACCACTGTAAGAACCCCAGGGGAAACTCCTAAAAAGTTGCTTGACCCTCTAAAAGGAGGTTCTCGACATAATGGTATGAGACAAGTAGACAATAATAGCATCAAGGATAGACCTGATCAATGTGATCACCCTGGCCATCATCAATAAGGCTTTAGCCTGCTAGCTGTTTAGTCGATCTGCAATAGATCCCTCCATCTGAACCCGATGAATCTACTAAGGACGGTGACACGTCCCGTCAGTCGCTGAACCTGCTTCTTAGAGGTCGGATGCTCCATGTCGGTGATGGCTTGCACTTTCTCCGGGTTCGCCTCAATCCCCCTTTGGGTGGCCATAAAGCCGAGAAACTTTCCTGCGCCATCCCAAATGCGCACTTCACCGGGTTCAGCTTCATCTGATGCTGGCGCAAGCTGTGGAAGGATTCAGCGAGGTCGGCTACATGGCTTGAGCCCGGCCTGCTCATGACGAGCATGTCGTCCATATATACTTGTATGTTGCGGCCAATCTAGTCCTTGAAGACCTTGCTGACCAGGCGCTAATAGGTGGCCCCCGCATTCTTCAAGCCAAAGGACATCATCCTGTAGCAGTATGTCCCCTGGTCAGTGACGAAGGCAGTTTGCTCCTCGTCCTCCGGATGCATGCGGATTTGATTATATCCGGAGAAAGCATCCATGAAGGAGAGCAGCCGGTGGCCTGAAGTGGCGTCCACCAGCTGATCGATCTTCGGGAGAGGAAAGCTGTCCTTCGGGCAAGCTTTATCAAGGTCGGTGTAGTCTACACAGATCCTCCATTTGCCATTATTTTTCTTGACCATCACCACATTTGCCAGCCAGCTCGGGTACTGGACCTCTCGAACGAAGCCGGCAGTCAGGAGTTTATCCACCTCCTCCTTGATGGCTGGCTGCCTCTCCGGGGCAAAACTTCTCTTCTTCTGATGAACTAGCTTGTGCTTCGGGTCGATGCTCAATTTATGAGTAATGACGTCAGGAGGGATACCTGGCATGTCCGTCGCCGTCCAGGCGAACACGTCTGCGTTCGCCCACAAGAATCCCAGCAATTGCATCCTCTCCTCCTCAGGCAACTGAGCTCCGACCTGAACCGTCTTTGCGGGATCGTCTCTGAGCGGATAGGAGAGTAGGCGTTCGACTGGGCCTCCTCTGGGGTCTTGGTCCCTTTGGTCGAGGTCATCTATGCTGGGTCGTCCCGAGGGGTCTTGGCCCCAGGGAGAGTCTAGAAGCAGTGCTGCACCGGTTGGGGTGCTCCTCTCATCTCTCCAACACCGTTTGGGGTTGGGAATTGCACGAGCAGCCTTTTAGTGGAGACAACAGCGTCAAGCAAGTTGAGCCTAGGTCGGCCCAATATCACATTGTAGGCGGAAGGAAGCCTCACAACAGTGAAAGTCATCATGACGGTGCTTTGCCGAGGTGGGGTTCTGGCAGTGACCGGGAGAGTAATTTCTCCTTCCACTCCCACAAAATTGCCCGTAAAATCGATAAGGGGCGTGTGCACGGGCTTAAGCCGATCGGGAAAAAGATTCATTCTGGAGAAGGCATCATAAAAAAGCACGTCTGTCGAGCTTCCACTATCAACCATGATGCGCTTTACAAGATGCTTCACGATTGTCATTTCGATGACCATGGTATCATTATTTATATTTTTCTCCCTATCTTTCCCCTCCCTCATAAAGGGGAGTACATTTTCAGAGTTCTCTGCCCCCCGGGCCTTCTTGGACACGCGTGCTGCTCCCTGGGAAATCATGCCCACCGGCTTCTCGGTGGGGCGGTTGTCGATGGCTGGAGCTGGCGGGAGAGCAACGAGTGCCTGGGACTCCGCTTGAGATCTGCCGCCCACGAACCTCTTGAGGTAGCCTCTTTTGATGAGCTTCTTAATCTTCTACTTGAGGTTGCGGCATTCCTCAGTGTCGTGGTCGTGGTCGTGGTGGAAGCGGCAGTACTTCATCTTGTCACGACTAGTGAAGGGCTTAAATGGAGGTGGGTGTCTCAAGTAGTCCTCGCCCTCGATCTCCATAAGAATTTTAGTCCTTGGGGCGAGGAGAGGGGTGTAGTTTCCCTTAGGGTCAGGGGTCCCCCTTGGTCTCGGCCGATCCCTCCGGGAGCTTTGATCCTGAGGTGCTGGCTTCCGGGCCCCGGACACTTCGGCAGGGGCCGGCTTCTTCTGAGGTCCTCCGTCGAGCTCCCACCTTGCACGGTCCGCCTCCTCGGCGCGGACGTACTTTTGGACCCGGAGAAGGAGCTCGGCATAGGTCTTGGGGGGCTTCTTGTCCAGCGAGTAGGTCAGGTGGGAGGTCCTGAGCCCTCGCTTGAGTGCCAGCATGGCCACTGGCTCTTCAAGATTGTAAATCTCCAACACGGTAGCCTTGAAGCAGGCCACGTAGTCCCGTAAAGGCTCACGGTCCTGTTACCGGATGGAGAAGAGACTGTCCGCCTCTCGTGGCAACTTCCTACAAGCATCGAAGTGAGCCACGAACTTCTGCCCTAGTTGGGCAAAAGAGGTGATGCTTTCCAGCTCCAGACGGGTGAACCACACCCGGGCTGCCTTCCGGAGAGTAGCAGGAAAGGCGACGCAGAGGAGAGCGTCGGCGGCCCCCTAGACCCTCATGAGAGTCCGGTAGCTTTTCAGGTGGTCCAGGGGGTCGGTGGTCCTGTCGTAGGGGTCCACCTGCGGCATCCGAAACTGGCGTGGGATCGGCTTCGCCTAAATTTCTTGGAAGAATGGGGGACGGGCATCGTAGCCCGCTGGCTCGCTGGCAGAGCCCGGCATGCTAGCGAACCGATGATCAAACTCCGCCAGCTTGCGCTCATATTCCTCCAGAAGCCTGCCCGTCGTGCGCCTGGTGACTTCGTCAGTGGACCCCTCTGCCGAAGGAGACAGAGAAGATGACATGGATGCATGGCACTCGTGGTGGAGGGTCTTACTTTTCTTGCCTCGGTGGGGTCTGAGCATCTCCCGCCCGAGGTTTGGTGAACGGCTCACTCTGTCGGCTGAGCCGGCTCGTTGTCTTTTCACCGGAGCTTGATGGCGCCTCGGTTGTCTGTGGTGGCCCGCGGCTGCGACGGCCTTCCTTGGAAGGAGTGCAGACTGTCGCTGGGAGCTGCGGTGTTGGCCGCCGGGGTCCCCGGCTGTTGGTGGGTTGCCATGGACCGGTGATGGTGCTGAAGCTGGCGCATCACCGTAGCAAGGACTTGCATTTGTTGGGCGAGTGCAGCCAATTGGGCTTCTGGTGGAGGGGGGTGGACCGGAGCGGGTGGCTCCACTTCTTGGCGATGCGGGTTTCCCCGAGAGGGGGAGTCCCCCGCACGACTAGTGGAAGCCTCCCTTGCTCTCGTCGTCACCATGCTTCCACCTGGCTTGCTTATGGTGAAATGAAGGGCTTACTTGATCATTCTGCACCCCCTACCTGGTGCGCCAAACTGTTGCCGCCAAGACCGTCGTGGCGCGTAGCTGCTGTGTCGGAGTGCGCTCCTCTCGTCACCTGCCGGTCCTCTGCTCCTGGACCTGCAAAACAGGGGTCAGAGACCTGAGCCGGGGTTTCCGGCGGGGGCACTCCAACGGTCAAGTCGGTGATGATCCAGGGGAACAGATCCTCCCGGTCGGGCCCCTCTTGATAGACTCCGCACTAGGAGGGATATGGAGTATGTTTCTTTTTTTTGGAGGAAGAGAAAAGTAGCAGGGGGAGAGTGATCGAGGGGACAGAGAGGTTTCCTGTTCCTCGGTTTTCTCTTTATCCCCCAATGGCTTTCCTTCTATTGTGGTGTTGATGGCGGCGCTCTGCTCTCTCGGTTGAGCATGCGCTTGTATTGTTTTTTTTTTTTTTGTTGTTGTGTTTCTCTTGTTTGTTACCTCTCCCCCCTTGGAGGGTGCCGATCGTTCTTTGTAGTCGAAGATTGGCCGTTGGGGGCTCGCCTCGAGATCTCTGCTGGGTTGGCAGGTGCATGGGGCTGGATTCCGTGTCATGAATGGGACGCTTTTCCTGACAGGCGGTAGGGGAAGCTCTCATTCCTTCTGACATTCTCTCTGGCTGCTCCATTTTGGGAAGTTTGGCAGCGCCTCGATCCGGGAGCCGCTGCCCTAGAGGTGAGTGCTCTTTGGCTGGCCCATTTCTTGGAAGTACGGCTGGACAGGTAGTTATGGTGGCATGGGGGACGCCGTTCCGTGGTCCTCGAGTGGCTCGCCGGTGTCTCGGGACGGCAGGGTCGGCTCCGACCTGGGCGCTCTGGGCTTGCGAGGATGGCCAGGTGAAGGAGGGCGAAGCACGGGCCCGGTCCAGAGGACGCGCTCTCGGAGAGGCTCGACCTCGGTGGGTGAGCTCTTGGCTCGACCTCGGCGGGTGAGCTCTTGGCTCGACCTCGACCGCGGGGCACTATATATATATATAGTCTAGTTTATTTTATTTTTTTATGATTTTTTTTAAAAAAATAAAAATAAAAACAATATCTAACGAGCCCATAGTTTTTCATTATGCAATATTTCAGCAGCTGCTCACGCGAATATGCTAATATTGTGTATGGCCAGTTTTAACTGAGAGATTATGCAAATATCTACAACATGTCTTAACAGCATTTTTGGTTGATGAATCACTGCAAGCCGTTTAGCAAGCAGCGAGGAGAGTATCAATGGGACGTACCACGCAACCACAACCGCTTGAGTAAGCTTTTTGTAATAATCATGGAGCTGCTGTTGCATGACGTAGCACCACACAATTTAAAACTTAAGGTGGGGACCGCGCGTATTGCGTGCCCGTGAATGGGTGCACGTTTGGGTGCTGTTTTTTATAAATAAGAATAAAACAAAATATTTAAAGATTAGGGTTGGTCGAGGTGCGATGGCGGACAAATCTTTAACAATACCGGAACCGGAAGCCTGCCTGCCAGATATATCATGTACGTGTGGCATGTAGAGCTACACGTGGTCCTTTTATTTGCGCGTCAGTTCCACGTCGTCGGCGTAGGCATGTGAACCATGATCCCCCACCTCGGTTCACCCAAGCTTCCAAGTCGCCGTGCCGTGCGTGTCGCTCGATAAAGGGCAAAAAAACGTAGCGTAATATAAAACCCCTCTCGCCTTCCGTTCTCGCCTCTCAGTCCATCGTGGACCCTCAAATCCCCGCTAGAAGGATCGGAAGATAAAAAGAAGAAGAAGCGGCCGCTTCGATTCTTTGCTTTTCTTTTCTCGCCCTTTGTTTCTGGGTGGTGGCAGGCCGGACGGATGGCCGCTGTCGGCAGCGTCGCCTCACCGTCGAGGTTTCTCCCCCTCCCATCCCGGCCCCAGCCCACGCCGCGGACTTCCCCTTCTCTCTCCAACTCCAATCCCTTCCCCCCTCCCTCCTTCTCCACGAGATCCCACGTGCCTCCTGCCCCTCTTTGGAGGTCCGAACGTGCGCGGAGGGATCGGGCCGTCGCCGCCTCGGTGACGGCGGCGGAGGACCTGGACGTGATCCCCGTGCAGAGCCCTGACGCGACGGATCAGCAGGACGGGGTTGTCGCCGTGGCGGCTGGGAGAGAGCAAGAGGAGGAGGACGGCGGTGGGAGCAGCAGTCACGGCCAGGTCGGAGGATTCGCCTTCGACAGCGGAGGGGTTGGTAGCGTGACCGGCGGCGGCGGCGGCGGCGGCGGTGGGGATTTCTCCTCTTCTCCATCGTCTTCGTCTCTGGAAGAAGGCGAAGATGTGGATCGGTTCGCGGATCGAGCGATCAATGCGGCGATCGTGCTCGCGGTGGGGACCTTTGCCATCACCAAGCTGCTTACCATCGATAGGGACTACTGGCATGTCGGTGATCTCTCCCTCGCTCCTTTGCCTCGATTTAGCCTTTCTCTGGAATTAACTAAATAAATAAATAAAAATAGTGATTTGAATTGAATCGGCTTTATTTGCTTCAGCCCGATTATTTGAATGTGGTGGCTGTGGCTCACCTTTCTTGATTTCTTGCGGTTCCAAGTTTGTATCTCCGATTGGCTGGTTTTGATTTCTTGGCTGGTCTTTCCTCTTTGTCGCCAGATACTTTTGCTTGTGGAATTGGTGCTTTGACACAAGTGCCCCGCAATTATGTGCGCTTATTATTCACTATTGACTTAGTTCAAGGTTTTAATTTCTTTCCTTTTTTGAAATCTATCAATCAATAAACCTTTTCCTGTTTGGTCTTTTTGGATCTTCTTGTTTATCCATCTGCCTTTCAATGAACACAAGGCTTGTTCAATTTTGCATCCTCGTTGTCGCATTGCATAGAGAAAGCTTTTGAAGTTGAGGATCTCAATAGCGGCCAAACCAACAATAGGCAGATGAATATCGTAATCAAGACTGATAGCTGAGAGATTGTGTGGATTGGCTGCTTCCTTTTATGAATAAGAAGGTGAAAATGCAGAAGGATTGACGAAAATAGTTCTAATTGGTATTCAAAGATGCCGTGGGTGTACATGCGTTTGGAGAATGTGCTCATATAGTCCTTTCAAGCAAAAAACAGGGCATGCAACCAAAGCATGCCTGCATGAGCCACATGCTTGCTCGCATAACAGCCACTGGAATGCATGTTGCAGACTTGAGGATGAGTTGGATGTGTAGGGAGCTGTATGTGCCAGCTGACAGTTGCTTAACCAGCCTGTCTAAGTTGATTTTGCAAAGCTGATCTTTGCTTATGTCCTGCTGTTTTACAAATGCATGCCTTAGTGAATATTGGGAATTTTTTATATTCATGGTTTACGGTTGACATGGTTGTGTCTAGCATGTCGGACACTAAAAATAGTGCGAGTTGATGCATTTTCTACATGTTTCATAGTATTTGTATCGATGTGTTGTTGAACTAGACTAGACTGGATAATGTGAGTTCTGATTTAGATGATACATCTATGTGCTGCATTGTCTGCTTGAGGCCCTATAAGAGGTGCATTTTGTATATGCGTGGAAGAGTATAGGTATATTAAAAAGAGAGATTCCATTTTTGAAGTTTAAAGAATTTCGTCATATATAGGGATCCAAAAGTGTTGGCATTCTAGACTTACTCAAAACTACTGGAGCATTTCAGGAAGAATCATGTTCTTTACTGTTTTTGCACATTATCTCCAAAAATTTTACTAATACTTTGTAAGGCATTTGACTATGTGGAGAAAATTGCAATGTAGATAATTGCTTTGTCATTATGATGCTTATTGCACTAAATTTTGGACCGATTACTCCAACTTAGTCCAGCTATTCCAGGTCCAGAATAAATATATCAAATTTTATTTTCCCCAAACAAGGGTTTTCGAATTGTGAATTTACCTATTTATTTTCTTTCTTCTAGTTTTTGAGATATGTAGTGATGGTTTCTCTATAATTTTGTATTCAAAACATATTTGGC
The DNA here is from genome assembly GCA_021397845.1 of Areca catechu. Taxonomy (NCBI): domain Eukaryota; kingdom Viridiplantae; phylum Streptophyta; class Magnoliopsida; order Arecales; family Arecaceae; genus Areca; species Areca catechu. The sequence continues at coordinate 58,696,276 of CM038039.1, read as the reverse complement.
ATGTTATGTCATGGTCATGCATGAGCAGCATATTTTTAAGCCAGCCCTGAACTGCTCATTTGTCATATCGCTTGTTTGTCATATCTCACCAAACTTGAGTTTTAATCCCAGTCCTTAACACTATCAAAGCCAAACTCTTTTCCCTCCATATCATTAATTTCCTTCACTTTCCATGACATAATTGCTTCCACTTATATGTGATTCCACTTCATTTCTTGAGAAAAGTTTTAACTTTGTTTTTTCACTTACGCTAATAAAAAGACTATTGCAACTTGTATATTTTCTCATCCCCTACCTGTTTTTTCTTCAACCAAAGAAGAGCATTCCATCAGGAAGAACAGGCTTATTTAATTAATTACTAGATTATCCACCATATAAGGTCATGAAATTCCTCATTATGGAAAAGGCAAAAACTATGAGTATATATTATCATATGGACATGTTCGGACATTGTTATGCCTGTTCATTGCTTTATTGTCCTGACATTTGTAATATGACTTGTTTACTTATAGTTTTTCTTTTTTTTTAATTTTAAGCTACCTGTTGACATTTTTTAAATAAACTTCCCAGCTTTTTCTAGTTATGATGTTAGTTGATGTGTTTTTAAAGGCTTGGCAACCATTTTAACACTAACTGCAAAAGTCTTTTTTTGTTAGGGTTCTACTTCTATCATTTTTAGAAGCACCAGTATTACAATTCTCTTGGATTGTTAAATTCATAGCCTAATTCAAGCTCCATTGTATCACAGGGATGGACCCTTTATGAGATCTTAAGATATGCACCCCAGCACAATTGGACTGCTTATGAGGAAGCCTTGAAAACAAACCCTGTTCTGGCCAAAATGATGATAAGTGGAGTGGTTTATTCTCTAGGAGATTGGATTGCACAGGTGGATATGCTCCTTTAGATTATCGATTAATCATAAAATATATTGCCTTTTCATGTGCATCTAACTTGTGTTCTTGTTCATATATTGATGCAGTGCTATGAAGGAAAACCACTTTTTGATTTTGATCGTGCTCGCATGTTCCGATCTGGTCTTGTTGGTTTTACTCTACATGGGTCCCTTTCTCATTACTATTACCAATTCTGTGAGGTACTTCTAGTACTGTTTAATGTATCTGATAGAAATTGTGGCTCGTTGTCATGACTAATTTGTTGTATAAGAGACTGAGATAGAGTTATTGTCTTCCAGGCTCTTTTTCCTTTCCAGGACTGGTGGGTGGTTCCTGCTAAAGTGGTGTTTGACCAAACTGCTTGGGCTGCAATATGGAACAGCATTTACTATGCAGTCCTGGGATTTTTGCGTTTTGAATCACCTGCTAACGTATTCAGTGAACTGAAGTCTACATTTTGGCCAATGCTAACTGTATGCAACGTTCTCCCTTGATTATTTATGCGGCTTCATTCTTGCTATGTCCCAATCTTTTTAGGAAGCAAGGCTGCTTTGCCAATGGCTGAATAGCAAACCTAGCAGGCATACATATCGAGCGTGAGAACCATCTGAGTTGATCACAATCCTTCTTGTTCAAAGATCGGTATTATGGAAAGCAAACTTGAAATAATTATAGTTTGACCTGACAGCCTTGCCACTGGGAGGTAATTGGTCATGGAAACCGAGCAACTGACCGTTGCCTCAACTTAAACTCTTCACCCATACCAGACTGAGCAGATTTGTGAGTGATTGGTAGACCACTCAACGGTGCTTTAAATTTAACAACTATTTAAGGGCTAGTCTGGTGTGGACATTATTGAGAGCGTAGTATGTTACAGAAACCATTATGTGTATCATGATCAAGTTAACACTTTTTGGTCATCAACATTGTAGTTTTGATCTCACTTCGTTCAGTTACATCATTTGTGTGATGCATCAGCATTTTTGGGCTGACAATTTGTGGTGTTTTGGCTTGTTGACAGGCAGGGTGGAAGCTTTGGCCTTTTGCACACCTGATTACTTATGGTGTTATACCAGTAGAACAGAGACTTCTTTGGGTGGATTGTGTCGAGCTGGTGTGGGTGACCATATTATCCACGTAAGCATCTCACAAGCCTACTCATCATAATGATTATAATTTTTTATCTTCCTGTTTTTAGTATAAGTCCCTTAAGCTGCTTATAAGGTATTTATTTTAAGACTAGGCATGGGATATTTTTCATCACAGTAATTCATGTCCGATTCTTCTTTTTAGATATTCAAATGAGAAATCTGAAGCCAGAATTTCAGAGTCAAACGATCCATCCACTGTTCCTGAGGTAATGTGATCACTAACCCCTTTCGGGATATTTTCGAAGTGTTGATGGTGAGGAATGATAGTTCTGAATCTTCATGTTCCTCTTTAAAAAGATTTCCCCCTATGCTTCTTTGTAGGAATTGATAAAGTAGATGGCAAAACCAGACGTCGTGTTGGCTGGGATGTTGCGGGAATCAGCATCACAGATTTTTGGTGACTGCAAATACAGCTAAAGCTGCCTCAGTGTTCATCAAGCAGGTGCTGTATAGATTGCATGTATAATAAACAACAGCAATAGTTCTTTAATGAGAACTAGTTTTGCCATACGGAATTCCAATATAGAATGCAGTAGGAATTGGCTGTTACGATATGTAAATATGACATGGCTTCTTGCACCAGTCATACGGGGTTGATGCGAATAAGTATTCTTGTATGTATGCTTTATTATATCCCAGTCTCTAGATGGTTTTGCTGCTAGCTGTTTGTTATGTTTTATCTCTTTGTGGGTGCATGTAACAGAAGACAAAGATTAAAACAGATGGTCATGGCTCGTGGGGTTTGAAATTTTTACCCTGGAGAAGAGGAAGATGAGTCCCTTAAGGCCCTTATGCAGTAATTTTAAAAGGACATCCAGAACTCTACTCCAAATATGGGCTTGAAGCATGGAGCCATTGCTTAGGTGACCATGTGATGAATGCCGAGTCTCTAGTTATCTGGCCATTTATTCCAGACGTGTACTGTGGTTCTGGGTGGCTACGGATGCTGGCAAAATTTTGTTACTGGTTCTTGAATGATGAATGTCAAGGTGTTCAATGATTCTGGCTTTTTTTTCTGTTAATCGTTGGATGGTGATTACTGATTCTTGCTTGATGAATTGGCAAGGAGTTGGGAGACGCGTTTTTTCAAAATAATTGGAGAGCCATTCCAGTGGTTGACTGGCTTTTGGCCAGTGGTGCAAACGATCCGAAGAGCCATTGAGTGACCATCCTGTGTGGTCCTGTGTTGTGTGTTTGGATTTATAGATCGTGCATACGTCTGTCGCACCTCTTGATGCACCGTGTCTGTTAGCTAGCTACATGCAACACATTAGTGTTTTAAAATTTTAAAATTTTTTACTTGATTGGAAAGAAATAAAGTAGCATGATCTATCATTTCAAATCAATAAATTAGCATGAAGCGAGGTTGGTGCCATTATCGGATGGTTTTGACACGGTAGTATTGTGGTGTAAAATATCGAAGGGCTTCCTTTGGGTATACGGTTGAAGGTTGACTACGAAGCGTATTGCCTGCTCCATCCTCAACAGAATGGGAGGCCAGTCAATGAACCTGTGATATTTCGTGTCACCAGTGTTGCCTCCCTCGTCGACATTGCCAAAGGTCAGATGAATTAGAACTTTCTGCAGCAAAAAGTAACTGATTTTCCACCCGTGAAAGGGAAGTTAATGAATTATAACTGGTACGTACATGCTGCATGGTATAAAGTTTGAATTCCTACGTATATAGTTTTTAACGTTCGGTTCTCTGCCCTTGTTAACCCATTCTGACTAACGATTCTATCCTTTATGTTGACTGGATGTATCAATGTTCAAACATGTTTTCCCCTCAACTGGAATGTCCTTAAGACATAACTTCTTTTGTCATCGAAGACCAAACATGAATATCAACTTCTTCTAGTCGTAGGGTAATATGTATGTTCTTTTTATCAATCTCAACCGCTTAAACTCATTGCACAATGCTCCTTTTCGCTTTGCAGTTGTTCTCTGTGAGTTGATGCATTTTAGCAGCGAGGGACACATACCATCTTGTGAGTTGAAGCTCTCAATTACATAAGCATCTCTAGGAGGATTACCATGGTAATTGACAAATAATACACTTGATCCATTAGATAGAACGAAAACTTTTTTAGACAAGATGGAACTGGAAAGTGGTAATAGTTGTATGGATAGCAGCAAGGGGTCATATTGCTATGATCCACTTCTAACGACCCACGCGCTCCTCGTTGTGCTACATTACAATGGAGCACAAACGAAGAACTTGAGGGATTTCTGACAGAGCCCGGCACCGAAGCTACTTTCAACGAAGGGATTAACCGGCCAATTTCAAAAACCGGGTTTGGAACAAAAGTCTCATCAAAACCGGGGATATAGTGGCTGTTTGCTGTAGCTGGGTCACTGCCAATCATATAGAGGCCGTTGCCAGGAATCAGTACAGTGCCTTCGGTCCGCTTTTTGTCAGCGAGGGCTGGAACATGGCTTACAGCAACGATGACTTGGGTGAACGATAGCAGAACCAAGAACTGGAGGAAAAGGAATTAGCAGGAGGACTTTTTTCTGTTGGAAATTAGCAGGAGGACTTTGTGGTGGATGCCACTGGAAGAGGAGGGAAAGGAGGAATAGAGCATGATCTCTACTACGGATTCGCCGCATCATTTAATAAAATTTCGGAGATTATCCCGTAATATCGGGCAAGGAGAATCATTAGATTATCCTGTAATAAAAATTTCAAATCTTTGTAATTTTATTTAAATAAATAAATAAATAAAACATTTACTCTGTTGGTGACTTCTATGTATCACCGAACTCTGTATCTTGTTACTGCTGGGCCCAATTACCAAGGCAAGCTTGCTTGTTGGAGATTTCAACTCGTCTAACATCCAAATTGGAATGATCGGATGGAGATCGCTGCTCACCTCCACGGGGATGATCTAGTGGTCTCTGTGCTTGAATGGCAATGTTTCCAACACCAGGCACCTCTGAGTTGGCATTGGATGACGGAAGTGTTACTCCAACCGGCGCTCTAACGTTTGCTCTGACTTGACCTAGCAAAGACAAGAAAATCCATTCATCAGAGCATGTCCGGTGGGGAATTCTCCAATGTCCGAGTCAAACATAGCTCTTAGGAAACAAGAGAGGGTTCTCAAAAGAGAGAACTTATCTGAAGGACTGACTCTGCGCTAGCTGATATGGTAACGTACAACCTACATATTTCGCTCGCGAATCACGCTCCTGCTTCTCAGCCATGGGGATAGATATTCGAATGTTGCAGCTCGTGATCATGCTCGAACTGTTATTGGCTAGGGAGAGAGTTTGACATACAATTAATTACAAAGGATTCTCCACACACCATCTAGATCGGTCACATGGCAAACTTTGAATGATCGATGTGCAGCTAGATGCCAAGCTTTCATTGATCAGCTTGTCTCATCAACTGACGTCAATTCTGAGGTGTATCGAATCTCATGTTCTGCATGTACCCCAAATAATTCGTGGAAGAACTAGATACGACGATTTCTCATACCATCTATTGACGATCAAGTACTTTCCGTACCCATTAAGTAGTGAAGATTGCATTAAAGAACAAGGTGTGATGCTTTCACATGCTGTGAATTAGGAACTAAATAGCCTCCAAATCTATCAACCCAAATTTATCAGTACCTTCATGATCGAGGCACTCGGTCAGTTTTTGGTCAATATGGAAGTTGGAACTTGACATTCAACATCGATCTACTGGATGAAATATATGTTAGATTTAAAATTTAATATATGATCTAATTATTATATTATCATATTCAAATTTTGAATCAACCATATGTACTGGATCAGAGTCCAATTAATTAAAAAAAATATTTCTAATAAAATTAATCAAATAGAACTGGAGTGAAACTCATCTTCTTATGGGAAAGACATATGCAGTTATAAATATAGAAGTTGCCCGGTTCTTTCTCTCGAACTCTTGTAACAACGATGAACAATTTCCCATCGATCGTCCATATAAAGAGAGAAGGTAAGGAGAGAGAAGATCAATCATCTCACGACGAAGGAGGGATATCTCAAAGACTGCACGATCTACAGATTGGGATAATGGTTCAAGGTATGTCTTCTATAATTTATGATTTTAAATATAAATAAAAACATAATCCAGGCATAAAGGATTAAAAAATTTTTCAACATGTGATATCAGAGCCATGGTTTCATGCTTTATGTTCATACAAAAATTTAAGATAAATTTTAGCTTAATTTTAAAATACTAAAATATATTTTATATTTTAAAAATTAAATTAAAGATTAAAAAATTAGTTTTGATTTCCTTGTAAAATTAAAATATTTTTTTTATGGAAAAGAACCCGGTCCCCTTTTCTCATTCGGCCACCAGGCCACCATGCTAAAACCCATTCTATTATTATATTATAATTATTTATTTAATTATAGTTTAAATAAATAAATAAATGAAAAAATATATATGAGAAGAAAAGGGTACTTCTTCCTTTCAATGTTCTTTTAAACATCCTGCTCAATAGAGATGAGAAGGAAGCCATTAATGGCCACCTCCCTCCTCTGATTCTTCCTATCTTTGGATTATCGGCTATGAAGGGTGGTGGATCTTTATGGAGAGGCAGCGATTGATGATCATGGGATATGTCCTAGTGGCCAATAATAGTCAGCGAACCACCGGTCAAGATCGGTGCATGCGAGCTTGGAAGCCGGCAATAAAGTCTCTTGGGAGCCATCGTTTGGGCTCACCGATGATCGGGAGAAGGCCAGAGTAGAAGCATGGTGGGTCGATGATCGTCGATGGAGTCTTGTCGAGGAAGAAAACCAACCGTCGATATATTTTTTCTAGTTTTTTTTGGAAGAAATCAGTGTTTTTAATTTCTCTTCACCGGCAACTCCTAACCATCTTGAGGTCGGTGGCCAAAGAATGGCCGCTAGTGGTAGGGTTCGGCCGATGGCCCTCTGTCGATGAGATCCCGAGCTCAAAGCCACCATTAATGATGGTTTGGAAGGATCGGTGGAGAAGAAAGGAGGAAGAAGGAGATGATTAAGTTAACGGGTTAACGGGTTTTGGGCTTCAACTTGTTTTATAACTAAAATTTGTTAATTAAAGTAAGTCTAATTAATGAATTGATCGAACCCAATCACATTGGGTCAATTTAAATTTGGGTTAAGAAAATTTTTACATTTTAGCCCTTATAAAGTTTAAATTACATATAAGTCTAAATTAAAATTACATTTAAGTTCCTATCAATTTTTTAATTCTATTTTATACGAAGCCCCATATATTATTTGCTATTTATAGTTTAGTCCTTTCTTATTGAGTTTTATTAAAATCACTATAATTTGTTCGTATTACATCCGATATAAGCGATTGTTGAGTCATTGGATTTGTAATGGTTTGAAAAATATTTTGGTTGAGTTCTTCATGAATGATAAAATATTTAAATATTTTTAAAATTATTTATAAATAATTTTGCTCACTATTATATTATTTAAGGATATTTACGCATAGTTCCAAAAAGTCTGGAGCACTCTATGGATTTTGAGTAGATAAGTCTTTTGAAGGCTAATGATTTTCTCTCTCATTATATTTTAGAATTACATAAAGGTGTGTCTATTACAGTTGATCCAAAGGTGATTGTAATAAGATACAAAATTGACAGTTATAGATTGACCAACTTGAATTGTATAAAGACGGGGAGTTCTACACCCAAAGATGAAAATAATCTCGGATTTTTGTAATTATAGTTAGTTAAACCACTGGAGGTGTAACTAATATAATGGATCATAATTTAAATATAAATTATATATTTATGTCATAATTTCATTCTTGCTTATATATTTTATATTATAGTTTATTATGAATATTTTATATTTGTGATTTATGTAATGCGTGTTTTGGCATTATTATGTTTAAATTTGTGATTAAATTAGTTACCACATTTATTATATGCTATAATTCTGGTCCAAAGGTGTTTTATAGTTATATAATAAGTTTTATTGGTAGAATTGTTAATTTTTAAAATCTTCATCATGAAAATAACTGTTTGGATATTCTTCTATTTATAGCTATGACCCCTACTTCACTTTCATCACATCTAAATAATATTTTCATACTGAATGGATCAAATTATTCTAATTGGCATAAGCAGCTTCTTATTGTCCTAGGATGCCTAGACTTAGATTTAGCTCTTCGTAAGTCTCAGCCTGATCCACTAACTTTCACTAGTTCTCCTTGTCAAAAAAAATTATATAAAAAGTAAAAGTATTTTAATAGATTGTCTCTCATGATTATTAAGAGCTCTATAGCGAGAGACATAAGAGAATCTATTCCTGATAATGAATTAACTTCTGGGTATCTTTTCTCTATGGAGTAATAATTTATCAAATCAAATAAAGTCCTAGCTGGTATCCTAATGAACAAGTTAACCTCTATGAATATATAATGAAATTTTTGGAGTGTAAAAGCACATTATGGAAATGTGTAATATAGTTGGAAAACTGAATGACCTGGAAATGATAGTATCTAAAAACTTCCTTATCCAGTTTGTTCTTAACTCTTTTCTATCATAGTTTACTCAATTTAAAATCTACTATAACACACATAAAGAATCCTGATCAATAAATGAGCTCATCTTTTAATGTGTGCAAGAGGAGGAGAGATTGAGATAACAAGGGGTTCCAGTTATTTACATGATTTCTGAGAAGTGATTTAAAAAAAAAGAAGGCGAAGAAAGGAAATAAATGATCGAATAATCCATCAAAGAAAGGTTCACATAAATTAAAATATTTCTTTTATAATAAGGAAAGACATATCAAAAAAGATTGTGAAAAAAGAAAAAAATAGTTCAAAAAGAAGGGTATTCCATTATCACTTGTTTGTTATGAAATCAATTTATTGATATTCCTTCTAATACTTGGTGGATTGATCAAGTATTGTAATTCATATTTTTAATTCATTGTAGGGATTTCTTTCAAGCCAAAAACTAAATGATAGAGAGCAATGGATCTTTATGGGGAACCGAATGAAGTCCAAGATAATTTTAGTTGGGACCTATAAACTTATTACAGATACTGGTTTCTAATTAGATCTACATGATGTCTTTTATATTTTTTTAGTATCTAGAAATTTAGTGTCATTAGCAAAACTTGATTTAAAAGACTTTTCATTTACTTTTATAAATTTAAGTTTTAAAATAATGAAGAATTTCATTTTAGTTGGTACTGAAACATTATGTAATGGATTATATAAAATAAATTTGGATTCTTCTTTTATACAATCTTTACTTATTTTAAATATCAATATCAGAATGAAATGCGGTATTATAAATGGAAGTTCTTAGATATTATGACATAAACGATTAGATTACATATCAAAAGAAATGATAACTAGATTATTTAAGGAGGGTATTTTACTAAATCTAGATTTTAGTGATTTTTATATGTATATCGATTGCATTAAGGAAAGATAAATTAAAAGTAATAAAAGGTATGTCACTAAAAGTCAAGAACTCTTAGAATTGATATATATCATATTTGTAGCTATTTTTCACCTTATTTTGGAGGGCAAAGGTATTTCATTATATTTATTAATGATTTCTCACATTATGGTTATATTTTTTTATTACAAGAAAAACTTGAAGCTTTAGAAACCTTTAAGGTATACAAAATTGAAGTAGAAAATTAACTGGATAGAAAAATTAAGGTTGTGAGATCTGATAGGAGTGGTGAATATTATAGTAGATATGATGAATCTAGTTGTAATCCTGGACTTTTTGCTAAGTTACTAGAACAGTGTGGTATTGTGGCACTGTATACTATGCCAGGAAATTTTTAACAAAATGGTGTGGTTGAAAGGCGTAATCGTATATTGATGACATGGTGAGAAGTATGATTAGTAATTCATCATTATCTTTATATTTATGGAAAGAAGCCTTGAAAACCGCTACATATATACTTAATCGTGTTTCCAGTAAAGCCATTCCTAAAACTCTTTTTGAGTTATGGATGGATAGGAAATCACATTTAGCATATTTACATATTCGGGAATGTCCTGCAAAAGCTCGATTATGTAATCCATAAGAAAAGAAATTGGATCCCAGAACTATTAGTTATTATTTTATTGGATATCCAGAAAGGTCAAAAGGTTTTAAATTTTATTATCGACATACTACCAGAATTGTTAAAACTGGAACGCTAGATTCATTGAAGATGTTGATAACAATAAGAGTGGTGAACCACATGATATGGTATGAGACAAAATAAAAAAAATCTTTTTTCATTAAAGTAACACCTATTTCTACATGAAATTATTTATTCTAAGATTGTGGAACATCAACAAAATACTGATACACCACATCTCGAATAGACTATCAACAAACCTATCCTGATTGAAAATAATCACAACAACATTGAACTTGGAGTATTACAGAGATATGCTAGAATTAGTAGATAGTTATTCTAGATGATTATATTATTTATTTACAAGAATGCGATTATGATATTGGAATTAAGAATGATCCAGTTTTATTTAAAGATATCATAAATAGTGATAATTTTGAACTTTAGTTAGATACCATGAAAGATGAGATAAAATCCATGAATAAAAATCGAGTATGGAAATTCATTAAATTATCTAAAAAGTTTAAGTCCATTGGTTATAAGTAAATTTTTAAATTCAAAAGAGACTCCAAAGATAATATCGAAAGATATAAGGCTAGACTTGTAGTAAAAAAAATCACTCAAAAGAAGGGCATCGATTATTTTAAAATATTTTTACCTATTTTTATTAAGAATTTATTCATAATTATTATGGCATTAATAGTTTATTTTGATTTAGAATCTCATCAAATGGATGTCAAGACTATATTCTTGAATGAAAATTTACAAGAAGAGGAGTATATGAAATTGCCAGAAAGGTTTTCATTACAAAAAAATAAAAGGTTAGTATATAAATTTTAAAAAATTTATATATGGTCTTAAGCAAGCTTTCAGGTAATAGTACTTAAAGTTTAATGATGTCATTTCTTCCTTCAGATTTAAAAAATATTATTGATCAATGTATATATCTGAAGGTGAGTGGGAGTAAGTTTATATTTTTGGTTCTATATATAAATGATATTTTACTAGCCAATAGTGATTTGGATGTCTTGTATCAAACAAAAGGTTTCTTTTCGAGCATTTTAATATAAAAGATATGAAAGATCCTTTTTATGTTGGTATAGAAATCTATCGTAACAGAAATAAGAGGTTGTTGGTTTATCCCAAAAAAATTATATTACTAAGATTCTAGAAAGGTTTAGAATGTCAAGCTACTCATCAAGTAAAGTGCCAATTATTAAAGGTGATAAATTTAATAAATTTTAATTTTCCAGAAATGAAATTGAGAGAAATCAGATGAAGGATATATCCTATGCATCCGTAGTGGGTAGTCTGATGTATGCTCAAATATGTACTCATCTTGATATTAGTTTTACTCTTATAATGCTTAATAGATATCAAAGTGATTCAGGTATAAACCACTAGAAAGCTGCCAAGAAAGTGAAGCTCTATCTTTAGGGGACTAAAGACTACATGTTCACTTATAAAATGATCGATCAGTTGGAGGTGATCGATTATTCAGATACAGATTATGCCAGTTGCCTTAACGAAAAATTTATATCAGACTGTATTTTTTATTGACTAGTGAAGCAATCTCATGGAAGAGCACCAAACAGTACATTACTGCCTACTCTATTATAGAAGCTGAATATATAAGCTACTATGAAATTTCTTCACATATTTTATGGTTGAAGAAATTTATCTCAGAGCTAGGAGTTATGGATTCTATTTCTAAGTTACTGAAAATTTATTATGACAATTATGCCGCAGTTTTGTTCTCCAATAGTAACAAGATTATCAATGCAAACAAGCACATTGATATTAAATATCTTGCAGTAAATGAGAGAATTAGTAGTCATCAAGTATCTATTAATTTTATTAGTATTGCTTGTATGTTAGCTGATCCATTAACTAAAAGTTTAGTATCCAAAATTTTTAAAGAGCATATAAAACTCATGAATATTTATCATTGAGATATTTAATTTCTAAAAGATACTTATTTAAGATCACTTAATAGTTTATTGACTATTATTACTTTTGTCTAATTATTGTTTGTATACATCATGGTTGACTTTTGTCAAAATAAAAGTAAATAGAAGGATCATTTACATGACATTATAATGGGACCATTATGATACGTATTATGGTTTTGATAGTCTATGTACTCCAGTATATGAGACTATGTTAAGTGAGAATTATTGATGTCATGATACACGGAAGGGAGTATATCAATCGAGATGTATAATCGTCATGATCTGCAATAATGATTTTCTACTTAATCAAAGTATAAATGATTGCTATGGAATAGATAATTAGATTTTTTTTTTTAAAATGAGTGCACTCGTTGGATAAATTTTAAAATTTGATTTAGTACTATTATTTTATTTTAAAAATTAAAATATTTTATCAAAAAAAATTTAAGTAATAATATAGGCTAAGTGGGAGATGTTAGATTTAAAATCTAATATGTGGCCTAATTATCATCCTATCATATTCAAATTTTGAATCAACTATATATACTAGATCAGAGTCTAATTGATTAAAAAAATATATTCTTAATAAAACTAATCAAATTGAACTGGAGTGAAACTGTAACTAAGATTTTAGTCTTTTGATGGTAGAGATATATGCAGCTATAAATATAGAGGTTACCTGGTTCATTTTCTCCAACTCTCAAAATAATGGTGAACGGTTCCTCATCGATCATCCACATAAGAAGAAAGGGTAAGGAGAAAAAAGACCAGTCACCTCGTGATGAAGGAGGGATATGTCAAGGACTGCACGATCTACGGATCAGGATAATGACTCAAGATATGTCTTCCGTAATTTATAGTTTTGCATATACATAAAAGCACGATCTAGGTATAAAAGTTTTTCCAATAATATAGCATAACCAAGAAGATAAGTGAAAGAAAGTGGAAATAAGAGCATGCCATAGGAAGAATAGAGTGGAGAATAGGATGTTCCATTGATGAATGGAATGGACAAACATAAATTTCTTATATACGAGTATTTTCTCAAAAACTGGGTGAAAAACTGGATTAATTATGAGATTTTTGTGTCGAGGGTCAACTTCTCTTCTTATTTTATTTTGTGTTTGATCGCTTGGTGGACTCCTTTGGAGAGCTAGTTTTTTTTTTCATGAAGAACAGGCATATACTTTCAAATTTACTAGCCTCCATTTATCTTGAGTTCAATTTTATTACCCGATGTTCATCGGTTACTTGGATCACTCGATCAGTTCACTACTGGTGAGTCCCCTGTGTTGCTCACATGAAGCATCCTCATTGGTTATGTCAAAAAGAGAAAAAAGAAGAAGAAAAAGAAAAAGAAAATGCTGATACGTGTGTGAGAACCCTGAAGGCTCCAACACACATCACAACGAATTCACATCTTGGTTGCTGAAGAAAACCATGCATTGGCATAAGAACAAGATCGTGATAGGTGACATAATACATGACTATCTAAAAGGATATCCACAGTTGGTCACAATTCATCAGGCACATGCATGATATATATAAACATAGAGCTATCAATGGGTCGGGTCTAGACTCGAGACTCGTGGGTATTTATTCAACGGGTCCGGGTCTAAATCTAGCATTGGACCCATTTTCTCAGACCCGAACCTGGACTCGTTTATCTATAATATAAATGGATCGGGTCTGGATATTTAATATCCAAACCCGATAGACCCGAGACCCGATTATATAATATAATATTATATATATTTATATATATTTATTAAAGTTATTATGAATTGTTAGATCAAAATTTTTTAGCTCAAAATCAACATCATTGGGATGTTAAAAAAATCCCTCGTTCCAGGCTTCGATGTGGCCCTAATTATCCTCTCTCCCTCCCTGTCTCGACGGCTTCCTCTCTCTCTACCCACTAGCAAACAGGAATCACACCGTCACCATCTCCTCCCTGTCCTCCCCTCCCCCCGTCCTCCCTCATCCTCGAACTTCACTGGCCGCCACTGCGTATAGTGAAGTAGGGAAGCAAGAGTGAGAGATTAATCTCTCTCCTCACTCTCTCCACAATTAATCAGGAATTTTTTTCTTTTTTTCAAGTATAGAGATCTTTTTTCCTCCATTCCTCCTTTTTTGATTAGATTTATGTATTATTTTTCATGATTTTTTTATTTTTTGATGAATGAAAAATATTTGTGTGGATCGAAATTGATCTCTACATTGCAAGATTTAGTTTTTCTACAAAAGAGAGATTAATATAGATTTCTATTTTTTTTTCTATTTTTGTTGTGGTTCTGACACTGTGTATTAAAGTTTCGTTTCCTATTTATTTTGGATCAAATTTTAAATCAGATCAAAGTCTATTTTAAATAAATTATAATCTCTTGTTTTGGTTCAATTAAAATCTGATAAATATTTATTTTAGACATATTTTTACATTTGCAATCAAAATCAATTTTTGAAAGATTGTTTTTCCCATGTTAAAATATGTTCTCTATTTGAACAGATTATAAAATCTATCTACGGTCAAATTAAATTCTAATTAATATCTATTTTTAAAAAAATATATTCAATATATGAAATGATAGAAAAATTCTTGAACTTCCTGAATTTATTTTTTGAATAGATTTGTAAAATTTTTAGGATAGTTTTGGAATAGTTTTTACAATTTTTAGGGACTGATTTCTGAACAAAAATTTCAGAATTCAAGATTTATTTTTATACAAGTTTTCATAAACCTATTTTGGGCAATCAGTGTTCCATTCTATGTACATGTATCTGTATTTATGAGCAGAAATTTGGTTTAAAATACTGAAAACAGTGATTAGCTTCTTTTTTTTTTGTAGAAACTTGTTTTGATGAATATAGAAATCAAATTTTGTATATGCAGAAATCTAATTAAATTTTGTTCTATTATGAATATTGAAATAGTAATTTTAAAATAGTTTTAATAGCTCTTTTCTTGGATTTTCAGCTATTACCTCTATAATAGGTCTCTTATTGGACAAGATATGTTACTTTCTAATAATTATCTTTCTAGTCAGCTTCGGATCCCAGGTCCAAGTCTGAATACCCAAGATATATTCGGGTCTGGGTCGGTACTTCAAAACTAGACTTATCGAGTATTCAGGTATGGATATGGGTCTAGTAACTAAAATCAAGTATGGGTCTAGATATCTGGGTTCCGATCCAAATCTGTTCCATTGATAGCTCTATATCAACGTGTTTCAACATACAATATGTGAGATCGAATAGTTAGAGGTAATGAGTGAGTTTAGCTGTAGTGGCATTTCATGATTCAGAATATAATCCATCATGTTTTTGATTCAAGGTCACATCAATATAATAGAATTCTCAAGAAGTAATGAGTGAGTTGTGTACTAGATATTTCTTTGTTTTTTTTTCCAATAAACATAATTTGTTCCATGCCATGGTTTAATTGCATGGTGTCTCTTTCTGGCATATCATGAAGCCCAGCTTGTAATTGGGCCGCTTTGGGCTGAAGTTGGCAGTCCTTGCCGACATCAGTTCAGAACTTAGAAAAAAAAAGAGATGAGAAATAGGGGACGGAGCCCTATTTATCCCATAGCTGAGCTCGCCAGAAAACTCCAATGAGTGGCCGTGGGGAGATGGAAGATCGTCGGCAGGGAGGCGGGGTGTGGTGGGACTCAAACTCGATTGACCATATCCACCGGAGATCGAGTGTATCCCGTTCGAAGCCCCTCTTTAAATCCCTCCCTACACCACTTTTAATCGATGAAGATCAAGCTTTCGCCATCGCCTTCCTCCTCTCTGGTGAGCAGTCAAAGGCCTCGTTAATGTCGATGAGTTTTCTCTCCCATAAATCTCTCTTAGGAAGGATGTAATTAGAAGTTTGGCTTGGGTTCTTCGGTGTTTCCTTGAACCGGTCAGTTGTCGATGGCTGCACAGCCCGAACCCCCCTCCGTCCAGCCAAGTCGACATGCTCTCTTTCCTGTCCACTGCCTTCCATGATTTCCGGGAACCATGGGAGGCCTGTTCAGCCGAGCCAAGGAGAAAGCCAGGGAAAAAAAGGGAAGAAGAAGGAAAGAAAAAACATAGAAAAGAAAAGAGAGAGGAAAAAGGAAAAAAAGGAAAAAGAAAAAAAAAAAAGGAAAGAGAAAGAGAGAGAAGAAGAAAGAGAGAAAGAAGAGAGAGAAAAGGAGAGAGATTGATTAATCTGACCTGAGATATCTAGATCAAGCCTAGTCTTAGGCCAGACTAAAAAACTTTTATCTTATTTAGATTTAGGATAAATTATTTAACTTATTTTATCAGAGCCTTCATCAATATAGGAGTATCGAGGATCTAGAGTTGAGTCACGTGTTCCTGATAGAATTAGTTTCAGGTAAGTTATCTTGACCTATAGTATTCATGCTAAATATGTTATCAATTTATGCAATAGAAATATGTGTGGCATAGTTTGATTTGCATTGGGCTGCATTCATTGTTGTGTGTTGGTGTTGATACTCTCTAGTCCGACTATGATCACATGAGGATCTAGTCTCCTTCCGGGTCTCCAGTGGGGCGATCACTGGTACATGATCGATGTACGGTATATGTAGTCAGGAGCTTATTGCATTTTCTTTGTTGCGATTGCTGGGACATGCTGAAGATGCATGTTTTCTCGTATGATATCAGAATTAATTTCCTTCCAGACCTCCATGAGGGCGATCATTGGCACATGACCGGTTTCGGTATATGTAGTCAGGATTCTATTTTCTTTCGAGGCTAGCCATGGGTCCATCGTGGCCATAGTCAGAGGGACTATAAGAGTAAAGTAAATGGTTGGCCATCAATTGTCATGTTCTTGTAATTAAATGTGCATATAATATGATGTTGCATTTTATTTTATCGTAAGATGGTTATTCTGTGATGTATGATTTGTATATGTTGTAATTTGTTATTATCATATTTATGCATATATTAGAGGCGATGATAACTTACCGAGCCTGTACAGCTCACCCCCTGTTTTTCTATAATTTTGTTATAGATTCGAAAAATCAATCGGGCTTTGGGACCAATTAGTGAGGAGTTAGGGTTTATGTATTAATTCCTTAGTTTATGATTTATCTTAAAATTTAGTTGAATTTTATCTACTTGTTAACCTTGATAAAAAAAATTTAAAAATATTAAATAATTAGTAAATTTATTTTATACTGCTGCCTGATCGTTATTAGTAAGATAGGCCTTGCATATTCGACGGGATTGAACCCTAAGAATATGTGGTCGTCTATTACACCTGGCTCGGGCTTCGGGCGGGGCGTGATAGATTTAATGATATCAAGCAAAGGTTTAAGATCAAGATGATTTAGTTAGTGAGAGTGGGATAGAATTAGGATTTTTATTGAATATTCTAGAATAATTATCGATACTAAAGATTTATTTAATTTGATAGGTGTATGTTATAGTTTCAATATTTTTGTTAAGTATAGAAGGCTTGCACAAATAAAATGTTGGATTAAACTCTCCTAGCTTAATTTTTGGAAGAATATCATCGATGCTAAACAATGGATATATGAATGTATGGATTTGATTTATTTTGAAAATCTAATTTTGATATAATTATAAATTATGACATAAGTGATTAGGATATGATTTGAGTGATATTAAAATTTAGGTTGTGATCACTATGAACTGTGATTTAAGAGGTATTTGAACTTAGTGTTATGATCAATCAGAATATGAGACAAGTTGCAAGAATGGATTTGAAGTTGGATTTCTAATCGCTAGGTATTGTGCATAAGATTTGGCATATGATTAGCACAAAAGAAGAACATGATTTTTGTTATAAGATTGATCTTGGATGAGTGTAAAAGGCTAAATGATTTATACTATTTGATCAAGATAAGTAAGATATTATAGATATTGAGGAATTGAATAAGATATGTCTTTATCTCTGATAAATGAGTTTGATCGAGTTTCATGAATGTATGGATTGATTTATTTTGGAAATCTAATTTTGATATTATTACAGATTGTGACATAAGTGATTAGGATATGATTTGAATGATATTAAAATTTAGGTTGTGATCATTATGGACTGTAATTTAAGAGGTATTTGAACTTAGTGTTATGATCAATTGAAATATGTGACAAGTTGCAAGAATGGATTTGAAGTTGGATTTCTAATCGCTAGGTATTGTGTATAAGATCTGGCATATGATTAGCATAAAAGAAGAACATGATTTTTGTTGTGCGATTAATCTTGGATGAGTATAAAAGGCTAAATGACTTATACTATTTGATCATGATAAGTATATTATGGATATTGAGGAACTGAATAAGATGTGTCTTTATCTCTGATAAATGGGTTTGATCGAGTTTCAGAAGTATTGACTTAGAAGTATAGTATGTTATGTTATGCTGAATATGTATATTCAATTATTAATTGAATGATATTAGAATCCTAAACTTGATATGAATGAAGATCATAATAGCATGCGAGTTTTGTTGTTAATTATTTGATTGTAAATTTTGAAACTGTTGCAAGATGTTTAGGATGTAGGTTATGAAAGAGTTTAATGATATTATATGGACATAGCATGCTTATCTTGGTAGAATCTTTGATATCTTATGTTAGCAATTTTGGATTAGATTTCTGATCTTCCATATATTTGTTGGGGATTATTGGGTTTGTTAAAATCCAAGTTAAATTTAAGATATGGGAAGATTTAAATTACCTTGCTATTGATGTCTCATTTAGCAAAGAAATGGGTATTGGAAGACTTATATGGGTTTAATCTATGAGGGATAATATTTTAGATGGTATAATTTCAGATAAAGGCTTTAACCATAGAAAATAGATCAAGATTTAAATTTGATGTGATATGCTCAAGGCTTAGAAATGACAAGAAAATTTAATAGTTTTGACTTGTTTATTTAAAAACACTTGAAGGTTGGATTTTGTTGTAAAGTGGTATCTTCTTTAAATTAGAATTAATTTAAAGACATTAATGGATTTGATAATTTATATCAAGGTAGCGTAGCGGAAGTGTGGTGGACTAAAGATATTACGAGTAATTTAAAGTGTATTGTAATGGATGAATGGAGGTTCTTTTTGGGATTACTGAATTTGGTTAGTATAGTACTTGTGAGTATTGGATCATGTATATTTGAGTTTTGGAAGACCTAATTTTTTAAAAAAAATCTCGAGACTGAAATTTTTTTGTAAGAGGGGAGAATGTGAAGCCCAGCTTGTAATAGAGTCGCTTTGGGCTGAAGTCAGCAGCCCTTGCCGACTTCAGTTCGGAGCTTAGAAAAAAAAGAGAGATGAGAAATAGGGGACGGAGCCCCTGTTTATCCCACCATTGAGCTCGCTGGAGAACTCGGAGGAGTGGCCATGGGGAGATGGAAGATCGTTGGCAGGGAGGCGAGGTGTGGTGGGACTCAAACTCGGTTGACCATATCCATCGGAGATCAAGTATATCCCGTCCGAAGCCCCTCTTTAAATCCCTCCCTACACCACTTTTAATCGATGAAGATCAAGCTTTCGCTGCTACCTTCCTCCTCTCCGGTGAGCAGTCGAAGGCCTCGTCGATGCTGGTAAGTTTTCTCCCCATTAAATCTCTTTTAGGAAGGATGTAATTAGAAGTTTGGCTTGGGTTCTTCAGTGTTTTTTGAATCGATCGGTCGCCAGTGGCAGCGCCGCCTGACTCCCCCTTCGTCTGGCCAAGCCGACAAGCTCCCTTTCCCATCCATCGCCTTCCATGGTTTCCGAGAACTATGGGAGGCCTATTCGACTGAGCCAATGAGAAAGCCAGGGAAAAAAAGGAAGAAGGAGAAGGAAAGGAAAAAAAGCGGAAAAGAAAAGAGAGAGAGGAAAAAAAAAAAAGGAAAAAAAAGAAAAAAAAAAAGAAGAGAAAGAAGAGAGAGAAAGAGGAGAGAGAAAGAAGAGAGGGAGGAGAGAGAAAGAAGAAGAGAGAGAAAAAAGAGAGAGAAAAAGGAGAGAAAAGAAAAAAGAATAAAATAAATTTTATAAAATTAATGTAGATATTTAGACTGTTTTTATTGATTAATCTGATTTTCTTTACTTGGACCTAAATAGATATCTAGATCGAGCCTAATCTTAGACCAGATTGAAAAATCTTTTATCTTATTTAGATTTAGGATTAATTATTTAACTTATTTTATCTGAGCCTTCATCAGTATGGGAATATCGAGGATCTAGAGTTGAGTTGCATGTTCCTGATAGAATCAGTTTCAGGTAAGCTATCTTGACCTTCAGTATTCATGCTAAATATATTATGAATGTTATGCAATGTAAATATGTGTGGCATAGTTTGATCTACATTGGGTTGCATTCATTGTTATGTGTTGGTGTTGCCGCTCTCTAGTCCGACTATGATCACACGAGGATCTAGTCTTCTTTTGGGCCTCTAGTGGAGCGATCACTGGCACATGACTGATGTACGGTATGTATAGTTAAGAGCTAGTTGCATTTTCTTTATTGCGATTGCTGGTATATGCTGAGAATGCATGTTTTCTCGTATGATATCAGAGTTAGTTTCCTTCTGGGCCTCCAGGGGGCGATCACTGGCACATGATCGGTTTCGATATATGTAGTCGGATTCTATTCTCTATCATAGCTAGCCACGGGCCGATCTTGGCCATAGTCAGAGGGACTAGGAGAGTAAAGTAAATGGTTGGCCATCCATAGTCGTGTTGTTGTAATTGAATGTGCATATAATATGATATTGCATTTTATTTTATCGTGAGATGGTTAATCTATGATGTATGATTTGTGTATATTGTAATTTATTGTTTTTATATTTATGCATATATTAGAGGTGATAATAACTTACCGAGCCTGTATAGCTCATCCCGTATTTTTCTATATTTTTGGTACAGATTCGGAAGATCAATCAGACTTTGGAACCAGTCAGTGAGGAATTAGGATTTAGATATTTATTTCTTAGTTTATGATTTATTTTAAAATTTAGTTAAATTTTATCTACTATTAATCTTGATGGAGAAATTTTAGAAATATTAAATAATTAGTGAAATTATTTTATACTACTGCCTGATCATTGATTAGTAAGATAGGCTTTGCATATTCGATGTAATTGAACCCTAAGGATATGCGACCATCTACTATGCTTGGCTCGGGCTTTGGGTCGGAGCATGACATATTTAATGGTATCAGAGCAAAGGTTTAAGATCAAGATGATTTAGTTAGTGAGAGTGGGATATAATTAAGATTTTTATTGAATATTCTGGAATAATTATCGATACTAAAGGTTTATTTAATTTGATAGGTGTATGTTATAGTTCTAAGGATTTTGTTAAGTATAGAAGGCTTGCACAAATAAAATATTGGATTAAACTCTCCTAGCTTAATTTTTGGAAGAATATCATCGAGGCTAAACAATGGATATTTGAATGTATGGATTGATTTATTTTGGAAATCTAATTTTGATATTATTACAGATTGTGACATAAGTGATTAGGATATGATTTGAATGATATTAAAATTTAGGTTGTGATCATTATGGACTGTAATTTAAGAGGTATTTGAACTTAGTGTTATGATCAATTGAAATATGTGACAAGTTGCAAGAATGGATTTGAAGTTGGATTTCTAATCGCTAGGTATTGTGTATAAGATCTGGCATATGATTAGCATAAAAGAAGAACATGATTTTTGTCGTGCGATTGATCTTGGATGAGTATAAAAGGCTAAATGACTTATACTATTTGATCATGATAAGTATATTATGGATATTGAGGAACTGAATAAGATATGTCTTTATCTCTGATAAATGGGTTTGATCGAGTTTCAGAAGTATTGACTTAGAAGTATAGTATGTTATGTTACGCTGAATATGTATATTCAATTATTAATTGAATGATATTAGAATCCTAAACTTGATATGAATGAAGATCATGATAGCATGCGAGTTTTGTTGTTAATTATTTGATTGTAAATTTTGAAACTGTTGCAAGATATTTAGGATGTAGGTTATGAAAGAGTTTAATGATATTATATGGACATAGCATGCTTATCTTGGTAGAATCTTTGATATCTTATGTTAGCAATTTTGGATTAGATTTCTGATCTTCCATATATTTGTTGGGGATTATTGGGTTTGTTAAAATCCAAGTTAAATTTAAGATATGGGAAGATTTAAATTACCTTGCTATTGATGTCTCATTTAGCAAAGAAATGGGTATTGGAAGACTTATATGGGTTTAATCTATGAGAGATAATATTTTAGATGGTATAATTTCAGATAAAGGCTTTAACCATAGGAAATAGATCAAGATTTAAATTTGATGTGATATGCTCAAGGCTTAGAAATGACAAGAAAATTTAATAGTTTTGACTTGTTTATTTAAAAACACTTGAAGGTTGGATTTTGTTGTAAAGTGGTATCTTCTTTAAATTAGAATTAATTTAAAGACATTAATGGATTTGATAATTTATATCAAGGTAGCGTAGCGGAAGTGTGGTGGACTAAAGATATTACGAGTAATTTAAAGTGTATTATAATGAAAGAATGGAGGTTCTTTTTGGGATTACTGAATTTGGACAGAATAGTACTTGTGAGTATTGGATCATGTATATTTGAGTTTTGGAAGACCTAAATTTTTTTAAAAAATTTTGAGACCGAAAATTTTTTTGTAGGAGGGGAGAATGTGAAACCTAGCTTGTAATTGGGCAGCTTTGGGCTAAAGTCGGCAGCCCTTGTCGACTTCAGCTTGGAGCTTAGAAAAAAAAAGAGATAAGAAACAAGGGACGGACCCATGTTTATCCCATCGCTGAGCTCATCAGAGAACTCGGAGGAGTGGCCGTGGGGAGATGGGAGATCGTCAACAGGGAGGCGAGGTGTGGTGGGACTCAAACTCGGTTGACCATATCCACCGAAGATCAAGTATATCCCGTCCGAAGCTCCTCTTTAAATCCATCCCTACACCACTTTTAATCAATGAAGATCAAGCTTTCGTCACCGCCTTCCTCCTCTCTAGTGAGCAGTCGAAGGCCTCGTTGATGCCGGTGAGTTTTCTCTCCCTTAAATCTCTTTTCGAAAGGATATAATTAGAAGTTTGGCTTTGGTTCTTCAGTGTTTCTTTGAACCGATCGGTCACTGGTAGCAGCGCCGCTCGACCCCCCTCCGTCCGGCCAAGCCGACAAGCTCCCTTTCCTGTCCATCGCCTTCCATGGTTTTCAAGAACCATGGGAGGCTTGTTCGATCGAGCCAAGGAGAAAGCCATGAAAAAAAAGGAAGAAAGAGAAGGAAAAGAAAAAAAATGGAAAATAAAAGAAAGATATGAAAAAGTAAAGAAAAGAAAAAAATAGAAAAAAATAAAAAAAAATAGAAAAAAAAGAAAAAAAAAAGGAGAAAGAGGAGAGATAGAAAGAAGAGAGAGAAAGAGGAGAGAAAAAAGAAGAGAGAGGAGAGAGAAAGAAGACGAGAGAGAAAGATGAGAGAAGAAAAAAGAATAAATAAATAAATTTTATAAAATTAGTTGGGTATTTAGATTGTTTTCATTGATTAATCTGATTTTCTTCACCCGGATCTATATAGATATCTAAATCGAGCTTAGTCTTAGACCAGATCAAAAAATCTTTTTTTTAGATTTATAATTAATTATTTAACTTATTTTATTAGAGCCTTCATCAGTATGGAAGTATCGAGGATCTAGAGTTGAGTTGTGTGTTCCTGATAGAATCAGTTTCAGATAAATTATTTTGACCTCTAGTATTCATGCTAAATATGTTATGAATGTTATGCAATGTAAATATGTGTGGCATAGTTTGATCTGCATTGGATTGCATTCATTGTTGTGTATTGGTGTTGACACTCTTTAGTCCAATTATGATCACACGAGGACCTAGTCTCCTTCTGAGCCTCCAGTGGGACGATCACTGGTACATGACTGATGTATGGTATGTGTAGTTAGGAGCTAGTTGCCTTTTCTTTATTGCGATCGCCGGCATGTGCTAATGATGCATGTTTTCTCGTGTGATATCAGAGTTAGTTTCTTTCTGGGCCTTCAGGGGATGATCACTGGCACATGATCGGTTTCGATATGTGTAGTCAGGATTCTATTCTATATCGTTGCTAGCCACAGGGCCGATCGTGGCCATAGTCAAAGAAACTAGGAGAGTAAAGTAAATGGTTGGCCATCCATAGTCATGTTGTTGTAATTGAATGTGCATATAATGTGATATTGAATTTTATTTTATCGTGAGATGGTTGTTCTGTGATGTATGATTTGTGTATCTTGCAATTTGTTGTTTTCATATTTATGCATATATTAGAGGTGATCATAACTTACTGAGCCTGTATAGCTCACCCCCTATTTTTCTATATTTTTGTTATAGATTCGGAAGATCAATCGGGCTTGGGACCAGTTAGTGAGGAGTTAGGGTTTATGTATTAATTTCTTAGTTTATGATTTATCTTAAAATTTAATTGAATTTTATCTACTTGTTAACCTTGATGGAAAAATATTAGAAATATGAAATAATTAGTGAATTTATTTTTACTGCTGCCTGATCGTTGATTAGTAAGATAGACCTTGCATATTCGACAGGATTAAACCCTAAGGATATGGAGCCATCTGTTATGCCTGGCTTGGGCTTCGGGTCGGGGCATGACAGATTTAATGGTATCAGATTAAAGGTTTAAGATCAAGATAATTTAGTTAGTGAGAGTATGGTAGAATTAGGATTTTTAATGAATATTCTGGAATAATTATCGATACTAAAGGTTTATTTAATTTGATAGGTGTATGTTATAGTTCCAAGGATTTTGTTAACTGTAGAAGGCTTGCATAAATAAAATGTTGGATTAAACTCTCCTAGCTTAATTTTTGAAAAATTATCATCGAGGCCAAACAATGGATATATGAATGCATGGATTTGATTTATTTTGGAAATCTAATTTTGATATAATTATAGATTGTGACATAAGTGATTAGGATATGATTTGAATGATATTAAAATTTTGGTTGTGATCACTATGGACTGTGATTTAAGAGGTATTTGAACTTTGCATTATGATTAATCGGAATATGAGACAAGTTGCAAGAATGGATTTGATGTTGGATTTTTAATCCCACGGTATTGTGTATAAGATCTGGCATATGATTAGCGCAAAAGAAGAATATTATTTGTCATGAGATTGATCTTGGATGAGTGTAAAAGGCTATACTATTTGATCATGATAAGTAAGTATATTATGAATATTGAGGAACTGAATAAGATGTATCTTTATATCTAATAAATGGATTTGATTGAGTTTCAGAAGTATTGACTTGGAAGTATAGTATGTTATGTTTCGCTGAATATGTATATTCAATTATTAATTGAATGATATTGGAATCCTAAACTTGATATGAATGAAAATCATGATAGCATGCGAGTTTTGTTGTTAATTATTGGATTGTAAATTTTGAAACTATTGCAAGATGTTTAGGATGTAAGTTATGAAAGAGTTTAATGATATTATATGGACATGGCATGCTTATCTTGGTAGAATCTTTGATATCTTATGTTAGTAATTTTGGATTAGATTTCTGATCTTCTATATATTTGTTGGGAATTATTGGATTTATTAAACTCCAAGATAAATTTAAGATATGAGAATATTTAAATTACCTTGCTATTGATGTCTCATTTAGCAAAGAAATGGATATTGGAAGACTTATATGGGTTTATTCTCTGAGGGATAATATTTTAGATGGTATAATTTCAGATAAAGGCTTTAACCATAGGAAATGGATCAAGGTTTAAATTTGATGTGATATACTCGAGGCTTAGAAAAGATAAGAAAATTTAATAGTTTTGACCTGTTTATTTAAAAATATTTGAAGGTTAGATTTTGTTATAAAGTGGTATCTTCTTTAAATTAGAATTAATTGAAAGATATTAAAGGATTTGATAATTTATATCAAAGTGGCACAGCGGAAGTGTAGTGGACTAAAGATATTAGGAGTAATTTAAATTATATTGTAATGGAAGAATGGAGGTTCTTTTTGGGATTACTGAATTTGGACAGAATGGTACTTGTGAGTATTGGATCATGTATATTTGAGTTTTGGAAGATCTAGATTTTTTTTTAAAATTTTGAGGTCGAAGTTTTTTTTGTAGGAGGGGAGAATGTGAAGCCCAGATTGTAATTAGGTCACTTTGGGTTGAAGTCGGTAGCCCTTGCCGACTTCAATTCGGAGCTCAGAAAAAAAAAGAGATGAGAAACAAGGGATGGAGCCTCTGTTTATCCCACCATTGAGCTCGTCAGAGAACTCAGAGGAGTGGCCATGGAGAGATGGGAGATCGTCAGAAGGGAGGCGGGGTGTGGTGGGACTCAAACTCGGTTGACCATATCCACCAAAGATCGAGTATATCCCATCCGAAGCCCCTCTTTAAATCCCTCCCTACACCACTTTTAATCGATGAAGATCAAGCTTTCGTTGCCACCTTCCTCCTCTCGGGTGAGCAGTCGAAGGCCTCGTCGATGCTGGAGAGTTTTCTCCCCCTTAAATCTCTTTTAGAAAGGATGTATTTAGAAGTTTGGCTCGGGTTCTTTGGTGTTTCCTTGAACCGGTCGGTCGCAGGCGGCACCGCCACCCAACCTCCCTTCCGTCCGGCCAAGCCGACAAGCTCCCTTTCCCATCCACCACCTTCCATGGTTTCCGTGAATCATGGGAGGCATGTTCGGTCGAGCCAAGGAGAAAGCCAGGAATAAAAAAAGGAAGAAGTAGAAGGAAAGGAAAAAAATGGAAAAGAAAAGAGAGAGCAGATAAAAAAGAAAAGAATAAAAAAAGAAAAAAAAAAAGAAAAAAAAAAGAAAGAGGAGAGAGAAAAAGAAGAAAGAGAAAGAGGAGAGAGAAAGAATAGAGATGGGAGAGAAAAAGAAGGAGAGAGAGGAAGATGAGAGAGAAAAAGGAGAGAAGAAAAAGAATAAATAAATTTTATAAAATTAGTTTGGGTATTTAGACTATTTCCATTGATTAATCTGATTTTCTTTACCTGGATCTAAATAGATATCTAGATCGAGTCTAGTCTTAGACTAAACCAAAAAATCTTTTATCTTATTTAGATTTAGGGTTAATTATTTAACTTATTTTATTAGAGCCTTCATCAATATGGGAGTATCGAGGATCTAGAGTTGAGTTGCATGTTCCTGATAGAATTAATTTCAGGTAAGTTATTTTGACCTTTAGTATTCATGCTAAATATGTTATGAATGTTATGCAATATAAATGTGTGTGGCATAGTTTGATCTGCATTGGGTTGCATTCATTGTTGTGTGTTGGTGTTGACGATCTCTGATCTACTATGATCACACGAGGACCTAGTCTCCTTCCGGGCCTCCAGTGGGGTGATCACTGGTACATAACCGATGTACGGTATGTATAGTCAGGAGCTAGTTGCCTTTTCTTTGTTGTGATCGCTAGCACATGCTAAGAATGCATGTTTTCTCATGTGATATCAGAGTTAGTTTCCTTCTGGACCTCTAGTGAGACGATCACTGGCACATGACTGGTTTCGGTATGTGTAGTCGGGATTCTATTCTCTTTTGGGACTAGCCACAGGCCGATCGTGGCCATAGTCAAAGGGACTAGAAGAGTAAAATAAATGGTTGGCCTTCCATAGTCATGTTGTTGTAATTGAATGTGCATACTATGTGATGTTGCATTTTATTTTGTCATGAGATAGTTGTTCTATGATGTATGATTTGTTTATGTTGCAATTTGTTGTTGTCACATTTATGCAAATATTTGAGGTGATGATAATTTACTGAACCTGTATAGCTCATCTCCTAGTTTTATATATTTTTGTTACAGATTCGGAAGATCAATCGGGCTTTGGGACTGGTCAGTGAGGAGTTATGGTTTAGGTATTAATTCCTTAGTTTATGAGTTATCTTAAAATTTAATTGAATTTTATGTACTTGTTAACCTTGATGGAAAATTTTTAGAAATATTAAATAATTAGTGAATTTATTTTATACTGCTGCCCGATCGTTGATTAGTAAGATAAGCCTTGCATATTCGATGAAATTGAATTCTAAGAATATGCGACCATCTGTTATGCCTGGCTCGGGCTTCAGGTCGGACGTGACACATACTGAAAGATTGGTAAATGACATGATGAACTCTGATGACGGTTGGAAGGAGACGTTACAATACAAGTACGGGGGGACATTGCTTAGCAGGGGGGGGGGGGCATAAAGCCAAGCGCATGCTAGAGTTTCCATTTAAAGAGAGAGGTTCAACTCCCAACTACCTTGGTGCCCGCCAATAAAGAGGCCTCATCTTCATGGTCTCTTGTTTTATCATTCCTGACAATTACGATAATCGATTTCTTTTTTAATTTTGATTTGAACTCTCATGGTTTTCACGATCATTTTATTGTGTTGAATTTTCTGTCTCTCTGCAGATCAGTATTTATATTATCGTGTCATTCTAGTACCGGAAAATTTCACGAATCTATCCACCTCCACACTGGTTATAACTCTGGAAAATGAACTATGTTGTCATACAACAATTAAAGCAACTAAAATTAAGCTTTTCGCAGAATGAATCTATCATGAGAAGTGAGCAATTGGATATCTTAATGTAATCTTAGCAAGAACTGAAGCTTTCTAAAAATTAGCAATATAAGCAAGCTAATCTTAAATTTGTGCTCAGCTTTTAATTTGATTATATCGACATATCTAATTTCACAACGATCACCATATGACCGATTTAGGGGACCCAACGTGCATCACCCGACTTATTAAAATCAAGGCCTTTTAATGAAATCAGATCTCAGTGTTGGGGTTTCAAGTGAAGCGCTTATGTATAACAAGAAAGAGCTGAAGTTCGTTTGAGCCCACCATGCATCACAAAAGCCGATGCATCCAACCGCATTAATGTTTCACCATACAAGGGTTCCGGCAACGATCCAGCCTTCCGTGGAGGTGACTGAAGCTAGAATTCCAACCGGCGGTTCTGGACATGATGCAAGTCAAGGGTGGCTATCAATATATATCGGATCAAAACTTAGTTAACTTGAACCCATCTTTTTAATAATTTGGTCAAAAATTTTAGATGTAGACCCGGTCTATTTATTAAACGGATAATCCGATCCAACATGCATAATTCTGTCTATTAAACAAGTCTAATTAGATTAAATAGATTAAATATATTGAGTTTTTTAATTGATTAAATTGATGTAAACTTGGTTAAACAAGTTAAATAGATCGGTTAAACATGACAAATTTTAAATAGATCAAATAGATATCTTAAACATGTTAAATTAGTTAGATTATGATCCGACCCAATTATTAAATGGATCGAAATAGATTAAAAAGTTAAAGGTATAAACCTCAATCTAATCTATTTTATAAATATGTTTGGAAAATATTGAATTGTTTATAATCCAAATCTATTTATATCAAATATAAATTTATTTAAAGTGGATCATTTATGGGATCATAAATTGTCATCCCTAACGTAATTTAGGGTTGTTTAGTTGCTTGCATCTCTACCTAATAAGTTACTTCTTAAATTGAAGAACTTCATGCGTTCATTCCGCTCCTTTTACACTTCGATTGTTAGGCTCCAAAGTTCTTTAGCCTCGCGAACCACGGAAACATTCTAGGTTAATTACTCTTTTCTTCTTCTTTTTCTTCTCCTTCCTTTATTTGTGCAAATCAAAATTTTGACTCAAAAGAATCACCCAGGCGTTCTTTTCCAATAAAGTTACTACCACATGGGCTGCCGCACCAAAGAGATACCAAAAAATTTGACAACGCATTGTCAAAAAGATATGCCTTTAGATTTTTCTAAGAGCCTATTTAGATGGTTTGACAGAAAATTTTGTGGGATTTGTAAGTTGAGCCAACATGACCGGTAAAATTATATGATTATAAGCTAGGTTAAGCCTAGCTTGACAAATATCTGAAAATAGTCTTGAAATGGGTTAATCCCAAATTCTATAAAGAAAAAAAAAATCTAGAAGTTTCAGTCCAATCATCTAAATAGATCTTAAAATCTCAAAAAAGTAAAAACTAGTATTTTCTTGATAAGATTTTTGCTTGGCATTATAAAAAAGTGTCATAACAACAGGCGTGTCAGACTTTCAGTAAATGGAACGCGATTTGTGAACGTGAGCGTTGATTGTCGAGATACCTGCAAGATTACTCCATTTAACAGGTTTTATGTACCGCTAAGATGGTAGTTCAGTGGATAGAAATTTAAATTCATCTTTTATTGATCACGAGTTCGAGACATATTTTTTGGATATCTTGATTAAATTCAGGTATTTTCTAGGATACATAATCTGCACTACTCCAGCATCTTAGTTCTAGGATACATAATCTGGATGGTAAGAGAGCGCACTACTCTGGTGCTGTTGCTGCCAAGATCGCCGTGACCCATAGCTTCTGGGGAGTCGGACCGCCTACCCTCTTCCTGGGGGCTCCTCGTGCTTCGGGACCTGCAGGAAACAGCGTTAGAGACCAGGGCTGGGGATTCCGGCGAGGGCGCTCCGACGGTCAAGTCAGTGACGATCCAGGGGAACAAATCCTCCTGGTCGAGCCCTTCTCGATGGACCCACGATAGGAGGAGTGAGTGTGGTGTAAGTGGAAGTGAGAACGGGCTGAGAGAGATTGTGGCCGAGGTGGAAGGGTCTTCCTGTGCAGCTTTTTCTTTCTTTTTTCACCCGCGTGAACAGCCTCCCTTCCCTTTTCTTCCTTTGTGCAAGTGATCGTGTGTTTTTTGGCTTACTCTCAGTGGTCCTTTTTAACTGGACTTGCCTTGGGACCTCCCCCGCGTCGGCTGGCGCGTGCGGCGGGGTATCGTATCGTGGACGGGACGTCTTTCCTGACATTCGGTGGGGGAAGCCTTCGTACGTTCTAACATCCCCTCCGATCGTCCCATTCCTGAAAACTTGGCAGTACCTCGATCGGAGGGCTGCCGCCTCCAGGATTCGTGCCTCCTGACTGGCCCCTCTCCCCCTTCTCCTGGTAGTACGGATGGTTGGTGGAGGGCATGGTGTCTTAGTCAGGGAGCTTCCTTCTGTCCCGATGCAAGTGGCAGCGGCAGAGAGTTATTACGGCATGGGGGCCACTGCTTCGTGGCCCTCGGGAAGCCCGCCGTCGTCCTTTGAGAGGGGGATGTTGCTTCCTTGGCGGTTGGCGCTCTGGCCGAGGTGGTAGCCGAGCTGGAGGGCAGGACTTGGCTCCGCCAGGCTTGACCTCAAAAAGAAAGGGGGGCGGGCCATCTCGGTGGAGGAGAGTTGGGGCTCGGCTCCGGACCACGGGGCTCGACTTCGAGAGGCCTGACTAGGCCGAGGGGGATGGCATGCGATCCTAGGCTAAAGGGCTCGACCTCGAAGGGGCTCAACATGGGAGGTCGCTCGGCTCCGGCCTAGGCGGCCCGAACTCCTGGGATCCGACTTGGCGGAGGACGGTGCCCGAACTCTTTGGACGGTCCTGGCTGCCTGAGGGAGCTCAGCCCGGCGAGTGAGCTCTGCCCAGGAAGCGAGCTCGGGAGGCAGTGTCCACTGTGGTGGCACACCCTGACATGGCAACTAACAGGTATTCCACGTCAACGATCCTGCCACATCAATATGTAATAAATAATATAAATATTATAATAAATATATTATATTATATTATATTATAAATTATAAATTATATTATAAAATATTTATTATATTTTATAATATAATATATTATAATTTAGCCGGTGCCAATTCAGTCGCTAGTCTACTCATCAAGCCAATACCAGTCTAACCGCCAATTCGGTGCTAGTTCGATCGCTAAGCTAGTACCAGTCTGGTCACCAGCTTGATGCCAATTCGGTCCCCTGCTCAGTGCTAGTTCAGTCGCCAATCCAGCCATCAATCCAGTCGCCAAGCCAATGCCAGTTGGCCGCTAGCCCGGTTACTAGCCTCCTGCTAGTTTGGTCATCAGTTTGGTTGCCAGCCCGGTGCTAGTCTAGTCATTAGTTCGGTCGCTAGTCCGGTGCCAGTTTGATCGCCAGTCTAGTCACTAAGTCGGTGCTAGTTCGGCCACCAGTCCGATCACCAGCCTAGTGTTAGTCGGGTCATAATTTAGGTCACCAGTTCGATGCCAGTTCAATTGCCAGTCCGCCTGTCAGGCTGGTGCTAGTCCGACTACCAGCCCAATGCTAGTCTAATTACTAGTTTGGCTACCATGACGGTACCAATCCAATCGCCAGTCCAGTTGCCAGGTTGGTGCCAATTCGATCCTCAGTACAGCTACCAACTTGGTGCCATTTCGATTGCCAGCCTAATGCTAGTCTGATCACTAGTTCGACCATCAAGTCGGTGCCAGTCCAGTCACTAGACTAACGGTTGAACTAGCGACTGGACTGACGACTGAACTGGTACCGGGCTGGCAACTAAACTAGCACTGAACTGGCAGCTGGACTTACAACTGGACTAGCATTGACCTGGCAGTCAGACTAGCAACTGAACTTGTGACAATTCTAGTACCTAGCCATCGACTGGACTGACGGTCAAACTGGTACCAACCTGACAGGCAAACTAAGACCGGATTAGCACTCGGCTAGCGACCGGATTGGCATCGACTTGCAATCGGACTGGCGACTGAACTGGTACCAAATTGGCACCAGCTAAATTACAAATTTTATATTATATTATAAAATATTATTATATTTATTATATTTTATAATATAATTTATAATTTAATATTTTATAATATATTTATTATATTTATTATGATATTTATATTATTTATTATATATTACAATAAATTTTATTTTATAATAATAATATTTTATATTATTATTAAGATAATAATTTATGACTTTGCTTATATTTTTTTAATTATTTTAATTTTTAAAATTTTAAAATTTTTTATTTGAAAAATGATGGTGTAAGAATAAGATGAAGTTGCAGGTTGCACTTGCAGCTTCATTTAAGATGAAGCCATAGGTATACTTGTGGCTTCACTTAAGATGAAGCCGCAGGTTATATATATATAGTTTCTCTTAATTTTTTTAATTTTTTAATTTTATTATATTATTTTAAATATTTTTTTATATTTTTATTTTGAAATTTGAAGTCGTAGGTTCAGTCTGTGATTTCTGATGTGGCCGCCATGCAAGCAAAACTATACTAGTTTTGTAAATATATTTCAAATGATATTAGTTTCATAAATATTTATTAAAAAAATATTATTTTTAAAAAAATTCGTCAAAAGAATGAGTGTGTTATTTTCTTTTTGCTTTTGTTGGTAAAATCGAGTGGTTACACAAATCTAGTACGAGAGCAGTCCAGAAGATCAAGAAAAAGATCTTGAAGAGGTATCAGAATGTTGTCGCCCAGGCTCCAGGACCAGTCATCCGAATGGTGAGCAACAAAGGAGGCAATCCAATCAACAGTACTATTTACCTCTTGATAGACATAGTATATGGAAGCACTCAAGGGTGGCCAGAAGAAACTCCAAATGTCATGTAGGAGAGGATGGATGTCAGAATATTCTATCCTATCCTGAATCCAGCTAATAATAGTGAGGAATCTCTCTCAATTAAAATTCTCGCAGCATGCAGGTAATATATAGCTCTAGTAATGCCAGTCCATGCAGCTTTGAGCTCAGCTTCTGAGACCGAGAACTTATGAAGGAACAAGTTGCCAGTCGCAAGAAGCCTGTTATCGATATCCCGAATAACATATCTGCAGCACCGAAGAGCCATGAACACTCTCAGAAAATATAAATTGCCCTCCAATACAACGAAGTAATTGAGGAGCAAGCACTTCCAACATGAAAAACCAAACAAAAGTATAAGCCTTCAGACATAGGGCAAAACTTCTACTACATTTGGCTGCCTTCCTTTTATCTACAGAACTTTTACTGCATCTGGCCACCTCCTCCTGTGGGCAGAGACGATGGTGCTCTTCGGGGCATCTTCTGCCCACAGGATCACCGGCTTCGAATTTGATGTCCTATCGCTGTCGTCTCGGACGGCCACCAGCCTCTCGCTTTATTCCAATTAGAACTGGAAATGGGCCGGTCCAAAGCTCATTGTCTGGAACTGGGCTAGGCCAGCTCAATAAATTTCGGGCCGGCCTGAAATTGGTTCAGACTTTGGACCAAATTTTAAGCATATCGGGCTAGTTTTCGGGCTATAAAATAGAGTCCATTTAATTTTTGGACTAAAGGGATGCCCGGATTCGGTCCAAAAATTTTTAAAATATAGTTTTTGGGTCGATCCATTTCCGGCCCTAATTTTAATGCTTTAAAAATAAAGGAGAATGATAATTTTTTTTTAAATAAAAAATAAAAAAATAGTTTTCACATGATCAGTAACATAATTTACCATCCAGTTTGAGCATTATTAATTTTTCTATAAATACATGAGATTCCAATAAAAAGCAAGATATCCGCCAGCACTCAGCAGCCGGCTTTGGCCGCACTGGCGTTCGAAATTTATTAATTAGAAGGGAAGCGCAAGTGCGCGCTTATCTTGCCGGCCGGTTTTCCTGACCAGGGCACCTGTCTTTGACCCATGGCGCAAGGCTTTCGTGGAGGAGGGCCAATGTATCGACTTGACCAGGTTCTACATGTCGTCTCCGAAATATCTCGACTCCGTATCGCCAACTTGATCTTGACCTTTTTTTTTTTAAAAAAAAAAAAAAAAAAAAAAAATTGTCTGGCTGAATTGGGTCAAAATCTAACCACTTTCCACTCATGGCTAGGCATAGGATTATCCCAGCTCTTAAATAAAATTAACTATGATGTAAACGGATAAGCATCCTACCTACTTGACAGATCTTGCTAATGATATAGTTTTGAGGGGCCCAAATTTAGATCGGACATTTTACTCGAACGATAATGTTTGGGACCACCCTTTGTCCTCCTTCTTTGTGATATTTTAAAAATGATGTTATTTGCCGTGCAAGACCAAGGAAAAAATATATATTATATATGTTGGTTTATGATTCCTTCTATCACATCAGGGATCAATCGCGACACCATGAAGAACTGTTTTGCTTTTTTTTTTTTTTTTTGATGTGATTTTAGCTGTGCAAATCACCGAGATAAAGAATAAGCAGTAAATGTATGATGAATTACTATATTGTTATGTTCCGTAAGTCGACCTGGATGAAAATTACCTCTCAACCCGGACGTCAAAATATATGTTCGCTGGTTGTTTCAGTTTGGTGGGTCCAGCAGGCAGAATTGGGTACATTTGTGGAAATAGCTCCCCAGAATAGTCGAATCACTTGAACCTAATCCCCAGCTGTGCCTATTAAACTAACAGAAAAGAGAAAGTTCTACTGCTCTCTATAACTTCAGGAGAAAAAAAAAAAAAAAAACTAAGAAAAGTCGTAGAACAATCGAGCATGCCATGCTATGAATTTTAAACTAACTAGATTATTCTTTGCTGATCTCACCATGGAAGAAAATATATATCTTTTCTAAAATTTTATAAAAATAAAAGTTTTCTAATTCATCTTCTTTGATTGGAAGTTTAACTTATCCAAAGCTCTTCTGAGGAGAACTGGACTTGCTATTATCAAAAAAAAAAAAAAAAAAAACCATGGATTAACAAAATAAATCAATATATTTTAAAATAAAAGTTATACAAAAATTTCTTATCAGATAATCCCAGTTTAAATGTTAGAGGTTGGACCTTGCAACGAAATCCTTGCGCCAGATGAATCTATTCAAAAGCTTGGTCCTCATGTTTTTAGGGCATTGCTCTGATCAACCTTAAAGCAATAAGACTTGGACAACTTATGGGACCTGATTACTTCTAATTATCCATCCAAACCTTGTTTAAAAGCATCATCTTAAATATAGACTTGGGTACTTCTCCGGTCTACATGGCAAGGGCCTTATTCGACAGTTTGTAGGACACATATATTGGTCATTTTGCATGTAATAGATAATAACTTTTATGTTAAAAAAAAAAAAAAGCCCAACGGCTTCAGCATTTGTGCGTCATATATGATGACTCACATCCATCCACATCAATTTATTTTAAGGAAAGTTTTCGTTTTTAGGTCCAGCTATTTACAAGACACTTCTATTCGTGAAACCATTAAAAATTTTTCATCGAAGTCCTGCTGGATTTATTTTTATCATATATAAAAAATCAAAATATAAAATAATAAATTAAATAAAACATTAAATATATATATATATATATATATATTAAAATTTTTGAAGATTCATGATTTCTGTTATAATTATGAAGAATAAAAATTATAGATTTATTATGTTTTCTTCTTCATTTCCTTCCTATACCTATCTTCTCAATGAAATAGGTATCCCTATAAACAATAACCCTTGTATCCTAAAATTTTTATAGACGTGTGTATATATATATATATATATAAAAGAGTGGAGCGGAAACTTAGCTCACCTAGTAATAACAATGGATCGATTCATTAATCAATTCAAATCTATATTGATATTTATTAATTACGTCATATAATTAAAATAATTAGATTTAAATAATAGTATAATTATAAAAAATTATAGACATTTTAACCATTCAAACGAACAATAATTTAGTTCGTATTTTAAAATAAAATTTAAATTTAAATTAACTCGTAATTAAGCTCGCTATATAAGAATTTTCAACAAATTCACCTTGCATCCCGTGCTTCTTATCTTATATATAGGTGAAAAATATTTACAGCTGGAAGAGCGGTTACGGGTCCAGAAATTTACCGACACTTGATGCGATTTGCAGCCCGGCAGGCAGACGTTTTGTGGGGTTGATAATGGTTTCCCTTTTCTAAAAATTCAACAGCAGCAGCATCGTACGGCACGAGGATGAGGTTGAGTACTTGGAAGGGATATATATGGTCGGCCATTACGACTGGTGGTTAGCCCATCGATGGTGGCACGTACCGTCGACCCAGGGGCGTTGAAGGCCACTCAATAAAGGAGGAGGTTTTGGAGACCATTCGTACCTACCCTGGGACCGGTCACCGGTTTCCTTGGACTACTGGTTCGTCTAGTGGTAAGAATCACACGAACAGCAGCAAAAAAGCTTCGGCAGCCTACGCAGGTCTAAATGTTTTCCACGAACTAAGATGGACAAAGACGTTCAAACAAAATCCCTGCACTGTTAGGTGATTGTGCAAAATGCGCAACTCACTCCACACATCAGGAACAAACATCGCATTGCAATGGATCAAACAGAACTATGAGATTCTTAACAAGCATCACACAGTCATCACCTTCTCATCCAAAAATCTTGGAACCTGAACGAGCGAGTTAACTCGTGTCACTCCTTCTGGGCCTCACCAGCTCTGGTCCCTTGCCTCTGTTATCACAACCACCATAGATATTTTTGCAAAGCCCATTAACAAATTCAGGTCTATAGACCGGCATTACAGGAAAAAAGGAGGATTAGCAACCATTTCTTTCCGACGCTTTGGCTGAGCATCGGAAGATTACCGCAAACCCGCCGATACTTTTAGAAAGCATCGGTATCCTCCGACGCTTATAACCGTCGCTAAGTTTATTGTGTCCCGACACTTTTAAACATCGCCGGATTTTTAAGCGGGCATCGGGAAGCTCCGCCACCTGCCGACGTTATTGAAAAGCATCGTCCAAAGCCAGCTTTTAACGATGGTTATAAGTGTAGAAAAATTCCTCCTCTTATACCCAGCACCGAGCCCTAATTTTTCATTCGATCGATCCGCTGCTGAACCCCTTCTCTTATGTTTCCTCCTCCCTCTCCCTCCTCCTTCATCTCCGGCGCATTGCCTTCGGGTCCCTTCGTCGCCGTCGAAGCTCTCCGGCGCCTTCATCTTCTTCGTCTCCGTCGCATTGTCCCTCTTCCATACCGGCCCACTGACCAAGCCCCGCCCTCCCACCTGCTGCCCCCGCCAACCTCCCTGCCTTGCTCCACCGGCCGACCAAGAGGTCGTCAAGCAGTAAATATCCCGTAGATTTTTTTTTTTCATCCAGTTTATTTTTTTTTTGGCTATTTTAGG
The DNA here is from genome assembly GCA_021397845.1 of Areca catechu. Lineage (NCBI taxonomy): Eukaryota > Viridiplantae > Streptophyta > Magnoliopsida > Arecales > Arecaceae > Areca > Areca catechu. Next base: position 58,658,235 of record CM038039.1, on the reverse strand, counting down.
TTACATTTAAGTACAGTAATAAGCATTATAATTGAAAATATTTGATTCGGATTCAATGTTTCAGTAAGCTGCATCGATCAATTATATAATTTATATTCCCTGACATAACTATTACCTAACGACATTACTTCCATGTACATTTCCCTCCTTTTTTATACCTAGTGCAATTTAGATCTATTCACTTGAGGACTAAACTAGCCAATGAAAACTACATTGCACCGGTAGGAGTAACACTGTAGTTACATACGGAATATAAACATAAATGTGTTATTCCATTCTTGTCAAGAATAGATCATTTGATTCGAATTTGTTAACATGCAGGGAGGTATGAAAATGATCTATATCCATGCTAGCTAGTGATGGTCACACTGCAAAAAAACAATCATAATTAAATGCACTGATTTATTAAAAAAAAATAGTCATAATAAAAGGAGTCTGAATGATGTGACTAGAACCCTATTTTAGCGGTGATATGTCTCTTTTTTTAATAATAATGGTTAATTTGTACATAGTTATAGATAAAGTTTATCCTTCATGTTGTTGAACCACATATTCCATTCCCATGGAAATAACACAGCTATGCTATTTTTGATGCAAGTTTGTATAAAGGAGAGGAGGATATTTGTGTTTCATTTGTATATAGTTACAATTTGTTCTGTTTTTGAATGCTTGTATATATATATAGAATATGCTTCTAAAGGCATCTTTCCACTGCTAGCAACTTACCTGAAGTGCCCCATAATCTTAGTCAAATGCTGCTCACATGCTATAGAAATTTTAACATATATTAATCATGTAGATCTAGTATTCATAGACTACGTTTCATTTTATCTGAGAGGGTCAAAGAGATCAGTCATTCTCTCATGAAACCACACTCCATAAAACAGTATCAGGTAGGAAATTAATGCGGCACAAATTAACATGACTTTCATGATGATAAGATCACTTCATTGGTTTGGCAAGAGGAAGATGATTCTTATAATCAAGAACCGATTGGAATCATAAAAGATGAGCTTAGAATAATGTGGTCATTCAAATAATCCAATCTCCCCTACCACTAGTTAACAAATCCACTAACTTTTAATCCATCCATTAACAAAACTAGATATGTTGCTGTCACTAAGCATGGAGAGCTAAAGCCTAAGGGGTAATTTCCGGCAGAGTGGCGTCCATGGACAACTGCCTCCTAAAATAAAATAATGAAAAAAGTAGTAACTCTTTAGAATTCAGAAAGGAAGAATAGAATGGTTCGGCATGATCTGCTACAAGGTCATAAGAAATTTTGGTGAACTAAAAGTTTAACACCCTTATCCTAAGTATCTTGGCCACCAAGAAGACAAGAGAGGTTTTTTCCCTTTTCCACAAAATTATAATAAAATCAATCTTCCCCGATATGTTCAAAAGTAATAAATAAAGTTACAAACCTAGATCTCTCCTGGAATCAAGCAATGCCCCTTATATATATTTCATGGACATTTCATTGCTAAGTCTTCTGAAATAAACCCAGTCCCATTGGTATGGATCCTGGGTTTACCATCTTCATCATATACAATGTTTCCATCTTCATCTTGCAAGATCATAGTTGATAGTAGAAACGTGAATCCGAAAATAAGTCACAAAACAAATAGAAATACCCAAAATAGTACGTGCTTCATGTATTAGTTTGTCAAAAGTATGTAAGGTTTATCCCCATCCATAGTCCAAATAGATTCCATGCGAACAAAGTAGTACCTCACAGGTTTCATGATTCTACTTATGATGATGGTTACTACTTATTTCATGATTCTACTTGTTTTTATATCATCTAGATCTACCAGTTTTGTCATCTTTTTCTTATCAGGTGCTTGACTGCTGGAAGAGTAAAGAAGCTTTCTAAAATATTTTAAAATTGGTTTAAGGTTTGTATATGGAGGCTATAATGATTTTGGGATGTATGTTTGGCCGATTCAACTGTTTCTAATGGCAGCAATCTTGGATGGCCTTCTTTTGTAGACAGCCGATTGTAGTCGTTTTGATTTAGTTGAAGATAAAATAGTAGATCTGAGCCTTCTCCTTATTTTTCATTATTTATTGTTCTTTTTCTTAGTAGATTATTTCTGTTTCTTTATAAATTTCTTGATATATACCTGCATCTTACTGAACATGTTATATTATGTTATGTTATTTTTCATATATTTTTTTAAAAAAATTACTTGGTGCATTGTTATTAACTAAATAATTTTTTTTGGTATTTAGAACTTTTTTTGTATTTAGAAATGGACATGAATGGACATGAATGATTTATTTCGAGTCTTATGGATATTTGGACTACAAAATATGTATTTTATTTAACCATAGACCCGTCAATTCAACCATAATACTGTAATTGACCTATTGAATAAACTCTTTTTTAATTTATTTTGTTCTTATAATTATTTGTTTATTTCAGTTAGTTTTAACTTATAATGGATAAGAGTTCGATAACTAAACCGAGGAATAGCAAAGAATATCTGCATGGAGTTCAAAATTTCATTAAATTTGATATGGAGAGAAGTAGTATCAATGAAAAGATTCTATGTCCATGCCGAAAATATTTAAATTCTAGTTCTCTATTCCAAATACTGTTGAAGAACATTTGGTATGGAATGATTTTTTAAGAGGTTATACAGAATAGTTTTTTCATGGAGAGTCAATGTTATCATCTACATGTAACCAAACCTTTAACATGGAATATATACCTCATTTTGGTTCAGTAACCAACAGGAAAATCTTGCAAGACATGATGATATGAGGGGTTTGCTCAGAGATGCTTCTGAATATGGTGCTCAAAATTCTGAAAATTTTAGTGGAGGACAAGTAGTAGCTGGGCTACCTGAGGATCCCATATTTATCGAATCTATACATAATGGAGAGCCGATAGCCCTAACTAATATTGGAACAAATCATTATCAGAAGCTAATAAGAGATGTAGATCAAGAATTATATGCTGGTTGCAAGAACTTTTTAAAAATTTCTTTTCTTGTACATTTATTTCATATAAAATATTTGAATGGATGGTCTGGCAAGAGTTTTACTATGTTGCTCAAGTTGTTAAAGGATGCATTTTCTGAAGGTACTAGTTTACCAACATCTTGTTATGAAGCCAAAAAATTAATATAGGAATTGGATCTTGGATACAAAAAGATTCATAGCTATCCAAATGATTGTATATTATATTGGGGAGAACATGCTGATTAAGAGTCATGCCATGTGTGTGGATCTTCACGATGGATGAAGCAAAAAGAAAATGAGAGTGAGGGATTAAATGATTTAGATGCAACACAAATTAAACAAAAATCGACCAAGGTATTGCATTATTTTCCTTTTGTACCTAGATTACAAAGGATCTATGCATCATCAAAGATAGCTTCATCAATGAGATGGCATGATAAAGGACATACAAAAGATGGAATGCTGAGACACCCAGTGAATAGTTTAGCATGGAAAGTATTTGATGATGGACATCTTGATTTTGCCTCTGATGCTTGTAATGTCAGGCTAGGTTTACCCAGTGATGGGTTCAATCCATTTTGGACTTTAAGTTCTATCTATAGCACTTGGCCAGTTGTTCTGATTCCTTATAATTTACCATCATGGATATGTATAAAACAGTCTTCACTTATTTTATCAATGGTCATTCCAAGTGATAAGGGTCCAAGCAATGATATTGATATTTTCTTATAACCTTTAATAGATGAATTGAAACAATTATGGGAGGGTATCAGTACAACTGATACTTTGAATAGCCAAACATTCAAACTGCAGGCAGCTCTATTATGGACTGTTAATGATTTTCCTGCATATGCTAATTTATCTGGCTGGAGTACTAAGGGATGAGTTGTATGTCCTTCTTGTGGTGAATCAACCTATTCAATTTGGTTAAAACATGGAGGAAAGTTTTATTATATGGGACATCATCGATGGTTGGAAGCAAATTATCCATTTCGATTTCAGAAATATTTATTTAATGATACTATAGAATTGGGATATTCTCCAATTCCACCTTCATGTTCTGATTAAAAACCACCAGTCCACTTAGGATGTTTGCCTCTGGACCTCTAGCCTTAGACACCAATTTTCAATAATAGATGGGGAATTAAGTACACTAGTTGGCCCACACAATTCGGACTCGACCTGTTGGTGTCCCTAAGCTCATTAGAGCAATTAGGTTGCTAATTGATTTTAGTTAAGGCTTGGGTTCTGATGTTGGGTAGTTGTTTTGGGCCCAAGACAAGTAATGACCTCCTGCCGTGATCTGAGAGAGGAGATTGTCCTTAAGATTGATTAGATGAAATGATGACACTCAATGAACCTAATACAATCTACTAACAATCAGAAAATAAAAACTATTTTTTTTTATCTTTTATGAGGTGGCAAATTAAGTTTAAGTTGATTAAACTATCAAACAAAATTAGGGCTTGGGTGAGGTAGGGTTTGGAAGTTGATTAAATTTGGTTTGATCAAGTATGCAAAACAAAAATTAGGGTTTGATTCGATGCAGAATTTGATTTGATTTTTGATGCAGAAAAAAAGAAAAAAAATTGGGACAGAGTATGAACAGTGTAAATGATCTCTACCAAATTTCATGCAGATCAAAATTTGGATGATGATGCAAAACCTAGGGTTTTCTGATTGTGTGCAGAAGTTCAGGATTTCTGTTAGGATTTCTAAGATACAGAAATTTTTATATTTTTTATTTCGATAAAAATAATTAAAAATTATGATAATTATTAGGACTAAACCAAGAGTATGTCCTGAAAATGTAAATGAAAAATAAAATACCTAAGTTGATAAAATAGATAAAAAATTAGACCCCTAATGCAGAGATAGGATGCAGAAGTTTCTAGGGAAAAAGAAAACAGGCATTAAAAAATTATATAGACCAAAATAAATCATGAGAAAATTTTGAAAAATACTATCAATTATGAGAACCTAGAAAAACAAAAATCAGAATTTTCTAATCTACCTACATATAGAAACAGTAAAAATAATAGACCATGTATAGGAATTATGGGATGCAGAAACTAGCCCTAAAACATGCTCTGATACCAAATAATGCAGGACTATTTGTTCATGCCAATTATTTTTCATGTATTAGGCATTACATTAGGAGTTTGTATCCCAAATTTCAAGCCATGATATTAAGTAAGAAATTCTATAAAAAATCTGAAGCACAGGCATGCAAAAATAAATTCTAAAAGTGAAGAAACAGGATCGCCAAGGCTAAGAAACCCTGGTTAGGACTAGCTCTTCTACAATACCGCTACCAGAGGAGTCTAGGGGGTGTACCTGGCAGAGATTTGAAGATCAATCCATGAAGAGTTCACTCTACGCTCTCGGATACGGCCTGAAAAATAAAGCTATCAATCCTACGAATTCGTGGCTTTCAATCTGGTGGCCCTAAAGTTGGACAGATAGAATCCTTGGATTTTTTAAACTCTGAAGGATCTGCAAGGCACCTTTCACGGGTTAGAAAACAAAGAAGAAAAGGATTAGATTGCTGAAAGAAGAAGAAGGGAAAGAGGTTTGAGGAAGGCGGCCAAGGGATGAAGAAGGCTAGCGGCTTGGAGGCAGGGCGCAGGGATCACACAAAAACCCTGAGGGATCACATAGATACCCTTAATCACATAGAAATTCACTGAGAATTTTGAGAAAAACTCAAGAGAAATTCATTCATAACAATTCATAATAATTGATCATTAGTTACAAGAGGGTAGAGGGGTGGGGTATTTATAGATGTTCCCATGCCCTCTCCTAGTTAGGATAGGAATACAAAATTTGATAGAAAAAAGGATTACAAAGTTGCTTAGAACTAAGAGTACACAATTTGAGTAAAAATAAAACTTAATCTCCTAGTTAGAAGTGGACTCTTCTCCTTCTTTGACTTGGTCAAGGGCTCCTTATGGGCTTGGGCTGGGATGAAATTCTCTTGGGCTACTTTGACTTTTTCACTCCCTGTTGGGCTTAGACTTGGGCACCAATCTTGTTGGACTGGGCTTGGAGGGGCGCCAAAGGTAAGAATAGGCCTGAGGGCATCATGGCCTAATGGAATTAGGATGCCAGGGACTTGGACTTGGGCCTGGGCTGCCACTTCATGAATTCTTATGGGCTGGTATGTTGGGGTGCTTCTCTTGAAGGACTTGGGCAGCATGAAGGAAGTCCAGATGCTGGGCTGGTGACTTAAGTATGGGTCTAATGGTTATCCTCTTGAATATGACCTGAATGAAAGTAATTACAGGACTCAAAGGGGCCTAATTGTCAAGACTCAAATTAGGCTGAATAATACAAATGGACTCAACTAAACTTAGTGAATCTAATCAACTCACATTATTACAGGACTCAAATTGACATAAAACCTCAAAATGACAAACACTCATAATGAACTGACTTAACCAACTTAGTTCAACTAAGCCGAACATAACCAAAAACTTGACTCATAAATCCTAATGGTGTGAGTCGACTCTAAATACAAGACTCAAGTGTAACAAGGCTTGAAAACAAAACTCAAGGCCCAAATACAGGACTCAATGGACACAATCAGGCTTAACTGATCAAAATTCTAATTACAGGATTTCAAGTGACTCAACTGACTTAAGCCCTACTTACAAGATTCAAAGGGCTAACAGGACTTGATTATTGGACTCAAATATAAAATTGGAATCATGGCTAAGGGACTCAAAACTTAAGGACCCATAGTGAACTAGGGTTGACCTGATATCCCTATCAATTCTCCTGGGATGGGAGGCACTCGAATCCGTCAAGTAAGGGTTGCTCTGGCTCTGGTATCACTCAAGGAGGTCTAGGTTGAGGTGCTGCAAGTCCTCTCGAGTAATCCACGAATCGTCGGATTCTAGTCGACCTTGCTAACGGGCCAGGTAGCATTGATAGCCACAGCCACGGGTCATGATAGCTTGATCATTTAGGATACGCTCGATCCATATTCTTCTCTTATGCTAATTATATGTGGACACTCTGGGTTAGGTGCGCTCTCAAAGGATGGAGTAGGTTCAAAAACCTCACTAAGAATCACTGTCGATTTTCTATACTCAACGAAGTCCGCGATATTGAAGGTAGAGCTAATGCCAAAATCCAAGGATAGATCTAGCACATAGGCATTGGGTTCCACTTTCTTTATTACTCTAAAGGGTCCATCTGTGCATACAAGTAGCCTTTTAACCATAACATAATTTTCTACATTAAATTTTTTGGCTCAAATACAAGACTCAAGTGTAACAAGGCCTAAAAATAAAACTCAAGACCCAAATACAAGACTCAATGGGCACAATCAGGCTTAACTGATCAAAACCTTAATTACAGGACTTCAAGTGACTCAGCTGACTTAAGCCATACTTACAAGACTCAAAGGGCTAACAGGACTTGATTATTGAACTTAAAGATAAAATTGGAATCATGGCTAAGGGACTCAAAACTCAGGGATTTATAGTGAACTAGGGTTGACCTGATGTCCCCATCATATTTTCTAATTGGCTTTCCAATCAGGTTAGTATATATAAGTTGTATGATAATTTTATATACATTTAACATCGAATAAGTGATCGATAATTGATATTATATTTTCTAGGTATCGGTACTGATGGAGAAAAATTGTTCATACCATATAATGATTTTATTATAAATAGCTTTAAATTTCATACCAAGGAGTGCAAAAAATTTAGAAAAACTCAAAACAGTGGAGTTATGGTAGAAGCAGATAAAAAATCTTATTATGGTATACTTAAAGATATTTTTGAGATAGATTATTATAAAAATTTTAAAATTATATTATTTCGATGCGATTGGGTGGATATAAATACACCAAGAGGTTTGAAAATGGACTCAAACAGATTTATACTTGTCAATTTTTCAAGATTGATACATACATGTGTGTTATTGAAGGATGATCCATTTATCTTTTCATCTCAAGCTCGATAAGTTTTTTATGTACAAGACTCGAAAGATAAAAAATGGGCTACTATTATTAAGACAAAACCTAGAACTTGTATGACATAGAAAAAAGGGTGGAAGAAGATGATGATGATACTTATACTCAGTATATGCCTTATAATATTGTGCTGGATGATCATATAAATGATATAATCATTTTGGTTATGTTGGATTTTGAAGAATGTACAACTGGTTGATTATGATAAGTAGTTTATAAAATGGTTTACATTTTTGCATTAATAATTATCCTATCTTTTAAATAGTAATTCATTTTTGTTATAATTTGATTATAATGTTGACTGACTTGGTTTTTAATAATGCATGTTAGGTACACCATGCCTCGAAGGAAGCGATTATCAGATGTACAGTTTTAGTTTTCTCACCGAGGTTGGTACTTCTTTATCACAGCAGCCCGAGGGCAGTCAATCAGTTTCACATCGGTCTGATGCCAGTCCCTCCATTCCTGCATATTCGGTCGAGGCCAGTACCTCTCCTACACATTAGACCGAGGCCATTCTCTCTGATTCATCACATCACGATCCTCCTACGGATCATCTAGATGATGAGCCTATCATCGATGATATACATATATAGGGTAATTTAATAATTTGATCTCATTTCAATTCATACATATGCAATAGTTTTGATATGTAATTTTCTGTATTTTTTGTAGATGGATCCGGGAGACTTAGGTAGAGGCGAGGACCCACACTAGTTCGTGATGTGTGGTAGTTACCTGAGAGTGAGAGGATAGTCATTGAGTGCAACAAGCTAGGCCATCCTATTAAGGAATCTGCCAGCTTGTTGACCAGTTTTTTTGGGGACAGTAGCACGCTGGGATCAGCTATGTTCCCTAAATTATCCAAAGTGAAATGACATGCTTCCTGCTTACAAAGTAGAGATGCTATGACTTGTACAGGTAAAAAAACTGATATATTATTTTATATCTTAAATTTTTAACAATTTCATTGCTTATTTTATTTAATATTTATTTTATTGTTTATTTACGTTATAGAGTAAGTTCGTACTCCCTCTAGATTGTAATTATTTTGTGCTTAAGTCTCTCAATCGCAAGTGGAAAGAGTATAGGGCAAAGTTGAAGGGAGACTATAAGATAGAGGGTAAGACAGAAAAGCAGGTTGCAGCTATTTGTCCTCATGATGTACACCCTCATCAGTGGAGGAAGTTGGTTCACTATTGGTTTTTCGAGAGGGCACAGGTTGTGTAGCAACATCAAACTTATAAACTTATTAATTTTTAATGTAAATTATATTTATACAATATATAACATAGTTTTAATTTTATTTTGTAGACATATTCTGCTATTGGTAGAGCTGCACGAGCAGCTCAGTCTGTTTCTCACATAGCGGGGTCCAAAAGTTATGCACGGCTCAGGCATGAGTTTGTATGTTTCTCATCCTATAATATTTTTAGTACACTTATAGTTTTAACATCATGTATCATTATGTATCATGCATGTGCCATGTATCATGGTACGAGGGTATAAGATGTGTCCTTTTGGATTTTTTTGTAACATTTATTCTTTCTATAGGCTGATTAGTAGGGGAGGGAGCCTAGTGAGGTGGAGTTATATCGGATGACTCACGTTCACCAGGATGGCAATTTTGTTTATGAGGAGTCCAGATATCTATTTGTATTTTCTTATTTATATTATATCATGATTTATGATTTTATTTTTATTAAGTATTAATATGAGTTTTTTATAAAACATAAGAGAGGGCTACCTCTATGATCGTCAAGCGTGGTGGCGAGTCTACATCATCTACGTAGAGAAGTCACGTCGAGATCGAGGTATTCTCGGAGTTGATGGGACTAGAGCGTTATGGACGAGTGAGGGGTTATGGGATTGGAGTTACCCCTACTCAGTTATCTAAGATGAGTAGATTTACTCGGGATGCTAGAGATAATCATGATGATTCATGTGTTCATAGACTCGAGGATGAGATAGCAGCGCTCAGACAGACACGTGATACAAACAGAGCAGAGATGCAGACTATGAGGGCTCAGCTTGAGCATGTTATATCTGTGCTGCATATGTTCATGTCATCTCAGATAAGTAATTATTTATAACTACATATATATATATATATATATATATATATATATATATATATTGTACGTATGTAATAATTTAAAATATATCGTAATGTAGGTATCGTAACTATATATATGTATATCTTGTAGGTTCCTGATACATCTGCCAGTCACAGACAGGACGACGACCAGCCTCCCGTGAACCATTGATACCAATCAATTATTATTATTATTATTATTATTATTATTGTGTCTTAATTTATTTGAACTTGGATCGAGTTTGAACATCTGTTGATACTTTTTATATATAAAAAACACTCTTTATATTAACTTCATGTATATTTGGTGTTTGGAGTATGAATGTTGTGTTTGTGTGATACAAGTTTTAATGAAATGATGTTTGATTCCATTTTGTATGTCTTTGGCTTTGTGTGATACAGGTTTGAATGAAATGATATTTGATTTTGGTGATAATGTATACAGATTTCATTGTACAGATTTGTGTTGATACAGGTTTCATTATACAGATTTGTATTTGGCTTTGTGTCATACATGTATATTTTAAAAAAAAACTTATCGATGCTTTAAAGCGTCACTATCGTGCCGATTGCCGATGCTTTAAAGCATCGCTAGGTTTTAAACCTGTCGACACTTTAAAACATTGCTAGGTTTTAAACTTGTCGACACTTTAAAGCATCGCTATCGTGCCGATTGCCAATGCTTTAAAGCATCGCTAGGTTTTAAACCTGCCGACACTTTAAAGCGTCCGTACCTGCCGACGCTTTTAAAAAGCATCGTTATGTTTAAAACCTATCGATGCTTTAAAGTATCGCTAGTTTTACCCTAGCAATGCTTTAAAGCGTTGCTAAACTACCGATACTTTTTGAAAGCATCGGCAGGTTACGTCCCCATGCTTACATACCCGATGCTTTTGCGATACTTTTAAAAGCATCGGGAGCTTTCTTGCCAATGCTTAAAAGCATCGATAAATGTCTTTAATAGCATCGACAATGACCTCATTTCCTGTAGTGTGGTATCCATTATATTACATAACTAAGATAATTGAATCCAAATAATAATATGATTACAAAGGATTATAAATTCCTTAACCATTCATCCTGATAATGACTTAGTCCATATTTCAAAATAAAACTAAATCCTAAATTGGTTCATAATCAATGGAAGCCTATTTTATAAGAATTTCCAACATTTTTTACTTGGACAACATTAATTAATTAATTAATTATTTTTTAAATTTTTTATAAAAAATATATTTAATATATAAGTTTTTTGAAAATGATTTCCAAGCTAAGTACATCTCATATAGCCATATATATAAATATCCTTATTGCCGCCAAGATCGCCGTGGCCTGTAGCTGCTGTCAGCGTCGGAGCGCACGTCCTTCACTGTCTCGCCGTCCAGTGGTCTTGGACCTGCAAAACAAAGGTTAGTGACCCGGGCCGGGATTTCCGGCGGGGGCACTCCAACGATCAAGTCAGTGACGACCCAGAGGAACAGATCCTCCTGGTCGAGCCCCTCTTGATGGACTCCACACTAGGAGGAGTGAGTAGTATGAGAGCGAGATGCAAGTGTGTCGGGGGAAGAGTGGCCTGGCTAGAGGGAGTCTCTATGTGGCACTTCCACCCGCCCTTGCTTGAGTATGCTGGTGGTGCCGTGCTCTTTTTGATTGAGCTTGCACTTGTGTTCAAGTGGTATGGCTTATGTCTTTTTTGAATTATGGTTGTTACCTCCGAGTTTTGTGGACCAGGATACTGTTGGGCGTTCATCTTGGGATCTCCACCGGGCTGTCAAGCACGTGCGGCGGTGTCCCGAGGAGCCTTTCCTGATCCGTGATAAGGGAAGCTGTCATGTGTTCTAACATTTTTCTTGGTCGCCTCATTCCGGGAAACCTGGTAGTACCTCAATTGGTGGGCCGCCACCCTTGGGATTCGAATCTCCTAGTTGACTTCCTTTCTCGGGTGGTTCAGGCGGTTGGTGAGGAGCGTGGTGCCTCGATCAGTGGGTCTCTCCCCTTTTTGGTGTAACCGGCGGCTGCAGGCGGTCAGTGCGGTCTGGCAGGTGTCCCAGTGCAGTCCCCGGGCGGCTCGCCGGTGTCCTGGGATGGCAGTGCTCGCATCTGAGCTAGGGCTGAGCTGGAATGGTAGGGCTCGCTCCGACCTAGATGCTCCGAGCTTGCGGGGTCACCTCGGTGGAGGAGGGCAGAGTGCAGGCCCGATCCAGAGGGCTCGGCCTCGAAAAGGCTCCACGTGGCGGAGGAGGGCTAAGCTCGACTCCAACCACGGGGCTCGATCCCCGAGGGTCTCGCTCTGGAGGGCAGAGTGCGGGCCTGGTCCAGAGGGCTCGGCCTCGAAGAGGCTCCACGTGGCGGAGGAGGGCTGAGCTCGACTCCGATCACGAGGCTCGATCTCTGAGGGTCTCACTTTGGAGGGCAGAGTGTGGGCCCGATCCAGAGGGCTCGGCCTCGAAGAGGCTCCACATGGTTGAGGAGGGCTGAGCTCGACTCCGACCACGGGGCTCGATCTTCGAGGGTCTCGCTTTAGAGGGTAGAGTGCGGCTCCGACCTAGGCATCCCGAGCTCGCAGGACCGACCTGGCGAGGACGGAGCTCGGCTCGTTGTCTCAAGGAAGCTCAGCTCGGCGAAGGAGTCCGAGCAGGAGAATTGACGTGGCGTCCGATGCGGTGGCTTCCTTTGACATGGCGCCTATCAGCTCCCCCATGTCAGCGATCCCACTACATCAATCCTAAATGAAAAATATCTTTAGTCCAAATCTGATCCGCTAAAATCACTAATATTGAATCATAGCGGTCTTTATACTATTTATAGATATAAGATTCCTCTATAGTTATAAATATTAGTAATCTCATCGACATAGATTCTAGTGATATAGTACGATGGTATAAACTTTGCACACATGTGATCAAATATACAAAGTTTATTATCAATTCACTTTATATCATAATTTCATCATATATCTCAAGACGAGTTCTTTATATCTCAAGACGAACCAGGATATTAATGATATCAATTACGATGCCAGTAATACATTTATGCTTGAGCAAAACCTTTATATCTAAAACTTTTATTCATTAATATTTTTATGTTTAAATGATATTTTTATGCTTAAGTGGTACCTTTATGCTTAATACTTTTATTTAATATTACATTTATGCTTAAGCGATACTTTTATGTTTATGACTTTCATTTAAACAATATTTACAAAAAATTGTATATGCACAAATATAAATATCATATTTCAATATGAAATAGTAAAGAAAAATGTTGTAAAACAATACTCCCACTAACCAACCACATCAAATATAATAGATCTAATAATTTGGTTGATGAATCTATCATTATTGTATTAGTCTTTATGTGCTCTTATGATATCTTCCTTTCAACTAAAATCTCTAACTGATAAATATTTTAATTCCTATATAGATAGAAGCACTGAAAACTTTTATCATTCTTTGAAAAGAACATAGCTACAATATTATTATAATAAATTTGAAATAATTTTAAGATAGAATTAATAATCATAAAGTCCAAGATAGAGTCTCTCAATCAAATATTATGAGTTGTGACTTTGTAACATACCATAAACTCTGCCTACATAGTCAAAGATACCACAAGAGACTGCTTTATATTTTTCTAAAAAATTATCCCTCCAGTCATTAAAAAATAGATTTTATATCATATATGTAACTAGCAAAATTAGAATCACAATATTTATCATCTCAAGATAACTAAACTTTTCATAATGTCAATAAAAATTTTATTTTGATTTTTTATAAATATCTCATAACCTTTCAAGCTATATTCCAAATGCTTTTTGTTTAGATTTGACATATAATTGCCAAGATACTGATAGCATATGCTAAATTCAAACAAATACAAACTTGTTGCATGCATTAAACTACACTCATTAATAAAATGAGACACATTTTTATAAATTCCCTTTCTATATCATTCTTAAGGCATTGGTTTCAGCTAAATTTATCTTTCTGGAGCATCTATACATTTTCTGGTTTGCAATTATGCATACCAAATCTACTCAAAATCATTATTAGTAAATAAAATATTATCTATTATATAAAATATAAATATAAATTCTTTTCACTAACCTTAAGATATATATATATCCATTTTGTTCTCTACAAATTTAAGAAAACTCGATGCCATCAAATTTAAGATATCATTATCTCAATGACCATTCAAAATAGCTATCTTAACATCCATCTAATAAAACTCTTGGTCAAAATGGGCTACCGATGCCATAATCATTCTGAAATAATCCTTATAAAAGACAAAAACCATCTCATTGCTATCTATGCCTCTTTTTTATGTGAACTTTTAAGTAATCAATCTAGTAATTAGAGTCTTTCTTAATTTTAAATGCCCACCTACATTTTATAGATTTATACCCTTTAGATAACTTTACCAGATATCATACTTTATTTTTAATCATAAACTATATTCTATCACATATAGCTTCAAGCTATTTAACTTATCCGAAACATGCAATAGTCTAATCTATGATATTAAAATAAACATGACCAAGGTCATAGATATTCTCATCTAAATAAATCAAATAGTCATTAAGAATGATAGGTTTTCACTTTCTTTGATATGATTTGTTTACTGGTACTTCATTAATAGGCTAAAGAGATGCTATAATCATTTCACACATTTTATATTTTTCTTTCATTGTCTTTTCAACATGATAAAATATGACTTTTTCTTGAACAATGGGAATAAGTATAATGACTTATCTTTCCTCTAATATCATCTTTTCAGAATAATAGTATCTACAATGATCCATATCAAACTCTATAAATTTGACATGATTAGATATAACAATCTTTGTATTTCTATCAAGATAGTAAATTTCGTATCTTTTTGAAATTATATAGATAGCCAATTAAATGACCACAAGCAATTTTAGATCTAACTTTATTCAATAATATATTATAAATCTTAACCTCTGTAAGGTAATCCCAAATACGAAAGTGATTAACATTGGACTTTCTATCTTATCATATTCTATATATCTTTTAATAATAAGGTCAAAATTTTACTTAGTATTACTATTCTCAAATGTAACACCTAGAATGGAATCGAAAGGGACCTTTTCATGATCTTTAGATAAAGATAATTCGTGCTTTATCACTTTTCATAGGTAGCTTTTATTCTAAAGTACTCTCACTAGTGATCCAAGATGGAAGATTATTACGTAATGTAATATCCTAATTCATCAAATCTAGCGCTAACTCAATTTTACATTTTTCATATTTTATAGTTTGTTACGGTTAGAATTTCAATGAGAGCTAACATTATTCAGTTCAAAAATATTAACTGCTAAATAATATTTATGTAGTTAATGAATAAAAATTATAATCAACTAATATATTTGAATATCTTTATAGGCATTATTTTTATGTGAGTTCTTGGTACAATGCCATTAAGTTACTTTAGACAAAAAGTGACCCACATAAAGTATCCTCTATAATATGTAATATCATTCAATATAATGGTACCAACTGCTAAACATCATTATACAGTTAATTAAAGAACAAATATAGATAAATAATATTCTTTAAATTATTTATTAGAAGTGATGTGGAGGGATCGTTGACGTGGAGGAACCGGCAGGCGCCACATCAAGAAAAGACACCGCGTCGACTCTCCAGTCCGGATTCCACTACCGAGCTGAGCTTAGCTCTCTCAGAACAACAAGCCGAGCTCAGTCCTCTGCCAGGTCATGCCCGCAAGCTCGGGATGCCTAGGTCGGAGTCGCCTTCCGCTCTCCGCCCTCCAGAGCGAGACCCTCGGAGGCTAGTGCCCTGCAGTCGAGGTCGAGCTCAGCGCTCACCCGCCGATGTGGAGCCTCTCCGAGCACGCGCCCTCTGAACCGGGTCCATCTTTCGCCTTCCAGAGCGAGACCCTCAGATGCTAGTGCCTTGCGATCGAGGTCGAGCTCAGTGCTCACTCGTCGATGTGGAGGCTCTCCGAGCATGCGCCCTCTGGACCGGGTCCGCCTTCTGCCCTCCAGAGCGAGACCCTCGGAAGCTAGTGCCCTTCGGTCGAGGTCGAGCTCAGCGCTCACCCGCCGATGTGGAGCCTCTCCGAGCGCGCACCCACTGGACCGGGTTTGCCTCCTGCCCTCCAGAACGAGACCCTCGGAGGCTAGTGCCCTGCGGTCAAGGTCGAGCCTAGTGCTCACCCACTGATGTGGAGCCTCTCCGAGCGCGCGCCCTCTGAACCGGGCCCACTCTCTGCCCTCCTCCACCGAGATGCCCCCGTAAGCTCGGAGCGCTTAGGTCGGAGCGAGCCCTGCCATTCCAGCTCGGTCGCTGCCCGGAACACTGGCGAGCCGTCCGAGGACTGCACTGGAGTGCCTTCCAGACCATATTGACCACCTGCGACCGTCAGTTACACCAGAAAGGCAAGCAGCACGTTGATCGAGATGCTACACTCCTCACCAACTACTCAGATCGTCCAAGAAAGGAAGCCAACCAGGAGATTCGAATCTCGCGGGTGGTGGCTCGCCATTCGAGGCACTGCCAAGTTTCCCGGAATGAGGCAATCAAGAGGAGTGCCGGGGCGCCTGACAACTTCCCTTATCACGAATCAGGAAAGACTCCTCGGGACACCGTCGCATGCGCCTGACAGCCCGGCAGGGATCTCGAGACAAGCGCCCAACGGTAACCTAGTTTGCAACAAAACTCGGAGGTAACACACAGCAACCCCAGAGAGAGAAAAATAACACACAGGCAAAAAAAAAAGTTAGGGAGAAAAAAAAAAGAAAAAGGAGAAGGAGTGCAACCCCCACTAGCAAGAGGGGCATGGCACCACCACCACCACGAGCACAAGCGCAAGCCCAACCAAGGGGGCGATGCGCCACTACCACCATAGTTGAAGGAAAATGAGGGATACAAGGAGAGGCAGAGGAACAGGGCACCCCTCTGTCCCCGCTATCACTCTCCCCCTACAACGTTTTCGCCTTCACTCACATCTTTTACTCCTCCTAGTGCGGAGTCCATCAAGAGGGGCCCGACTAGGAGGACATGTTCCCCTGAATCGTCACTGACTTGATCGTCAGAGTGCCCCTGCCAGAAATCCTGGCCCGGGTCTCTAACCCCTGTCTCGCAGGTTCGGGAGCGGAGGGCCGCTGGGCTACGAGGCGTCCGCACCCAGCATGGAGGTCCGGGAGCCCAGGACGGCCGGGTGGCAGGGGGAGCGCATCTCCAGCACCGACAATAGCTACGGGCCATGACGGTCTTAGTGGCACCAAGAAGTATTTTAATGAGAGCCATTGGTATAATACCATAAACTTTTTTTTGAGAAAAATGCGAACCACATAAGGTCGCTCTTCAATATTTAGTAAAATCAACTAGTATCATTAGCTTTTGAAAATCTATCTACTTTAATAGAATAAATTCTTAGACCATGCACACTCACTAGTCATATAATATTCTACTTTAAAAGTATAACAAATAATAAGCTCCCTTTAGGAAGACAATTGTAAGCTATAATTTTGTGACACATTTTAATCCCTTCAAAATACTATATTGAAGAATCTTATAAATCTCAGCAAATTGGTTACTTTAGTGGTCACCATCCATTGAAATCTTTAAATCTTCAAATCAAGATCATCAATCAGACCTATGAATTCATTTATTCAACTTAATGCACTAATAGCAATAAATAAATCAAAACTCAATATATCAAATCTCCTAAAATACTAAACAAAGGAATCCTACAAATCCCAGTGAATGGGCTATTTTGATGATTGTCATCCATTGAAATCTACAATTTTCTAAATTATAGTCAACCAATTATGCCCATAAATCCATTTATTCATCCTAATGTATCAGTATTAAGCAATCTACTAAAATTTAATATCTAATTCCCTAAAATACCAAATAGAGGAATCCAGCAAACATTAATGATTAGCCCACTTTGGTGGTCACCACCTATTGAAACTTACAACCCTATAAATTAGGGATTAATATATCATAATTGCAAACCAAATATGAGAATCATATACTTAATGATAGTTATGCAATGAATAACTTGTTACCAAAATTTTAGCACAATTATAAGAAACACACCAGATAAAAGATCTTAAAAATCCTAAACTATACAACAATTAGACAATTGAATGTAACAAACATTCATCTCATAAACCAAACAAGTTACCAAAGAATCCTTTTATAATAAAATAACTATTTAGGGACCAAAGTAAAAAAATAAATTTCTAAGGATTGTTTTCAAAATATCCAATTAATAGAGGCCAAAATGCAAAAATATCAAAAAGACCTTTTATAATAAAACAGCTACTTAGGGACTAAGAAAATTCAAAATATTATTATCAGAATATACAAAATTAAAGGGGTCTAAATACAAAATCGACCTTTTATTAAATTGGATTGGATTTTGGGTTCGGATTTTAGGTTGGAACCTAAAAACTCGAACTCAATAAGTCACTTTCTTCCTCATGATGGGCAGAGGAGGAGGTGGCCGAATTGGAGCCCCTCGCCCATTCTTGGCTAGCCCACCACTAAAGCCTTCATTCAGCAGCCCGATGTTGTCACTAAAGCCAGCCACCAGTGGTCTTAGGAGGAGAATAGTTGGAGTGAAAGGAGTCGATTTTTTTTTTTGTGGAAAATCCTAGATCTACCAATTCAAGTCACTCGTCGCTCGGACCTTTTTCGTCGCCACTACTGCCACCGATGTGCCCCCTTTGACCCCTCTTCCAACCATCGTGCCCCCCTTCTATGCTTCCCCCCCTCTTTTTGTTTTGTTATGGTGTGAATCTCCACGAAAAGGGTTGCGGGCAACCGGCACCACCACCTTATCGCCCTAACGCCACCGATCTACCCCAAGTGACGGAAGGGAACGAGGAGGCTTTGTTGTTTTTTTATTGTTTGATCTCAAAAGATTACCATGGAAGGGGTGCGGGTGACCAGCACCACCTCCCACCAAGATTAGCATTGGCATGTGGACGGCGGATTCGATTGCCTGATAGAAGGAAGAGGGCATGGCTGCAAAACCTTATGTGCCACCATCTCTCAATTTTTTTTTAATTTCATCCCTTGCTTTATTTTTTTAATTAAAAAAATATATCAAATCTATTGTTCTAGTCATATAATAGTCTACTTCAAAATTATAATATGCAATAAGCTTCTTTTGGAGAGATGAATGTATGCTATAATTTCGCAATACATCTTAATTATTTCAAAATATCATATTAAAGAATCTTGCAAATCTCAGCAAATAGGCCACTTTGGTGGTCACCATTTACTAAAATTCATAAATCTTCAAATCAAGGATCAATCAATCATGCCTATGAATCCATTTAATCAACTTAATGCACCAATAGCAATAAAATAAATCAAAATTTAATATATCAAATTTTCTAAAATACTAAATAAAGAAATCCTAAAAACTTCAATGAACGAGTCACTTCGGTGGTCACCATCCATTGAAACCTACAATCCTCTAAATTATAAATCAACCAATTTTACCCATAAATCCATTCATTCATCTTGATATATCATTATCAAGCAATTTATTAAAATTTAATGTCTAATTCCTAAAAATACCAAATAGAAGAATCCAACAAACATTAATGATGTGGCCACTTTGCTGGTCACCATCCATTGAAACTTATAACCCTCTAAAATAGGAATTAATATATCATAATTGCAAACCAAATATGAGAATCACATACTTAATGACAATTATACAATTAATACATGTTACCATAAATTGTAGCACAATTATAAGAAACTCGTTGTATAAAAGATCTTGACAATCTTGAACTATACAATAATGAGACAATTGAATGTAATAAAATTTCATCTTAAAAACAAAACAAGTTACCAAATAATCTTTTTATAATAAAACAACTATTTAGGGTTTAAAGTACAAAAATAAATTTTTAAGGATTGTTTTTAAAATATGTAAATTACAAGGGTATAAATGAAAAATATCAGAAAGGACCCTTTTATAATAAAACAACAGCTTAGGGACTAAAAAAACTCAAGGGACTAAAAAAAATCTCAAAGGACTATTATCATAATATACCAAATTGAAGTGGTCTAAATACAAAATCAGCCTTTTATTAAATTGGATTAGATTTTTAGTTCGGATTTTGGGTTGGAACCAAAAAACCAAAACCCAATAAGTCACCTTCTTCCTCACATTGGGCAAAAGAAGGAGGCAACCAAATCAACGCCTCTCCTTGCCTGTTGTTGGCCAGCCCATTGCCAGGGCCTTCATTCAGCGGCTCGGCTGAAAGGAAAACTAGTAGCGAGCATGCTTTCAATTTTAAAACTTTTTCAAAATAACATACAGCGGAAGCATTATAAATGGATTAATATTTAATCTAAGCATGCTTTTAGAATTATTCTATGCTACTTATCCTAAGATCTTGCATGAATGGTTAATATAAACTATGAAATCATGAATTCATGCTATGAACATTTCAAAGCAACATATCTATATATGTAAAACCATACCTCGTATGAAGTGGAGACGCTCTCCGCTGTGAAAGATCCAGGAGGAGGAAGAAGAACTCTACTTAGCTGCACACGTGTCCGGCCTTTACAGGTGGTTCACACCAGGGCTCTTTCAAAATCTGCTTCCACTCCAAGTGCTAGCTTGTTGTGGAATGATTTGATCTGAACTCCTTTTCTTCTTTTGATGCCGGACTCTCCGAACGAAAGAAGAAACTCAAGAGGTGGAGAATGAGTAGTTGAAACCCTTCCCAAATACTCAATCCTAAGACCTAGATCACTAGGTACACATATGCACACTTCTTACAAAAAATCTCACACCCATAAAACTAGAACCTTTCCTAGCTTCTTTCCTTTCTTCCCTTTTATTTTTCCAGCATTTCTTTGCTAAATTCACTCTTATTTTCGTCCTCCCATTTCAGCCCATTATGTAGATGGAGAGGGAGAGGGAGAGTGGGGAGTTATGGGTAATAATGGTGTGGTAATGGGTAGTTATGGGGAGTTATGGTCATGGGAAGTTACATAACTCCCCAAAAATGAATTTAAACTTATTTAAATTCAGATTAATGTGTTAATTGATTTTAGTTCATAACTGAAATCAATTGGGTCAAGTGTGCATACATTGGGTTCAACCCGATTGGACCCAAACCTATTTTGAACCAAATCCTATTTGATTCGTTCCAGATTTTTATAGCTCAATCAAATTGGGCTATCAAGTAATCACATTACTTAATTCACCTCCATGCATCACCAACTATTAGTGAAAATTTTATGTCATAACCTTTTGTGACATCAAGTGTCTACACTTGCGAAATCAACAAGTGTCGATACTTACACAAGTGTCGACACTTTCAAGAATATCAAGTGTCGACACTTGAGTAAAGAAAAATACTTTTCCTTTGTGAGTCCACGAACGATTTTCAATCATTCTCCGATCACTAGATCAAGTAGAAACCCCTATGGTGTGTGATCCCATAGGTTCGAACACTAAGCCGGTAGCACTGGAACATTTCTAATACCAGTCAAAGTCGCCATCTAGCAATGACACCCGACGTCCGGATAGGTCGAAGTTGCAGAGCAACAATCAAGAACCAGGAGATATGGAAACCTTGTAATTAATCCCTTTGACCTCAATGCTCAGGAAGACTTAGGGTTAAACTGCCCAACCCATAAAGTCCATCAACAATGTGTCTCAATCTCATAAGTCCTGTAACACATTATAGAGACTACCCTGGCCAAGGTTTTGCTAAATTGAAACACAGTAAGATATCTGCTCCAAACACTTTGGAGGGGTCAATCCCATCTTGATCTGATCACTACTACACGAGTACTTAACTGTACCCAGAAACCTTCTGTCCTTGGATTAGAAATCCAGATAGTCCAGTACCAAAGTATAGTGAGTTGCTCGCAAGCTACCATGACGATCTCATATCTGAGGGATAACTACGTCCATATCAAAACTCTAGGCAGAAAAAAGTACAGACGGGTCACGTTAGATAAAATGTCAAACACAACATCTGCATGCCATGCCAGTGTCTCCACACTCCTTGGTTAAGAGGACAACCAACGACTATGGCACACAACGACCTATACTTGATATACTATCATCCTGAAATAAGTGTATCATTTGGTCGCGAACAATTTTAGGACTATATGACATATCCTCTCTATATCACATACAAATAGTCCTAAGGACTTCATCACTCAAAAACTCATTACAGAAAGATGAAATAGTGATGAACTGCCAGAATAAACATTTTATTCAATAATATAATTCATATACAATTACATCAAATGTACAACTGTGTACAATAGAAATTGACTTTGGGACACATTTCCCAACACCGGCATTGTCACTCAAGCTAGCTGTCGATGATCTTAGGAGGAGAACCGCTTGAGTAAAAGGAATCAATTTTTTTGTGAAAAATCCTAGATCTACCAGTTCAAGTCAATCACTGCACGGATCTTCTCTACCGCCATTGCCACCACCATCGTGCCCCCTTTGCCCCTTATTCTAGGCATCGTGACCCCTTCTATGCTTCCCCCCTTTGTTTTGTTTTGTTATGGTGTGAGTTTCTATGGAAGGGGTTGTGGACAATCAACACCGCCATCACCGAATCGTTGCCCCGTCATTCGAATGCCACCGGTCTACCCCAGGTGACCACGTTAAGTGATGGATGGGAAGGAGGAGGCCCCTTTATTTTTGATCTTGAAAGATCACCACTAGAGGTGTGCTGGTGACCGGTGCCACCTCCCACCGGGATCAGTGTCAGCTTGTGGATGGCAAATCCGGCTGCCTAATAGAAGGAAGAGGGCATGGCTGCAAAACCTTGTGTGCAGCCATCTCTCGGATTTTCTAATTCCATCCCTTGCTTAATTTTAATTAAAAAATATATGTATTATAGCTCTAGTCACATAATATTTTATTTAACAATTATAACATACAATAAGCTTCCTTTGAAAAGATGATTGTATAATATAATTTCGTGATGCATCTCAATCCCTTCAAAATATTAGATTGAAGAATCTTGCAAATCTCAACAAATGGACCACTTTAGTGGTCACCATCCATTGAAGTCCATGAATCTTCAAATCAAGGATCAATCATTCATGCATATGAATCCATTTATTCAACTTAATGCACCAATAGCAATAAATAAATAAAAATTTAAAATGTCAAATTCTCTAAAAAACTAAATAGAGAAATCCTGCAAATCTTAATGAATATGCAATTTTGGTGATCACTATCTATTGAAACTTGCAATTCTCTAAATTATGGATCAACCAATTAGGCCCATAAATTCATTCATACATCTTGATATATCAATATTAAGCAATCTACTAAAATTTAATATGTCTAATTTCCTAAAATACCAAATAGAAGAATCCAGCAAACATTAATGATTGGGCCACTTTGGTGGTCACCACCTATTGAAACTTATAACTCTCTAAATTATAGATTAATATATAATAATTGCAAATCAAATATGAGAATCACAT
Organism: Areca catechu; assembly: GCA_021397845.1. NCBI lineage: Eukaryota > Viridiplantae > Streptophyta > Magnoliopsida > Arecales > Arecaceae > Areca > Areca catechu. The sequence goes on along the minus strand of CM038039.1, from coordinate 58,634,675 downwards.
ATTTCATAACAATTATACAATTAAAACATGTTACCATAAATTACAACACAATTATAAGAAACTTATCATATAAAAGATCTTGGAAATCTTGAACTATACAATAATGAGATAATTGAATGTACAAAATTTCATCTCAGAAACAAAACAAGTTATCAAAGAATTCTTTTATAATAAAATAACTATTTAGGAAGCGAAGTAAAAAAATAAATTTTAAGGATTGTTTTCAAAATATGTAAATTATAGGGGCCTAAATGCAAAAATATTAGAAAGGGCCCTTTTATACTAAAATAGCTACTTAGGGATTAAAAAAAATCAAAGGACTATTATTAGAATATACAAAATTGAAGGGGTCAAAATGCAGAATCGGCCTTTTATTAAATTGAATTGGGTTTTGGGCTCAAATTTTGGATTGGAACCCAAAAACTCGAACCCAATGAGTCACCTTCTTCCTCATGATCGATAGAGGAGGCGACTGAATCGGTGCCCCTCCTGCCAGTTCTTGGCCAGGCCTTCATCCGGCGACCCGGCATTGTCACTCAAGCCAGCCACCTGTGGTCTTAGGAGGAGAACCGCCAGAGTGAAAGGAGTCTTTTTTTTTTTTCTTTTGGAAAACCCTAGATCTATCTTTGCAAGTTACTTGCCATTCGGATCTTTTCTGTCGCCATTATGCCACCAATGTGCCCCATTTGCCTACTCTTCTAATCATTGTGCCCCCCCCCCCCCCCCGCCCTTTTTTGTTTTATTGTGGTGTGAATCTCTATAGAAGGGGTTGCAAGCAACCAGCACCGTCACAACTAGATCACCACCCTATTGCCAAAATACCGTCGATCTACCCCAGGCAACCGTGTCAAGTGATGGATAGGAAGGAGGAGGCCCTTTTTTTATCTGAAAAGATCATCATGGAAGGGGTGCGAGCGACCGACACTAGGGATGGCAATGGGCCAGGTTCGGGTCGGGTGCATAACTATCCAAACCCAAACCCGAATATTTAATAAACTATCCAAATTGTGCCCAAACACTATCGGGACTGGATCTTTTTTATCCAAACCCATCTCAATCGAGTATCGGGTAATTCGGGTTTATCCGACCCGAACCAAATTGAGTTATATTAAATATTTTTTTTATTTTTATGAACTTTATAATCATCTACCATTTTATAAATCATACATGCATTAAACAGATAAAATTTAACTATATTTTTAGTTCAATACCGATCCGACAGGAGGAAGAGCCATCGAAGAAGAAGAGGGGAGCTAGAGATTAATCGATATTTACCGATTACAAGTTACAATTTATAATTTCCTTATTTATGGAAAATAATGATTAGGAAAAGGATTTAAGTATTTTAAAATTTAATAACTAATAATTAATAATCAATATAATATATTTAATATAATATATATTAATTATATATATTTAAATATTAAAATGCCGGGTTCGGGTCGGGTGTATATCTACCCAGTTCCGGCTCAAATCTAAAGTCAAGCATTCGGGTTTTACCCAAACCCGGTCCAAATCCAGTCAAAGCATTGACTACCCGGTCCAATCGGGTCGGGTCAGATACCCATGGATTTGGATTTTGTTGCCATCCCTAACCGGCACTGCCCCCCACCGAGATCAGCGTCAGCATATGGATGGTGAATCCAGCTACCTAATGAAAGGAAGAGATCATGTTAACAAAACCTTGTATGCCGCCATTTCTCAATTTTTCTTAATTCCATCCATTTATTTTTTTTAATTTAAAAAAAATATGTATCAAATCTATAATTTTAGTTATGATTCCAATCTTGTACAAAATTCTACGCTCCAATACCAATTGTTAAATTTAACTTTGATTGTACCTAAAAAATCAGAATATAAAATAATAAGCTAAATAAAAGATTAAATCACACGTATCTTGAAACCTCTAAAGGATCATGATTTTCGTTACAATGATCTACAGAAAAATAAATAAAACCGTAAATTTAGATCTTTCCCGCCTTCTTCTTATTACTGCTTCCTCAATGGAATAACTATTTCTTTTAATAATAACTTTTATATCCTAGAATTTTCATAGGCAATATATATATATATATATATATATATATATAAAAGAATGGAATGGGAACGTAGCCTAACTAATAATGATAATGGATGCATCTATTACATAGCTTATTAATCAATTCAGATCTACATCGATGTTTATTACATCACATAATTAAAATAATTAAATCCAAATAATAATATGATCATAAAAAATTATAAACTCTTTAACTACACATCTAAACAACTTAACCCATATTTTAAAATAAAATAAAAATCTAAATCGATTCATAATTAATGGAAGTTCATTTTATAAGAATTTCCAGCAAGCTCATCGTACCACTTCCATCCGGAGCTTCTTATCTTACGTAGGTGAAGCACATTTACAGTTACCACTTCCATCCGGTGCTTCTTATCTTATATAGGTGAAACCTATTTACAGTTGGAAGAGCGGCTACCGGTCCAGATTTTACCCACACTTGACGCCATTTGCAACCCGGCAGGCAGACGTTTTGTGGGGTTGATGACGGTTTGCCTTTTTAAAAATTCAACAGCAGCTGCATCGTATGGCATGAGGATGGTGTTGATTTGGAAGGGACATGGGGTTGGAAGGGATATGGTCGGCCACTAAAACTGGTGGTTAGCCCAGCGATGGTGACACATACCGCCGATCCACGGGCGTTGAAGGCCACTCAATAAAGAAGGTGGTTTTGGAGACCATTCGTACCCCGGGACCGGTCTCCGGTTTCCTTAGACAACTGGTTCGTCTAGTGGTGAGAATCACACGAACAGCAGCAACAAAAGTTTCGGCAGCCTACACAGTTCTAAATGTTTTCCATGAACTATGATGGACAAAGACGTTCAGACAAAACCTCTGCACTGCACGGTGGTTATGCAAAAATGCACAACTCACTCCAAATACGAGGAACAAACATTGCATGGCAATGGATCAAACAGATCTATGAGATGCTTCAAGCATCACACAGTCACCTTCTCATCGGAAAATCTTGGAAGCTGAACGAGCGAGTTGACTCGTGTCACTCCTTCAAGACCTGACCAGCTCTGGTCCTCCGCCATGTTATCTGCTCTGTTTTCATCGACCACCACGGATATTCTTGTGTTTCCAGCAGATCTTACAGTAAAATTTCGATCCAAGGTGGGTTCTTGGTCGTGCGTTTCGTTTGATTCGCATGTGCACTCTCCATAGCTGCAGTAGGCCACGCTACATGTGCTATTCTCCGCGGATTCGGACTCAGGATCCATTTTTCCGTCCAAATATAGGCAAACCACCGCACAGTCATCCATTTTCGAAGTAGGGTATTTAAGCTTCCATTCACGAGCAGCAGCTTCGACCAGGAAGTTTGCAGCTGATGATCGAGTTGGAGATGAGGATACAATATCCACGACTTCTTGGTTGCTAAGCACATCCCAAACCTGCAATGTCCACACTTAGAACTGGTCTAGTGGATAACGGTATCCGGGATTTAACAATGCATATTAATGTATCATACCTTTCATCAGTTTAAATAATAATAATAATAATAACTTGATTTTTTTTTATAAAAAAAAAGCATTTAGAGATCAAAGTGCTCGAACAACAGCGAAGAACAATTTTTATCACCTACATGACAAACTTACAGAAATTACATCATGCAAGAGGCTTATCTCTTTCACAATCAGGGTCAACTATAACTTGTGAACATATCCTAAAAAGTGGGGCAAATAACAGTTAAGGCAACAGCTGCAGCAACGCCAATTGATCTAGCTTCCTAATCTTTTCATATCCAAGCCTATATAAGATATTACTTCTTTTTACCTGAGATAAAGTCAACGATGTCGAATAGAACACCTACTCATTAGGTAGAATAGTAGCTGGATATACCAACAAATACCATTAAAAAGACTCCATGATGCAGTATTTTTCCGCGCATCATGATTCTTATCACTAATTCATTTGTTTTAAATTCATATTTAGCTATCAGAGAAGTGATATGCATTTTTCTTCAATTATTCATCATGCAATAATACAAGGTTAATGCACATTCTTTGCTTAAAGAAAATATGGCATGAGCCAAATGCCTGTCCAAGAATTTTTCTCGAAAATAAGAAAAAGAAAGAAAGGAAAAAAATCCAAGTAATATTAGTGCTAAAAAGCAATTATGACACTAGAGATTTGCCGATTTGAGAATGTGCAATTTGACATGAACATCACTACAAAAAGTTCTCTATATGATAGGAGGAGAACAAAGTCACAGCTATATACATGTTGTTTAGGATTCAAGGCAGATAAGTCACTCTTCTGCAGGTCTTCTCCACTGTCACAGTTCTAAGATGTCATGTCAGCCACTATGCTTTTTTGACCAGGCAAAAACAAATATCCATTCTTTCAATGTCAAAACTATAATGGAAGATTACAAAGAAAGACAAACAAAAAGGAAACAAAGCATGATTACTAGAGAACAATGCACTCAAAGGAGTGGCAATCAGTGTTAACTGGACAGTCACGTCCAGTTCAAAAAGTCTATGTTGGATGTGTATCCCAGTTAGATACATATTTGATACCTGGATACTTATGAAGTTCTTTGATAGCTCCCTTAAAAATTGGAAGAAAGATGAACATTTCCGATACTGAGTTAAATCCTCTACTTTGACATTATGAGTAGTAGTTGTTTTTCGAGATTTGTTATTGATGTAGGTATTGAAACAACTTTAAAAATATGGTTTTTGTTGATATCCTTAAATTAATTGAGAAGTTTGGATGAGAAACATATATACCGAAAGATCTTAACAAATATTATCTTTTAATATTTTATTTTTATATTTAACCAGATAACGCTTAAAGCCATAAGCATATAATTTAATTAAATTTATAAATTATCCTATGCATTCATGTATCTATCTTTTTTCTCTTACCGAGTCAAACACTTGAATATGTATCCAAATCTGACTCTTGTATCTCTGTACGTGAAACAACATGGTAATATTGTTATGACAAAAGCATAATGACAGACAGGAACAACGAGAGAGGCATTGGTCCTCTAGAGAAAGCATGTTGACTTAGAATCACGCACATGGAAAACCTGGGAAAGGTGTGTGTTATCAACTGGTTCTGCTACCTTGCACAGTTTGGAGTCTAAATTTTCTAAATTATATATTTTTTTCTCTTCTGTTAACAGATCTTATTTAAAAAAAAGAAATAGATGCAATTAATTTTGTGGCATATAACTTAATAGCGTTCTTCCTGTTTAGCATTTACATTGTTCTTGAGCAAATGTATCACCAACTCAGTATCTTCTCATTTTACTAGATGAGAACAAAACTTCTATATGAATCAACAGATGCCGTCCTCCCACTCTTCCTCCTTTATCTCTACTTTGTTCTTCATAATAAACATCTCTGTTCAAGACCAATAGGATCTCAAGCATCATTATTCTAGCATATCATGGGACCCTGACTCGCTATTAGTGCATTTTCTCCAAAAATGTGAATTTTAGGCCTGATGAGAGTAAAATAAGCACACCTAACAATCTCGTCATAACTTTTGCTGTGGATAAATTGATACATGCACTAATCCCAAATTGTTAGACTATATCTTTATAACCCTTGACTGTAATAAGCAACAAATTTAGTTAAAAAAGGTTACTGTAGAAAAATTAGAGTACATTCAAATGAGGAATAACATAGCAAATATCTTAGTATTAGAGATGAAACTTACTATATTGGCCAGCCATGTTTAAAAACTATAGTGCCTGTTTACAGAACATGCATCCTGCAGCCTTGTAAACCCTGTTCTAGTGCATCTGCCAAATAGCAATGCTAATTCTTACAATGCATCACATGATGCGAACATTAGCTAGATAGATCACTAAGTACATTTCTTAGATCATAGCCACAAGTAAAGCTAATTGGTTAGTTAAACCTTTACATTGCTACATAAAATTTAAAAATCAATGATCATTTCCGAACAAGAATCCTTTCACTGTTAAATATAGAGACAACTTAGCAGAGCTTCTAATCAATGCGATTTGGTAGATAATATTAACATGTAGAGAGACCTGTGTACATCATGGAATTTGAGCAAAGATTTGATCAGTCAGATAACTTTGGCACACGATCATAACAAGAGAAATGTGGGCAAGATTATGGGACCTTTTATGTCATCAATAATCAGATAAATAAGAGGGTAGAAGGCTTCATTAAATATAAGGCTTTGGCAAAGAGTAAACGATCTAGATAAAATCATAGAAGTAAAGCAACTAGAAAAACAGGGAAAAGAACAACAATGGCAAACACTGAATGCAGCAATAGCAGAATATTGCCTCTAGCTTTTAGTAAATACATGAATTTTTGCAAGGTGCAGTTATACCAATATGCTAAAAGGATCTAATGGGGCCACCAAGTAATATTTAGTGATGTTAAGTGATCAAACCTAAGAAACTACCCTATAAACTAGATTATTGATCAACAATTCACTCAGAGCCACGGTTAAGATAGGGGAAGTTCATGTGAGCACCCCCTGTTCTCCCCATGCATAAGGGCCTGTTCTCCAGATTCTAAGCTTATATTCTAAAAAAACTAAAGAAAATGAAAAGGGAAAGAGAGGGGGAAGCGAAGAAAGTTGATGGCATGCTTGCTGCTGTTCACTCTCTTGGTCATTTCGTTCACATGATTTTCATGATATTTGAACCTACACGAAGTAGAGCCCTAACTAGAGAGAGAAAGAGATGATCTTTCTTAGCTTGGAGTTGGATGTACAGTTCAGTGTGTTACAAAGGGACAGGTTGATATGCTGAGCACTATGACTAGGAAAAGGGATAGGGTTAGCATTAAATATGGTGGTACAGCATTCCTTGAATCAATTAACTCATCTTCTTCCGGCTTTTGCTTCAAAGTACTACTAAATGAGGATAGGATTCTTCCTGTCACTAGATGCATCCAATGGAGCACAATCCTTGTTGGGCATCAGTGCAAAAAGTATGTGGTATCAAAGCCGACAAGGCTCACACATCAATGTCAAAAATAGTTTCCATTTCTTATGATATATTGAAATTTAAGCTGATCTCTGAAGAAGTTTCATGAAAAACAGGGCTCTATGGAATTTATAGAGACATCTAGCTACTATTTTTTCATCCTGATGATTTATTTGAACCAAACAAGTAGATTATGTTTATATCTAACACATATACCATAGAGTTGGCTGTTGCCCTTCCAAGCTCATCCATTCTTCTGTCCCACCAAGTTTCTTTCACATAACAATTCTTAGAAAGGAAAAAATAAGAATGGCAAGAAGATGAGTAATATACAGCTATATTATCTCAACATGGCTCTTGCTATATTCTATTTGGCCATGGGTTTCAGCATATTGCCTCTACATCTAACCAACTGTCAAGACTAGACCATAACTAATAATCTTTATATCTCAATGATTTCAATGTGCTACTAATCATGGATTGGTTCCATCAGTGGCAAAATGCATTCCATCATGAAATGTCATGTTCAAGTTAATTAATAAATGGTGTGCATGCATGCCAGCAAACCGAGCAGCGAGCACTATATCTAATGCTATTATTGTTTGGACACAACAATGTGAATGACAGTTAAGCAATCAAGTGGAACCATGAGGGAATGGTCAAACATTGGTTTAAGGCTATATGTTCCTCCGACTTGAACTTCAACTGCTTACAAAATCTTGGCAGTCATAAGCTTTAAGTTTTCAGGAATGCTAAATTTACTAAAAGGAAAGTTCAGAGAGATATGCAGTTCAAAGAAAATAATGCTGTGTTGCCATCAACTAGCAATGCAATTCTGAGCCTTTTTATATGTAGAGTTAGAGCATGTATGCTAGAGCATATGTCAACAATTGAATGCTTCTGAACAGAAAAGATCAATGCTATAGTAAAAAGTATAGATTTTCTGCAAGAATCAATAGTTTGACCATGATGTTGGCATTCAATAAAGATTAAACAAGAATGCCAGGATGTGAATGCTGATCTGCAAAGGAGTCAGAGGCAACTCACGCCGTCAGATGCAAGAACAACGAAATGGTCCCTTTCTGTAAGCATCCAGTGGAAGAACTCTGGCACCGAGATCACTCCATAATCCTTCAAACAGAAGTCCCCAAAAGCTCTAGCCATCGCCAGCCCGGGAGCATCATCAAACGGCAGCCACACTCTCGGCACCTCGGGCTCATCCTGCAACGCGAACACCCTGCCCCTGCACCTTTTGATCCGCTCCGCTTCTCCTGCAGCAGAGAGAACAGAGGCAAAGATTGGCACACAATAGAGTCCAACAAAATTCGATTCAATCAAGCAGAGGAACTGGATGGAAGAAATGGATTTCGTACTTGGAAGATCAGGCTTGAGGTCGACTGTCAATTGCACGGCGACCATGGAACCGCTGCTGTCATCCTTGGACCCCAAGACAGCACGGGAATCGCCAATGTTGCCCATATAAAGCTTCGAGCCCTAAACATACAAAATCCAAGAACCTCGGTGGATCAGAAAGTAGGGAGTGGAGGTGGGTTTGAAGAAGGTTATGATGTTGTACCAATAAAAAAAATAAAAAAAATAAAAAAATAAAAAAAAAGGTTATGATGGGAAGAGGGTAAAGAAGAGCGCACCAGCTTGAAAAGGGTTACGGCGGTGCTACCGCTGCAAAAGCAATCAAGGGTTGGGTGGGAACGGAGCTCCTTGTCCATGGCCTTGTACGACCTCACGAACGCCTCCCTCCAGGCTGACAGCAACGCCTCCTCTTCTTCCACGTTTTCCTTCTCCGCCTCCGCCTCCGCCTCGCCGGCAGGACCTAGAGGGGCGTGCCGCCTGCCGAGGCATCCAAGGCCGCTGCGGCGGGCGCCGCCGCCAGGAAGGGGAAGAGAGGAGAGGAGCTTGAGGGGGAGAGCATCCCTGACTTTGCGCGCCACGATGTGGCCATGCGGGCCGTGGCCGTCGAACACCCCGCAGAAGACGCCGCTTTCCACGCCGAAATCCTTGATCGATGAATCCATCAATCAATGGTACTTGAGGAAACAAAAAATAAAAAAAACAAAGATAGAAAGGGAAAAAGAAGGGAGGGAGTTATGGAGGGGCTTTGCTCGCTGTTTCTTACTTCCCAGAGGATCATGGCGTCCTGGTTGATGCCCTTGCGGCCCTGCTGCGTGTAGATGGAGGCGGTGCTGCTCCTGCCCTCGTTCGAGAAGATCCGCCCCGGAACCAGATGCAGATATTCCTCCCGCGGCAACTTCGACCCATTGCTCTTCCCTCCTCTTCGGGTTCCCCCGCCATTCCCCCTCCTCTTACTGTCGGCGGCGGCGGCGGCGGCGGTACTGGTGCCGCTTGTGGCGGTGGCGACGGTGGTTTGGCAGTTTCCCATCAGGAGCCCCAACGCTACCACATCGAACAGCAGCCCGCAGGCCAGCCGAAGAAAGAATAGGAAAGAGAAAAGACCCTTCTTTCCCTCTCCGCCCGATAAATAAATAAGGAAACAAAAAACAAAAAACAAAAACGAAAGGAAATGGGCGAGAAAAGGGAATGAGGGCTTGTATCAAAAATCAAAAAAAAAAAAAAAAAAAGGAAAGAGAAGGGAAGCAGCAGCAATTATCTACTTTTTTCCAGGGTGAGGTGGGATGCGTTGAAGGGTTATCTCAGTGGAGACGAGAGGGGGCCGTGGGCCGTACAGGAGAAGAGACGACTCTGGGACAGAGCTGGAAACAAACAGAGGAGCATGGAGAAGAAAACATCAACAGATCGGACAGCTACAAAACCAACAACAACGACACGTCAAAACAAACGGAGTGTGAAGGCCAGTGAGAGAATCATCTGACGAGACGACTTTGCACCAAGGGAACCGGAATGGTGAATGCTGTTACTCGATCTTTACCGCAATATTTATCAAAGAATAAAAAAAAGAAAAAAAAAAGAACAGCATCCAGCCTGATCCCACACGAGAACGAGAGACGCAATTAGCCCGAGGGAAGACGGCAAACTGCCTTTCACGAAAAGTATTGTCTTGAATGCGCAGGCCACAACGCCGTCCTGTTTCTTTCTTTCCTTTATTTTAAAATCTCTTTTTTTTTTTTTCTTTCCTGCTTCCTCTTGTGACCGGTCGGACTGGCCATCCATCTGGAGATCTAATCGACCGATTATCCTTGTTAGCACTAAATCTCTGCTACACCAACCGCAGCCTAAAAAGTAGTCCAGAAAAGTATAATGCATAACTTTCTAAAAGCAGGGTTGGACCATCTTTCCAACCTAGAAAAGATTAGATCAGAACGAACGATGTACGCCACGGGAAGGAAGGAGAACAGATAGGAAGAAGGATATGGTTGAAGGTTGACCATGACTAGCGGCATCTGTGACAGCTAGAATGGTGAACCATACTTCGGCAAAGGGAGGAATCGAATCAAGAGGAGACTTGGAATTGTATATCCTTCGTCATAGGTCAATAGCTAATTATGGTTGACAAATTGGCACCTTCTTATCAGAACGGAATTTTTAAAACAATAGACAAAAATATCGATCAAGTTGAGCCTAGAGCAAGCATCTTATTAGAGGTTTTGCCGAACATTTCTATTTTCATGGAAGCCCTTGCAAGGCCATTTTCCCATCCTGGCCAATCAAAAAAACAAAAAACAGAGAAGCATGAGATGTTCTCATAACAGCAATAATTGCTCTCAATCCAAGTTCCACCCTTAAAACATCGGGAACCGAGGGTTGGTCCACTCCTGTCGAATCCATTGAATCACTTGGAGAATGGAGAATGTTAGAGTGCCGTGGAGGAAAGAGGATTGCACGGGAACATGATGTCATGTCCCTATTTTAGTGCACATGGAGCCATGCAGAGCGTGTAACTCGTGGAATTGCTTGAAGGAGGCAAGGCAGGCATTCAACTTGCTTGATAACATCAGTATTCCTGTCAGATTGACGTGGCTTCAGATGCAAAAGGAGAAGATACGGACTTGCTTGGTTTTTTCCCCTGCGCTCCTCTGGGATCTCCTACTTTGTCTTGCATGAAAGGCAAGGAGCTACATTGAATCTTGTTTTGAAGAGTTTCCTCCGGTAATGTTTCAATTGGCTTCCTTCACCCCTATATGCCAATATACTTTGTACAAGTTTGATTTAACCATTCAAGAGGTTCTCTGGCAGCCAAGTTCCAGGATATTTGATGTCATCCATAGCATCCACTTCCATCTTCTGTTTAGGTCGATTTATTTATTATTTGAGCAATATAGTGGTCATGTTTGATCACGAAAATGTATCCTTGGCCTAAGAAAGGGGTGCCAATCATGTTGGGGTACCAACTACATTGATATTATTCGTTCAAAAAATTTTTCGTGCAAAATATAGATCTTCATTTATAAGATCATGATGTTGGTACTGATAAGAAGGAAGAAGGAAAAATAAAAATAAAAATAAAAAATATAGTTAATTGAGCATACAAGATTTCACTATAAGAAAAATAAATACTTACAAAATTAGTATTTTTATTTTCAATTCCATACAATGCTCTCAATAAAAAATTTCAAACCTTTCATACAAGCTCTTACCACTCAAAAAAACCTTCTAGCCTTTATAGACTTTTTTTTACCGCACCACCCCTCTAGAAGTGCTTGGAACTTCACACTCTAGCTGCATTGATCTATATCCCTCTTTTTATAGCATCTAGCATAAAGAGTATTTTACTAAAAGTCCAATTATCCAAATCGCATCCAAAACATAATCATATAACTCTCTCGACTCGTATTTGACTCCAGAGTAATTTATGGCCATTCAATCATCTTGATCACATCGCAAATCATACAAATAAAGCATAAACAATGTCAGAGACATCCTTGGACTGTTTGATCTTCGCGGGGAACGTGTGCAGCTGCTCAATTGCATGAATCGCATGCACAAGCCATGATAAGAGACCGTAGACCATGCTCTTTCTTCCATAAATTGTGTTCTTTCTTAGTGGACCACTCGATCAGTCCACCAAATGCCGCAATAAATGGAAGGCTGAAACTTCTAGGCCTGGGCCAGCCACGCATGCCAGGCCACGTACTTGGGCCACCAACCATGCACGCTCATGGGCCATGCTTGGCCTATGAGCCACGTGGACCAGCTTGTTGATAAGTCATTTATCTACGCTTATTTTAAATATTTTAGGTAACTAAGAATATTAACATCTTTTAAAAATTTAAATTTCATAGCTAAATTAAACTTTTTTGATAATTAAATATTTTAAAAATATTTTTGAAAATATAAAATTAGAGTACATTTATGAAAAGCATATATTGAGCTGACTGATCAATCCAAGCACCAAAATAATTTCATTCCTATAAAAAATTTAATAAAATATAATTTATATTTCTTTTTTATTTAGAAGGTATATTAAAATTACTGGAGATGTTTGGAATCCTGAAACCTTAAAAATTTAGCATGTTAATAATTTAGGTGCTTGCCAACATGAAGAGTCAGATTTATAGATTCAAAGAATGCAAATTGGAGTCAAATTAGAACCAAAATTAGACCAAAAAGCCATCCAAAAGCCCACTCAATAACATGGTCTACAATGGTCCATGCAACTCCACTAGTCCATGTGATCCATCGGTCCACCACTGGTTTATAAGAATGGTATAATTTGGTGTTTATCACAGTGTATATGGGGGTTATTTCAAAGAAGCACCGGGTTGCCATTGGTGAGTGGTGCAGTTGGTTGTGAGACTTTTCTCACAACCAGCTGGATGGTGTTTGAGTTCTGGTTTGGATATATTTCGACTAGAAAGTCCGGAGATAAAATAAAAAATAAAAAAATAGTCCAAGAGTAAAATAATAAAAATAATAATAAAATAATTCTGGAGTCTCTGTTGGCTGGTGGTAGTGAAAATGTTAAGGATATATATAATAAATCCCGTTTACTCGGCTGATGCCAATGGTAGTCAGGCTGGCGTACTCACCTTCGGGTAGGGAATGGTTGCGAAAAAATTAATATACGCCGTGTATCGAATATTTCCTTACTGAAGTTCGGGGACCATCTGGAGATGGTCAAGCCCGGGATCTAACTCCTCCCCCCTCCTCCCCTTTTCTTATATATAAAAATTAAAAAAAAAAAAAAAAAACGCCGGGTTTACTCCCCACCCCACCCTTTTCGTTTTTTCGTTTTTTTTTTTTAAAAAAAAAGAAGCGCCTCGGTGCAATTAATGCTAGTTTCCTACGCTATTAAGCAGTTCCAAATCAATTTCTGTGATGCTCCAACTCCAACGGTGGGAAAAAAACAGGCTGACCTAATGAAGAGTCCTGAGTGCGATCTATGGGCAATCTAGGCATGATTTAAGGTGATCCATTGGTCCATGTTCGCTGCCGACTGAAGAAAGGCTTCTGCTGCTGATTTTCAGCATGATTCAAGTCTATCTCACGTGATTTAAGGGGCTAAAAAATAACTTTGACTAGGATTAAGCTGATGAGGCCAATTTGGACGTGATTTGATACGATCTAATGGTCACGGGTTGAACAATAATTTTACAGTAAGTCTAATATCCAGTTCTGCACTCTACAAGAAAAATTATCTAGGAGAGAGGGGTACGGTACAAAGGATGTATAAGCTTTGGATTGTGGGTTGGCTTTTAAAAAAGAAGTATTTAGAAAAAAGTTTTGCTATCTCATCATTTTAATGCCTACACCAATTCTAGATTGGATCCAAAAAGGAAGAAGAAAAGGAAGCTAGTATGCTCCTATGAATACAAAGAAAGAAGAAGAGTTCATCGGCCATCTTTCCAATAAAACAACGCCAATCGACTTTAATTTTTTTATATCACTTTTCTTATTTTATTTACTTATTATTTTTAATTCTTGTAATTATATTCTACTTTTAATTAATACAAAAATTTATTTTCATACTCTTTAAAATTCTGTTATTTATTTTTATTGTAAGTAAATACTAAAATCTAAATAGTAGATCTTAGTACCAAGTTTATTTTTTTTGTTCTTTATTTTTATTGCAAATGGATTCTAAGATCTAGATAGTAGATCTTAGTACCAAGTTTATTTTTTTCATATTTTTAATTTTTTTCTTTAATTCTTTTTTTAATTTTTCTTTTCTTTTATAAAATCAAAGATTTCAAATCATCAATAGCACTACCTTCTTCATGGATTCAATCTGACTCATTACTTTCTACGTAGTTTTTAATTTATTAGAAGTCAGATTTAAATGGATAATCACGATGTCTTAATGATCACATCACAATATATCACCTGCTACATGTCCTGGGCTATCCTATCTCCTTCCTGGATCTAGTTTTCCTGCTACAAGGCTTGGTTTTAGACTTTTTTTTAGGCTGAATCAAGGTGCTAAACCCCAACTATCTCCACCTCATCTAAACATTCGGTCTCCACCTGACTTTGAGAGCTTTTGAAGAATCTCGTCTTCATACCTTGTGACAAATGCCTATTATTTATGGATAGACAAACATGGGAGTCAAGCCAGGTCACCCGATCTCATCTCCATGATGTATTATGCTCTGTTTAACTGAGATCTACTCGATGAAGCCTACTACAATAATAGAAACTTTATCTTGTGGTATCACCTGTCATCCTTCTGAGTTTCTCATTCCTTACCCGATCCACATGCTCCCGAAGCTTCACCTCGTACTGGACTCCCACCTACATCAAAAACTCCACCTCGTATTGGACTATCTGTCAATAGATAATGTCTTCTACACTTCTTTTCCTATAAAACAATCTTACTGCTATGCATGACCTTCAAGTTTTCATCACCGGCTCTACATGTATAACCTTTTGAATCCAGTTTGCTAAGTAAAATTAGATTCTTGCTAAAACTAAATATGTATCGGATCTAGTCCAGTTTCTACACTGTCCTATCATATGCCTTCAAGCTGACTATCCCAATACCCTCAATCACACAGCTCTTTTTTACTCTCTAAAAAGTCAAACAGCTCCTCTCTCAACAAATATGATGTGGATATATAAAATCTAAAATTTACTAGGAAGGAGATACCTTGTTGGATACCAAAAATACATCACTATATTATCATTCATTATTGCTACAATCAGCCACAGTCGTAGTAGCATTCTTCTGATCTTTGACCTGTAGACAATCTCTGACACTATGTCATAATTCATCATAACAGTAGCACTTGATCCTGCTCACATCCTTCAACTTGGATCACCTATCTAATAATTCTATATCGCTCTGCCTTTAGCTACCAGTCCTCTAGAGATTACCAACACTGAGTTCTTATCTAAACTCGAAGCTTGGTTCTCCCGTCTAAGAGCCTCATTCTGGAGTAGCACTGAAGTCACCTCTTCCATTATAATGGTACTCTTCCCCACTAGAAGAGCAATCATCAAGAATTCGAAGGAGTGCGAAAGTGATGAAAGCAAGACCAGCACCCATGGTCTTCTCTTTGACCTTCCCATCTACATTCAAAAGATCGGTGAGGATTCTCTAGAAGTTACTTAGGTACTTCTATATACTCTATCATTCGATTATCTATAGTTGATAAAACTGCTTCTAAAGGAAGAGCGTGTTAGTGATGAACTTTGCTGTGTATGGCTCCTCGAGCTTCGTCCATAGTACCATCAAAAAATTCTCATTCAGCACATGGACCACTATCTCATCCATCAAACATAAGCAGATAGTGCTCACTGCCTACATCTGAAGCCATCTCTAAGTCTTAACCTCCTTGATGTCCAGCCTCTCTTTGTATATGAAAGCATTGATCAATTCATGCTGGAATAGCATGTTTTTCACCCTCGTTTACTAGAGAAAAAAATTATTCTTCTCATCAAATCAATTGATCTTTATCTTGATTATGCTTATTTCTTCATCTTCTTTGATCTCAATCAATATGGGCAATCTGGAACTCTAATACCAATTATTATGGTACCAACTGATATGGCTACATCGCTGATGTGGAACGTGCGTCAGATCCAGCTGGATGTCGTCGGTGCCACGTGGATTTTTTCTTTCAAATTCCCCGCTCGGGAAATGGCCCTCCTGCTCCTTCGCCAAGTGGCACCCCAAGATGGGTCCACCTCGACCGAAGTCGAGCATCTCCGCCACTCCGCTAGGTGTCCACCTAGGAGGGGTCCACCTCGGTTGAAGCTGGCGGCCTTCTGCTCCCTCGCCAGGTGGCACCCCAAGACGGGTCCACCTCAGCCGAGGTAGAGCCAGGCCCTTCTGCTCTTTCGCCAGGTGGCACCCCAAGACGGGTCCACCTCGGCCGAAGTTGAGCATCTCTGCCACTTCGCCAGGTGTCCACCCAAGAGGGGTCCACCTCGGCCGAAGCCGGTGGCCTTCTGCTCCCTCACCAGGTGGCACCCCAAGACAGGTCCACCTCTGCCGAGGTCGAGCCAGGCCCTCCTGCTCCTTCACCAGGTGGCACCCAAGACGGGTCCACCTTGGTCGAAGTCGAGCATCTCTGCCACTCCGCCAGGTGTTCACCTAGGAGTGGTCCACCTCGGTCGAAGCTGGCGACCTTCTGCTCCCTCGCCAGGTGGCACCCCAAGACGGGTCCACCTCTACCGAGGTCGAGCCAGGCCTTCCAGCTCCTTCGCCAGGTGGCACCCCAAGACGGGTCCACCTCGGTCGAAGTCGAGCATCTCTCTGCCACTCCGCCGGTGTCCACCAAGGAGGGGTCCACCTCGGCCGAAGCTGGCGACCTTCTGCTCCCTCGTCGGGTGGCACCCCAAGATGGGTCCACCTAAGCCGAGGTCGAGCCAGGCCCTCCTGCTCCTTCGCCGAGTGGCACCCCAAGACGGGTCCACCTCGACCGAAGTCGAGCATCTCTGCCACTCCGCCAGGTATCCACCCAGAAGGGGTGGACACCTTCTGCTCCCTTGCTAGGTGGCACCCCAAGATGGGTCCACCTCGACCGAAGCTGGCGGCCTTCTTCTCCCTTGCCAGGTGGCACCCCAAGATGGGTCCACCTCAGCCGAAATTGAGCCAGGCCCTCCTGCTCCTTTGCTAGGTGGCACCCCAAGACGGGTCCACCTCAGCCGAAGTCGAGCGTCTCTGCCACTTCACCAAGTGTCCACCCAGGAGGGGTCCACCTCGGCCGAAGCTAGCGACCTTCTGCTCCCTCGCCAGGTGGCACCCCAAGACGGGTCCACCTCTGTCGAGGTCGAGCTAGGCCATCTTGCTCCTTCGCCAGGTGGCACCCCAAGACGGGTCCACCTCATCCGAGGTCGAGCCTGGCCCTCCTTCTCCTTCGCCAAGTGGCACCCCAAGACGGGTCCACCTCGGCTGAAGTCGAGCATCTCTGCTACTCCGCCAGGTGTCCACCCAGGAGGGGTCCACCTCGGCTGAAGCTGGTGGCCTTCTGCTCCCTCGCCATGTGGCACACCAAGATGGGTCCACCTTTATCGAGGTCGAGCTAGGTCCTCCTGCTCCTTCGCCAGGTGGCACCCCAAGACGGGTCCACCTCGATCGAAGTCGAGCGTCTCTGTCACTCTGCCAGGTGTCCACCCAAGAGGGGCCCACCTCGACCGAAGCTGGCGGCCTTCTGCTCCCTCGCCAGGTGACACCCCAAGATGGGTCCACCTCAGCCGAGGTCGAGCCAAGCCCTCCTGCTCCTTCGCCAGGTGGCACCCCAAGACGGGTCCACCTCGACCGAAGTCGAGCATCTCTACCACTCCGCCAGGTGTCCACCCAGGAGTGGTCCACCTCGGCCGAAGCTGGCAACCTTTCTGCTCTGTCGCCAGGTGGCACCCCTAATGGGTCCACCTCAGTCGAAGATAGCCCTACTCTGCAAAGCCTCGGGGTGGCAGAGGCATGGGTCATGAGGTCGCCACTGGAATCGGCGCGCACCACGTCCCGTACAGGATGCCAGTACGGCCCGCAGCGATACGCGAAACCTCGTTTACATCGGTTAAACAGGGCCCCGTGATCGAGGAACGAAATCCTTGCGGGCAGGAGCCTGAAACGGCCGGAAGCCCATCATCAACGCCTCGAAAGGAGAGCTCCCGCACTTGGCCCAAGGTCTCCCCAATCTTCCCCCTTTCGTGGCACACGGCGGACGAGGCGTGCCAACCACTTAACTCCCGGACTTAGAGGAGAGGGGGGGAGGGAGATCCAGAGACCTCGGAGAGCCTCTGGGAGGGGAGGTGGGCTGAAGGCGGTCCGGTGGTATAAAATGGACGGTAAAAATGGATGAAAAGGTAAGTCGAAAAAAAGGATAGAGCATCGAGAGAATGATCCTCGGGCCCCCAAGAAGTCCTCAGGCATGAGCTCGGTGAACCCAGCGCAGGAAGTCGGGCTTCAACTCCTCTCTTCCTTACACTTCTCTCATCTACATATCCTCTAAGCATGGGAATCCTTCGGGAACACGTCTTAGAGGACCTGTTCCATCTTGCCGCTCTCTAACTTAACTGTCGGAGTGCCCCCACCAGAATCCCCGGCTCGGGTCTCTGACTTTGATTTTGCAGGACCGGAAGCTTGGAGATCTCGAGGTGAGAAAGTCCGAGAACCGATGCCAGCTCATGAGCTACAAGCCACCGCGATAAGATCGGCAACAAATTGGCGCCAAGTAGGGGGGCAGAATAGTAACCCCTGTATAAGCAAGCTCTCATTGGGCGAATGCATGCTCCAACCATAGTGGTTACACGTGGGTGCGAACCATCCACCAGCCGAGCAGGAGAGGTTCCTTCTACCCAGGGGCCGCGCAGCCCGGAGAGGGAACTTCCTGGTCCTCCTCCTCCTTAGCCATCCTCGGTGGATGGTCCTTTCGCAGCTGTCATCCAGCAGCTGCAAACATTGACTACAGCTATGCGACAGCTGCAGCACCAGCAGTGCTCCCTAACCACTCAGCCCCAGCCAGGGACCCCCGCGGCTCGAGCCACGGGCCCCCGTGGAAGCCTGCGCTCCTTCCAAGGCAGGCCTTCCCATCCACGGGCAGTTTCCAATCCCCGCGGGTGCCACCAAACTCCAACGAAGAGAAACCATTCCGGTTCAGCGGATCACGAGAGTTGATCCCCGGCCAACGATGCCGAAGTAGCACGGTGCAGCAAGCGCCATCGGGGCAAGGCCCCCAGCCGAGACCGATCGGCACCTCCTTCTCCAGCGGTCTCGGTGGAAGATTCCACTGATGAGGCCATCAGGTGCCAGGCCGAGAGGCGCCTGAAGGAGCACGAGCGCAAGTTGGCGGAGTTCTCCCACCGCTTTGCCGACATGCAGGGCTCCCCAACCGATCCAGCGGGCTACAACGCCCAACCACCATTCTCCCGGAAAATCCAAGAGGAACCGATCCCGAATCAGTTCCGTATGCCTCAGGTGGATCCCTACGATGGGACCACCGACCCCTTGGATCACTTAGAGAGCTATAAGACTCTTATGAGGGTCTAGGGGGTGATGGATGCTCTTTTGTGCATTGCCTTCCCAGCCACTCTCCAGAAGGTTGCTCAAGTTTGGTTCACCCGCTTCGAGCCGGAATCCATCAGCTCCTTCCATCTAGGGCTGGAAATGGGCCGGCCCAAAAGCCCATTGTTTGAAACTGGGCTAGGCCAGCTCAATAAATTTTGGGCTGGCCTGAAATTGGTTCAGGCTGCGGACGAGATTTTAAGCATATTTGACTAGTCTTAAGGCTGTAAAATAGAGTCCATTTAATTTTTGGACCAAAGGGATGCCCGGATTCGATCCAAAAATTTTTAAAATATAGTCTTTGGGTCGGCCCAATGGGCTTTAGGTCGGCCCATTTCCAGTCCTAATTCCATCAACTAGAAAGAAAGTTTGTGTCACACTTCGACGCTTGCCGAAAGGTGCTAAGAAAGGTAAATAGCCTCTTCTCTATCCGCCAGCAAGACCAGAAGCTGCTGCGGGATTATGTCACCCGCTTCAAGACCGCCGTCCTGGAGATTATAGCTTGGATGAGCCTATCGCCATGCTGGCGTTGAAGAGCAGGCTCAAGACCTCCCGCCTGACATATTCCCTCGACAAGAAGCCCTCGAAGATGTATTCTGAGCTCCTCCTCCGCGTCCACAAGTACATCCGAGCCAAGGAGGCCAACCTCACTAGGCGAGAGCTGGACGTGAAGCCTTCGAAGAAGCCCGCCCCAAGGGATGTCCCTAGGACCCGGAGGCCTGGACCACCTGCAGACTTCCATCCAGGTCCGAAGCTGAAGAATGGTGCTCCCCCGGAGTGGACCTTCACCCCTCTCCTCGCTCCCAGAATGATGATCCTCATGGAGATTGAGGGCGAGCATTACCTCCGTCAGTCTCCTCCTCAGAACCCAAGGAACATCAGAGACAAGATGAAGTATTGTCAATTTCACCGTGAGCACGGCCACGACACAGAGGAGTGCCGTAATCTGAAATGGGAGATCGAGAAGTTGATCAAGAGGGGCTACCTCAGGAAGTTCGTGAGGAATGAGGCCCCGGCGGAAGGCCAGCCGTTCGCAGCCCTTCCCCCCGTCATTGCAATCGACAACCGTCCAACGAAGAAGCCGGTGGGCATGATCTCTTGGGGGATAGGGTGGGCGACGAAGAGAGCCTGGGAGGCGGGAGACCTGGAGAATGTACTCCCCTTTGAAAAGGGGAATGAAAATGAAAATATAAACAATGATGCGGTGGTGGTCGAGATGACCATCGCTAAGCATCCTGTACATCGTATTATGGTGGATAGTGGGAGTTCTACTGACGTGCTTTTCTATGATGCTTTCTCCCGGATGAATTTATCTCATGATCAGTTAAAGCTGATGCACACCCCCCTTGTGGGCTTCACCGGAGATTCTGTGAGAGTCGAAGGAGAGATTACTCTCCCAATTACCGCCGGATCCTCGCCTCGGCAGAGCACGGTCATGATGACATTTACTGTCGTCAAGCTCCCATCACCTTACAATGCTATTCTCGGCCGTCTAGGGCTCAACCAGTTGGACGCAGTCATTTCCACCGAGAGGTTGCTGGTACAGTTCCCTACCGCCTCTGGGATGGGGGTGATGAGAGGGACGGCCCAACCTGTCCCGCATTGCCTGCAGACGGTCTCAGGAACCCGGGGTGCCGAGGTCGGCTCCGATGTTGACGACCTCGATCTAAGAGTGCAAGACCCCAGGGGAGGCCCTGTGGAGCGCTTATTGACGTACCCTCTTGGCTCAGACCCTCAGAAAATGGTGCAGATAGGAGCTCAACTCCCAAAGGATGAACGGGCTCGTTTGCTAGACTTCCTCCGGACGAACGCTGATGTGTTCGCCTAGTCTACTGCTGACATGCTGGGTATCCCCTCGGAGGTCATCACCCACCAATTAAAGATCGATCCGAGGTGCCGCCCAGTCCGCCAGAAGAAGATGAGCTTTGCTGTAGAAAGACAAAAGGCCATCAATGAGGAAGTGGAGAAGCTTCTCGCCGCCGGCTTTGTACGAGAGGTACAATATCCAATTGGCTAGCAAACATGGTGATAGTGAAGAAGAGCAATGGCAAGTGGAGGATCTGTGTGGACTACACCGACCTCAACCGAGCTTGCCCGAAGGACAGTTTCCCTCTTCCAAAGATCGATCAGCTCGTGGACACCACTTCAGGACATCGTCTCCTCTCTTTTATGGATGCCTTCTCCGGATACAACCAGATCCGAATGCACCCGGAGGATGAAGAGCACACCGCCTTCGTCATCGATCGCGGGACCTACTACTATAAGATGATGCCGTTCGGTCTCAAGAATGCAGGTGCCACGTACCAACGTCTGGTCAACAAGGTCTTCAAAGACCAAATTGGTCGCAACATGTAGGTATATGTGGATGACATGCTGGTGATGAGCAAGCCGACTTCGGACCACGTCGGCGACCTGGCGGAGACCTTCGGTAACCTACGGCTTCACCAGATGAAGTTGAACCTGACGAAGTGTGCTTTCAGCGTATCCACAGGGAAGTTCCTGGGGTTCATGGTGACCTAGAGAGGGATAGAGGCCAACCCGGAGAAGGTCCAGGCGATCCTGGACATGGAGCAACCCACCTCCAAGAAGCAAGTGCAGCGAATCACCGACCGAATAGCCATCCTGAGTCGATTTATCTCAAGGTCCATTGACCGCTGTCAGCCCTTCTTCAAGGTGCTGAGGAAGATGAACAACTTCGCCTGGATGAAGGAGTGCCAGGAGGCATTTGAAGAGCTGAAGAGGATATTGGCATCTCCGCCATTGCTTTCCCGACTGGAGGAAGGAGAGGAGCTCCTCCTGTATCTGGCGGTCACATCGAAAGCCATCAGCTTGGTCCTGGTTCGGACGGACAACAAACGGACGTAGAGGCCGGTGTATTACATGAGCAAACTCCTCTGCGATGCAGAGCTCAGGTATTCTCGGTCCGTAAAACTGATTTTTGCACTAATCGTGTCCGCTCAGCATCTCAGGCCTTATTTCCAAGCGCACCCCATTGCGGTCCTGACGGATCAGCCACTGAAAGCGGTGCTTAGCCAGCCGGACACGTCTGGATGCCTAGCAAAATAGGCACTCAAGCTTAGCGAGTTTGACATCACCTACAGGCTGAGGTCGGCCATGAAGGCACAGGTATTCGCTGATTTTTTGGTTGAGTGTGCAGGCTTGGGCGAGGGGCCAAAATAGAGCCCTTAAGACCGGTAGCCAGATCCAGGACCAGAGGAGGATGTATGGATCCTTCACATAGACGGAGCCTCGAACTCTGGTGAGGGTGGAGCTGGACTCATTCTTGCCAATGGCGAAGGGCCGAGTGGCACCTCAAGATGGGTCCACCTCAGCCGAGGTCGAGCTAGGCCCTCCTACTCCTTCGCCAGGTGGTACCCCAAGACGAGTCCACCTCGATCGATGTCGGGCATCTCTGCCACTCCACCAGGTGTCCACCCAGGAGGGGTCCACCTTGGTCGAAGTTGGTAGCCTCCTGCTCCCTCGCCAGGTGGCACCCCAAGATGGGTACACCTCAGCCGAGGTCGAGCCAGGCCCTCCTGCTCCTTCGCCAGGTGGCACCCCAAGACGGGTCCACCTCGATCGAAGTCGAGCATCTCTGCCACTCCGCCAGGTGTCCACCCAGGAGGGATCCACCTCGACCGAAGCTGGCGACCTTCTGCTCTCTCGCCATGTGGCACCCCAAGATGGGTCCACCTCTACCGAGGTCGAGCTAGGCTCTCCTGCTCCTTCGCCAGGTGGCACCCCAAGATGGGTCCACCTTGGCTGAAGTCGAGCGTCTCTGCCACTCCGTCAGGTGTCCACCCAGGAGGGCTCCACCTCGGTCGAAGCTGTCGGCCTTCTGCTCCCTCGCCAGGTGGCACCCCAAGACGGGTCCACCTAAGCCGAGGACGAGCCAGGCCCTCCTGCTCCTTCGCCAGGTGGCACCCCAAGACGGGTCCACCTCGATTGAAGTCGAGCGTCTCTGCCACTCCGCCAAGTGTCCACCCAGGAGGGGTCCACCTCGATCGAAGCTTGGGATCAAATTAAGTTTTAGTACAGCTTTTCATCCCCAAACCGATGGACAGTCTGAGCGAACCATCCAAATTCTAGAAGACATGTTGAGAGCTTGTGTTATGGACTTGGGTGGTGCTTGGGACTGTCATCTATCGTTAATAGAATTTTCCTATAATAATAGTTATCAAGCCAGTATTCAAATGGCGCCTTTTGAGGCTTTATATGGTAGGAAGTGTAGATCTCCTATCTGCTGGGATGATGTAGGAGAAAGAAAATTGTCAGGACCAGAAATAGTGCAACAAATAGTGGAGAAGGTACAAATGATCAGAGAACGTTTGCGTACTGCTCAAAGCCGATAGAAAAGTTATGCTGATAAAAGGCGAAGAGAGCTGAAATTCAATGTTGGTGATCATGTTTTTTTGAAAGTATCTCCCATAAAGGGTGTGATGAGATTTGGTGTACGAGGAAAGTTGAGCCCGAGATTTGTGGGACCATTTGAGATTTTGGATAAGGTTGGTGAGGTGGCCTACCGATTAGCGCTACCACCAGTTATATCTGGAGTGCACAACGTGTTTCATGTATCTATGTTACGGAAATACATTCCTGATCCTAATCATGCAATAGATTATGTGCCTTTGCAACTTTAAGTGGATTTGACCTATGAGGAGGTGCCTTTACGAATTGTCGACAGTAAGGAACAAGAATTAAGACACCGAATCATACATTATGTGAAGGTGCAATGGAGCAATCACAGTGAAAGAGAAGCTACATGGGAACTTGAAGCAGAGATGCGAACAAAATATCGACAGCTTTTCAGAATACTAGGTATGTAAATTTCGAGGACGAAATTTTTTTAACGGGGGGAGAATGTAAGCTATGGGCCTGGGCTGAAGTCGGCAGACCTAGCCGACTTCAACCCAAACGAAAAAAAAAAAAGAGTCGGACACGGGATGAAGAAACTAGAACAGGGTAGCCGAGTTTGCCCTCGTCGGCCGGAGTTTTCGCCGGAAAACTCGGTGGGAGAGTCGTTAGGGGAGTGGGAGTTGATCAGTGATGGGTTTTGGAAAGATTGGGACGTGGTGGTAGAGATTTAAACGGCGAGGGACTCTCATCATTTTTCTTTTAAAAATCCCTCATCGCCGCCTCTCGAGCCACCTTCACGCTCTCTCTCCCTCTCCGACGAACGACTGGAAGCTCTCCTACGTCGCCCGGTGAGTCCCTTCCAATTATTTTCAGTTTTTTTTGGAAAAATTTCTCGTTGTTTTCTTGGATTTTTCCGTTTCGATTTTTGGGGCTATTCTCTGTCGTCGTCGCCGCCGCCGCCGTCGCCGCCACCTGCCATCACCGGACTGTGGGGTCTCTACGGCAACCACCCCGTGGCTACCAGCAACGGGGAGGGAAGTAGGTTCGGTCGGCCGAGGAGGATGCAGGGGGGGTGGTTCGGGAGAATAAAAGAAAAGAAAAGAGAAAGAAAGAAGGACAAAAATAAAATAAAATAAAATAAAATATATATATGAAAGAGGAGAGAGGAGGAGAGAGAAGGAGGAGAGAGAAGGAAGGGAGAGAAGGAAGAGAGAGAAAATCAGGGATTTTTCAAGATTTGAGAAAAAAATTGAGAATTTAGTTTTAATTAAAATTATTTATCTATGTAGAGAATCAGTCTCCTGAGCGAGAAGGCGTCGCACCGATTTCGAGTACGGATCAGTACAGGCGTGGATAGTTGATTTGTAAGGACTTCTAAACTTGATCATCTGTAATATTAATATTTTACATGACCTAATTTGATCCGAGCATATATTAAATATTTTTCATGCATGGTAGTTTTCGGATAACATGATTTGATTTCCGGGTTACGGAACGAGTTTGTTGTTAATGTTGTTTACATTTGCCAAGTGATCTTGAAATGTGTTTGATCGTGATATCGATCGTTGGAAAGTGACATGATCTAACTATGTGAGAAGAAATGATAAAGTGTTAAGTAAACTGGTGTTTGGACTAGCCATGCCACGACGGTACCGTGGTTTCTCAGTGTGCCCGTCACAGGCTGGAGTGTGACAATTTGTGTGCCAGTCACAGGCTGAAGTGTGACAATAGTGTGCCCGTCACAGGCTGGAGTGTGACAACAGTGTGCCCATCATAGGCTGGAGTGTGACAATAGTGTGCCAGTCACAGGCTGGAGTGTGACCGTGGCTAGTCCAGAACCCTAAAGATAATGGTTAAATAATTGAAAATTCTAAAAGGAAAAAATGTAAAAATTCCAAAGTTTTTGGTTAAACATGAAATCTGAATTGTTGATTTCGTCACATGTTATGCTAATATTTTGCTGTTTTCATATATATGTATATTATTATTGGTGATCATTTGGAACCCTTACTGGGCTATGTAGCTCATTCCCTATCATTTGTTTTCTTTCAGAGACTCAGGATACTTAAAGAGGATCTGGGCTGGGCGTGAGACGGAGCTTCATAATTGTTGAGCTAGTTAGTTAGTTAGTTTCGGTTACTGATGTTTGTGATTCAGTAGACCAATTAATGACATCAATTTAAGTACTGAATTGTACATTTGTTATTGGATTGTTTATATAATATTAATTTAACTTGGATATGTTTGAATTGTTGTGTACCTAGGCCTTGCATAATCTCTAGGATAAAACCTAGGGTTTGTGCGGCCGGTCACGTAGCCGATTCCAGTACTGGATTCGGGGCGTGACAAAATCTTTAGTATTTGACTCTCAAACTCCATGGAAAAACTGATCTCCATGTAGCAGTCAGCATTTATCAAAGGAAGATTCATTGGGAATAGTGTTCTTACGGTAGCCAAGCTCATATCTTAATGCCATAGATCAAACCACTTAGGGTTAATTCTAAAATTAGACATCCAAAAGGCTTAATTTTGATAGTGTGGATTGGCATCTTCTTCTAAATCTCTTAAGGGTAAGAGGCTTTGGTGTTAGATGGTACTCCTGGATCTCCAACCTCCTCTTCTCTACCAAAATTGCTTTGCTGATCAATGGAGAGCTTACCTGATGGATGAGAACTAAACATGGACACAAACGGGGAGACCCTCTATCCCCATACTTATTCATTTTAGTAGCAAACATTTTAAACCGCATGTTACATCTAGTGTGCTCTAACAATCTCATCGTAGGCTTGGGCCCCTCTCTTTTCACAAAAAGTATTTTATCTCTGCAGTGTGCGGAGGATACTATTATCTTCTCCAAGGCCTCAAAACAAACCATTAAGCACATCTAGCAAGGCCTATTTGGCAGGAGGATACTATTACCTTCTTTGAGCAAAAGGTGGAGAAGAAGCTTAAGGCTTGGAAAGGAAGACTGTTGTCTTTGGCAGGAAGACTGGCACTAGTTAATGTAGTGTCTGGAGCAATTCCAACTTACTAGATGTCGACCTTTGAGATCCCACCTGCTACAATCCAGAGAATTGATTCATTAAGAAGAAGGTTCCTATGGCGAGGTTACAACCATATCATGGTGGACATAGCCTTGTGAGTTGGGATAAAGTCTGCTGGCCTAAACAATTAGGACGGTTAGGAGTTATAAACATTAGGATTCTTAATCTATGCCTTCTATCCAAATGGTGATGTTCATATTATAATGAGCATCACAGACCTTGGAGAAATTCATAGGTATAGCTCACTTTGTAGCAATACCACCTAGTCGAAGTGCAAAGGAGAAACATGCAAAAGCTTCCCCCTTACTATGAAGTATTATGAAACTTGGTAGCTGGTTCTTCTAAAATATCTTCTCCTCTCCGCGAAAAGGTGATCAAATTGCCTTCTGGTTCGATACATGGCTTCTTAGGGAACCGCTCAAGAATTCGCTCTTACTCTATTTAAAATTTTTGATGAGTCATGAGCTTCTGTAGCATTTTTTATAGGAATTCTTTCGAATTCTTATCAAACCGTTCACCACCTAATGACCCAAGCTAAAAAAGAAATGAAAACCTTTGCTGAATTGACTCATTGAATAGCACTCTCCACATCTGAAGACAAAGCTATATGGAAATGGTCTGCAAATCAAAAGTTCACAGCTAGAAACTTCTATCATTTTCTGAGCCATGGTGGGATTGAGTGCCAGCTAGCACCCCATAATCCGGAAGCTACCAATCCCTGAAAGATTAAATTTTTTTTATTGGTTATGCTACAATGATAAAATATTGACAGTAAAAAAATTAAGAAAGCGGAACTGGCCAATGCTGAGATCATGCCCAAACTGCGGTGAGGAAGATGAAATAATGGATCATCTGCTCCTAACTTGCCCTTTCGTTGCTCTAGTATGGCAACACCAGTTGAGCCTCCTTTCCCTCCTAATTAGTCTACCTCATCGACTAGCTGATCTTTAGTCCTCATGGAGATTAATGATCAAAGAAAAAGAGAGGATAATTTCTTGGGATTGCTGGTTCTCTGTAACCTCCTGGCTCATCTGGAAGGAAAGAAATGATAGAGTATTTGAACGTCATGCCACATCTCCCACAACTATCATTCACAAAGCTGCTCTATTGTTTAAGGAATGCACCCTCTTCCACGACGGAATAGCCAAAAATATGATCATCCATTTCTGTCAAGCATTCACAACTCCTACCCCTCATGGGGTTTCAGCGAAGCAGTCTGCGTTGTGCCGGGCTCGAGCATGCACATGTGGTGGAAGAGGGGGAGAAAGAAATATGAAGCTTCCACCGTGCCAGCACCAACCATGCAGAGCACGAGGTCTTGGGAAATCTGGAGGGATGGGTTGTCACGTTGCACTTCTAAACAGGCCTAGTCAGATCGGCTCGGTAACCTTCAACAAATGATCCCACAATCTAAAACTTTTTATATACCCTTGAATAATCTCTGTTGCCTATTATACTCAGAAGACTGATAACCTAACTCCCTAAAGATTCACCCCATCCCTGTAACTCTCTTACAGGGAATTTCCTTATCTATTGCGTCGGCCCAAGTGACCTCAACTTGGGACCTCATCATCCAGCCAGGTAACACTTGTAAATACCACTTATCGTCTATATATATATATATATATAACATCGGGTGGCAACCCCGCCCTTTTTCATTAAAAAAAAAAAGAAAAAAAGAAAAAGAAAGATGGTCACCGTATTACTCGCATGAGAAATAAAGAGCCCTCACGCGTACAACCCGGAAACAAGGAGCCTCTCATTGGCGTGCCAAATACATGGGGTTGAGAGGTTGTGCAAGAGCCCTCCATTTTCGAGATGAGCAGCCTGGCAGCTATCCTACATGATAGTTCTCTATCGTGCAAACAACAAAGTATGCATCGTACAAGATCTAGGATCCCTCACTCCTAAATAAAAATGCTGTTGGGATATCGTGGTTCAGCTACGAACCAGATTCCGGTTCGACCTATCGAAGCCCTGGTTCTCCGAACTACGAATTTCGGACTAAGCGAAAGCCAACTGTAAGCAACTCAAGACTTTATACCGAACTACAACATCCGAAGGTCAGTCCTTCGGGTAGCACCTTCGGTCCCGGTCGAAGTCTGAACTACTCATCGACTTCCGAAGACACGAACTTCGGTCCCTGCCATAGACATGATCTCCGGTCTCGGAGAAATATCAAGCCTTCGGCCCACGCAAGGGAAAACCCGAAGCTTGAACTACAATCTGTTCCAAAAAGGAAACTGTAACCAACGGTTACAATCGACACTCATCATGCCATGATCATGGCGCGCAATTCCTGCAGCCACGCCTCCGATCTGGCCGGAACCGCTCATTGACAACCCACGATCGACTATCATGGAAGTGAATGGCTCTCCATGATCTCCGAGAAAAGAGCGGGCCACAGACCGGAGGCCATCTTTTAAATATGGGTAAGAAGGATGGCTCGAGAGGCACGCGTGAATAATCTCGCACATACACATTCTCAATCTCCAAGAGCTCTTTTTCTCTTCCACTTTCGACATCTTTCCCATTCTGTGGCTGGAATCCGCCACTGACTTAGGCATCGGAGTGTCCTCCGCCGGAACAACTCCGGCAAGAGACCTGTTTTACAGGTGAACCAGGAAGCGGTCCTATGATGCAGCGGCTCCGACCGGCCGATCCAGGGACTCCACGCCAACAGATTGGCATGCTAGGTAGGGGGGGTGTATTACTAACATTTGTTAAGCTCCCTCCTAGACAAGGGGAAGAAATAAATAATTCTTTGATGGCAAGAGGAAAAGCCCAAAATGCTTCTACAAGCCGGAGTCGTGCTCCGTCTCAGGAGGGTGCACCCCCGGAGGTGAACGATGTTCCACCTCCCACGGTTACTGTGGGAGCACAATAGTTCGAAGCTCTTTTGAACCAGGTCGCTAACCTGACGGCCATGGTTCAAGAGTTTCAAGACAGAGCCTTCCCGGTGGCAAACCCACCGGCTGTTTCTAGACATAGCTCTCGATCCCGAAGAAGGAGAGCACCACGGGAGGATTCAGCGCATCCCTCCCCCCATTCTCGGCCCTCTCCCGAAGGCCGAACTTCGAGACTGCCTAGGTATGCTGATTTTCCACAAAAAGGGAAAAGGCATAGGGAAACTTCCTCCTCCTCCTCTGAAGACTCCACTTCGGTGGAAAGAGCGTCCAAGCAGACTCCCGATTATGACGGGAGGTTCAAAGCCATCGAATCAGAGATGGCAAGGGCGCGAAAACAGAGAATGCAGAATCAAAGAGATCCCGAGGACCTGATTGTGCGTGATCTGCACCCACCCTACACCGACCGCATCATGGCTGAGGACATTCCTCGGTACTTCAGGGTTCCCCAGATGGAACCCTACGACGGCACCACCGACCCCTTCGATCATTTGGACAGCTTCAAAGCCCATATGATGATTCAAGGAGCTTCGGACGCGACGTACTGTTTGGCGTTCCCGGCTACCTAGAAGAAGTCCGCTCGGATGTGGTACTCGAGCCTGCGCCCAGGTACTATCGATTCCTTTTTCGAGTTAGAAAAATTATTTGTCTTGCATTTCAAGACCTGCCGCAAGACTCCTCGGAATACGGACACGCTCTTCCTCCTTCACCAGAATGAAGGAGAGAGCCTGAGAGATTACATCTCCAGGTTCAATGCGGCCACGCTTGAGATCCCCGATCTCAATGAGCACGTGGCCATGTTAGCTCTGAAGAAGGGGCTTCGAACCTCCAGGCTTACTTTTTTCTTGGACAAGAAGTTCCCCAAAAGCTATGCTGAGCTCCTATCAAGGGCTCAGAAATACGCCGATGCTGAAGAGCAGGCGACGAATCAACGTTTGATTGAAGGGAAACCCCCTTCAAAGAAGAAGAATAACAGGGGGCAAGGCCCCCAAACTTCCAATAACAACGGTGGCAAATATGCAGACCGCCGGAGAAGCCCTCCCAAGCCCAGAGCATTGGGAGGAAGATTCGAATTATACAACCCCCTCAACCTCCCTCGGGAAAAGATCCTCATGGAGATAGAAAAAGAAAACTATCTCCAATGGCCCCGTCCTATAAAGGCCTCATCTTCCGCAAGGAATAGGAACAAATTATGCCGTTTCCACCGGGACCACGGCCACAACACAGAATAATGCATTCAGCTGAGGGATGCAATCGAGGATCTCATCAAGAGAGGGTACCTGGGATGGTACATCGATCGCTAGGGGCCCCGGTGGGAAGCAACTGTTCCCCAGCCACTTCCCGAAGAGGCCGAATTGCCAAACCAAAGGCCCACCAACGGAGGTGTAGGGATGATACACCAGCCCGCCAACTGGAGAAGGGATGAAGATGAAGCTTCAAAGCGACTAAAAGATAACAACTCTATCATCTTCTCCAACGACGACCTTGTGGGAGTCCAGCTCCCGCACGACGACCCTCTTGTAATTTCAGCCGTAGTGGCCAATTATGATGTACAGAGAGTTCTTATTGATAATGAAAGTTCGACTGATATCTTGATGTACGATGCATTCTCCAAAATGTATTTGCCTAGACATCAACTACAGAGATCCCCCATACCACTCTCTGATTTCGGGGGTAACCAAGTTTATGCCGAAGGGGAGATAGTGTTGCCTGTAACCCTCGACTCCGAGCCTCGATAAAAGACTTTACCGATCAACTTCACGGTGGTCCAGATCCCCTCTGCATACAACATTATTCTGGGGAGGCCTGCCTTGAACAGGTTCCGGTCCGTGATCTCCTCTCACTACCTCTTAGTACGCTTCCCCACCAGGAATGGTATTGGAGAAGTTAGAGAGAACCAGAGGACGGCACGGCAATGTCTAATGATTGAAGACAAGCACTTCAAAGATTCGACTACCCTGGATCAGCTGGATCTGAGGGATTCAACCACAAACCTTGGTGAACCCATGGAGAGGACCATCCCGATACCTTTGAAAGAGGAAGATCCCTCCAGAGTTATGCAAATCGGGAGCGCCCTTGATGAAGAAACCAGAACGAAGCTGATACTTTCCTCAGGGACAATGCAAATGTCTTCGCCTGGTCGGCTTCGGATATGCCCGGGATTCCCGCCGAAGTGATTACTCATCGGCTGGAAGTAACCCCTGGGTACAAGTCGGTGCGACAGAAGAAGAGGAGCTTCGCCCCTGAAAAATAGCAAGCTGTTGATGAAGAGGTTGGCAAGCTCCTCAAGGTAGGGTTCATCAGAGAGGCCCGCTACCCCGAGTGGCTGGCCAATGTGGTAATAGTGAAGAAAGCTAGCGGCAAGTGGAGGATCTGCATCGACTATACAGACCTCAATAAGGCTTGCCCAAAAGATAGCTTTCCTCTCCCAAAGATTGATCAACTAGTCGACGCTACCGCCGGCCACTAGTTGCTGAGCTTTATGGATGCCTTCTCTGGCTACAACTAGATCAGAATGGATTTGCAAGATGAGGAGAAGACGGCATTCATCACTGACAAAGGTCTCTACTGCTACAAGATGATGCCGTTCGGCCTCAAGAACGCCGGAGCAACATTTCAAAGACTCATCAATAAGGTGTTTGAAAAGCAACTGGAAAAGAATATGGAGGCCTATGTTGATGACATGATCGTCAAGAGTCTCCACCAGAGAGACCACATCTGCGACTTGGAGGAGTCATTCAGCGCTCTCCGGCGCTACAAAATGAAGTTAAACCCGGCGAAGTGTGCCTTTGGGATCACGTCGGGTAAATTCCTGGGCTTCCTTGTCACCAAATGAGGGATTGAGGCCAACCCCAAGAAGATCCAGGCCTTGAAGGATATGCGACATCCCTCCTATAAAAAGAGAGTCCAACAATTGACAGGGAGGACTGCCTCCCTAAGCAGATTTATCTCTCGGTCCGTCGAGAAATGTCTTCCGTTCTTCAAGGTACTTCGACAATCAAAGGGCTTCGAATAGTCTAAAGACTGTCGTGCTGCCTTTGAGAAATTGAAGAAGTATTTGGAGACCCTGCCATTGCTCTCCAAGCCAAAAGAAGGCGAGGTCCTCTACCTGTACCTCTCTGTTTCAGACGAAGCAGTGAGCTCGGTTCTTGTCCGGAAGGAGGAAGATGGGTCCCACAAGTTGATCTACTACATCAGCAAGATCCTGCATGACATAGAAATGCGATATGCAAGGATGCAGAAGCTAATCTACTCTTTAGTGATTACGACAAAGTGACTACGGTCATATTTCCAGGCCCATGCTATCGTGGTGCTGACTGATCAACCTCTCAAGGCCGTTCTCCGATCTCCAGACACTTCTGGAAGGATAGCCAAGTGGGCTGTGAAGCTAAGCAAATTTGACATTAGCTTCCAACCCCGAGCGGCTATGAAGGCCCAGGTGCTCTCCGATTTTCTGGCCGAGTGCACTTGGAAGTCCAAAGATGAGGCCTCTTCGGATGAAGGAGAAGCTCCGAAGGAGATGAAGTCCGTTTGGGTGCTTCATGTGGATGGAGCTTCCAATGCTACCGGGTGCGGAGCTGGACTCATGTTGGCCGAACCTGACAGCCAGATTATAGAGTATACACTCCGTTTCTCCTTCCACGCCTCTAATAATCAGGCCGAGTATGAGGCCCTACTCGCCGGACTTCGGATTGTCAAAGATCTGGGAGTCCGGCAACTCCGAGCCTTCTCCGACTCTCAACTGGTTGTGAATCAAGTTAATGGAGAGTACGCAGCCAAAGACCCAACCATGGTGCAATACCTGGAGAAGGTTCAGGCCTTATCCTCTCAACTGGAATATTTTGAAATTATTCATGTTCCCCGATTAGAGAACTCCCGGGCAGATGTACTGTCTCGACTGGCAACTACAGCACCGGAGTCTCTCGGGCGCATCTTTGTTGAACATCTTGAAACTCTAAGCATTGCCAAAGAGGCTGCAGAGATGCGCCAGATTGATGCCGAGCCAAGCTGGATGGATCCCATCATCAGATTCCTGAATGAAGGAGAACTGCCCGAAGATAAGGCAGAGGCCAAGAAGATCCGCTGGATGGCATCTCAGTACGTCATCTTAGACGGAACCTTCTACAATAGATCATTCTCCCAACCACTATTGAAATGCCTCGGACCCACAGATGCAGATTATGCATTGAGAGAGGTCCACGAGGGCATATGCGGGGATCACATGGGAGGCAGATCTCTAGCATACAAGATTATTCGACAAGGATATTACTGGCCTTCCATCCAGAAGGACTTAGCTGATTTCGTGCGGAAGTGCGACCAATGCCAGAGGTATGCCAATGTGCAGAGACAACCTGCGAGTCACCTGACTCAGTTGGCAGCCCCATGGCCCTTTGCCTAGTGGGGGATGGACATTCTTGGCCCGTACCCACCAGCATCAAGGCAAAGGAAGTTTCTCCTAGTGGCCATCGACTACTTCACGAAATGGGTGGAAGCCGAACCATTGGCCCAAATCACGGAGGGCAAGGTGGAGAGTTTTGTGAAAAACTCCATCATCTTCAGGTTCGGTATCCCACACGTCATCTTCACGGATAACGGGAGACAATTCGACAATCCGAAGTTCAAGGACTTCTGTGCTCGGTACCATATCTAGCATCGACTAACATCCGTTGCACATCCACAGTCCAACGGAGAAGCCGAAGTCACCAACCGGACCATCCTCCATGGTCTAAATACAAGGTTGAATGCCACCAAAGGACTTTGGGCCGAAGAACTGATCTCTGTTCTTTGGACGTACCGAACTATCCCAAGAACAGCCACCGACGAATCTCCATTCAACCTAGCCTACGGTACCGAAGCCGTGCTACCTATCGAAGTCTCCCTACAGTCCCTGAGAATTGACAACTATGAAGAGCCTGAGAATTTCGATCGCAGAAGGATTGATCTGGATCTGCTATCAAGCACCAGGCTACAGGCCCAGATAAGAATGGCGGCATACCAGCAAAAGGTCGCCAAGTACTACAATGCAAGGGTGAAGGAGCAAACTTTTCGCACGGGGGACATGGTATTGCGAAAAGCAGAAGTGTCTAGGCCAACAGAACAGGGTAAACTCTTCCCTAACTGGGAAGGCCCAAATCAAGTCGAAGAAGTCATTCGACCAAGGACATATCGACTCAAGACCCTGGAGGGGAAGACCCTATCTCGGCCATGGAATGTACAAAACCTTCGCAAATACTATCAATGAAAAAGTTCCAAAAAACTCCTGTGCAAAGCTCCTCAACCCTACTCGACTCAGAATGGCTAGTTGCATCGATTGAACGACAACAGACCAAATGACTCTATCTGAAAAATCGGTCAACTGCACAAAGGAGAGTCTGATCCACTCACCTTATGGTATGCCCGACGAGCGCAATGGATGGCCCAACCAGGCCACCAAAAAGATCAAAGGCGCAGGGATGGTTTTCGTAACCTACCCTACGGTGAATCCGAACACGCGCCGAGGTGGGCCTGAACATCCTACCTTAATCACGACAGAAAGTGCACATGGATGATTTTCGTAACCTACCCTACGGTAAATCCGAACACGTGCCTAAAAGGACCATTGTCATCCTCTCTGTCAATAACAAATACTCTCAGAACGGTCCAACGGACCCTACTTCTTCCCTACAAACCGCAAGTGGTTAATGGAGTCTACATTATGGACAAATCGTGATGCAATACATCGCAGAAAACACACGGGAAGAGGTAACAGAAAAGATCTTTCATTTCTTTCAATTTTTCTTACATAAAGAAAAAAAAAGAAAGAAAAAAGAAAGAAACTCTCCTATAAAGAGAGTAAGAAAAAGAAAAGAGAAAAACTCTCCAAAAGAGAGATACAAAAAAAAAAGCAACAGCAGCAGCAACAGCAGGTTGGAAAATTTGCATTAACTCCCCGATGGGTTTTTCCCATACCGTCGGGGAGAGACCAGATGGGACGACGAAGGGCCCCCGGGGTTCCTGACTGAACTCGAGTCTGACCCCTCGTCGGAGTCAGAATCGAATTCATGGCTGGGGAAGGGAACGGAGGGTTTGATATTATCCAAGCCCTTCAGGTCATAAAACCTAGAGGCTTTCCTCCGACACTCCCGAAAACCCTGATGGAAGGAGTCCAGGGCCACCCCGGCGACCTCATCCTTGAATGAGACAGAAGTTCTGAAGTTTGCGACGGCCTCCGCCGCCTCCTTCTTCGCCTCCTCCGCCGCCGTGGTCACCGCCGTGACTTGGGCCCGGGCCTCCCTCAACTGAGCCTCCAGAAGGCGGACCTTCTTCTCGAGATGGTCAACCAGAGGCTCCTCCTCTTCGCCAACGGGCCTAGATGGCACCGGACTTCGCTTCCTCTCGGGGTCAATAGCCCTCCTCTTCACTGCACGACGAAACTCGGAAGTGCTGAACCTCATGGCTGATAGAAGGAAGACACCAACAGAAAGATGGCCTTCGACAGCATGGGGCAAGGTCCTATTTATAGAAACCATACACCCACGATCGACTACGGGGAGGCGCGTCCCACGTCCTTCCCGACCAACTGAGAAGGCGCCACGTGTCTAGGTGACGCTTCAAGAACTAGAAAGTCTCTCGGAAGCCATCCCCAGGACCACAATCACCATCGCTTCGAATCCGGAGAAATCCGCATTATGCGACGGCATCATTAATGGTCTCTTTTTGAAAAAAAGAGGCCCGGCGGCTCATAAGGCGCAAGAGATCGCGATTGTACAAATTTCGACGTGCCACGTGGACAACGGTGATCCTAATCAAATCTCCCCTAATTATTGATTGGCGGGGAAATGACTCCTGTCCGGCCCAACGAACAAGCTAATCGTCCAAAGGAAGGCAACGCAATAGAGTTCTAGTCCGTTCAAGGATTCGTCCTTACTGACTGAACAGCCTTCGGCCGTGACTATTTGACTAAGCGAAAAAGAGAATGGTAAAATCGGCTCTTATCAACTGGACGGCCTTCGAAGGCTATCGTTCGACTAGGCCAAAGAAGAAATGATATAACCGTTTTAGGCTACACATGAACACATGAGGCACAACAATGTATATGCAAAGAAAGGAGAATTCATTCCAAAATCTGGAAAAAATTGTAATACAAAGTTCATTGGCAATACAAGTGAAAAAGAAGAAGAAAATACATTCGGAGTGATCCAGGTCACACAACATCAACAGGAGAAGGCTCTACCCCACAGGACTGGAGCAACCTATCTACTTGATCGGAGAAGGTCTCATCAATCTAGGCCAGGACGGGAGAACCTTCAGCCTGGACTCCTCCAGCCTGAGTCGCCTCCTAGGCCGAGATCAAAGTCGGGATCACCTCCGGGTTTTCGACTGGGGTAGCAGCCTCCTCCACCGGACATGGTGACTCCTTGGCCTCCCCTGCGGCTTCGGCCTCCTCGGTTTCTCCTCCTTCCTCTCTAATTATGTTGTAGGAGGAGATCTTCAAAAGGTCGAGGTGAGGGAGGGTCTCCTTTACCTTGGAAAGGCCATCATTAAAGCTATGCTGGTAGGCATACAATGATGCTTCATCAATCTCTGTCTGAAATTGTGAAGACATCTTGAAGTTAGTCACGACATTGTCCATCTGCTTCCTCAAAGCTTCGGATTCCCTCTTGGCGACTTCGGCCTCCCTCTTGGCAGCTTCGGATTCTAGGATCGCCTCTTCGGCCCTCCTAGAAGCCTCCTCCGCCACCTTGGACAGGCTCTCCATTCTCTCCTGGTTTTCCCTGGCAGTCTGCTCCAGGGATTCAACTTGCCTCCTGCTCCTATTCTACCCTGCCTCTTGTCCCGCTATCCTCGAGTGGGCGCTTTTCAGTTCGCCCTTCAGGTCGCGAACTTCATCGGTCACCCGGACAAGACGGTCCTTCATGGATTGCTTCAGCTCCTCGGCTACTTCCCTGGCAGCCCTAGCAGTCTGAAGCTCCTCCTTGAGGTCGTAAATGAGGCTATCCACGTTCCCCAAGCC
Source organism: Areca catechu (assembly GCA_021397845.1). Taxonomy (NCBI): domain Eukaryota; kingdom Viridiplantae; phylum Streptophyta; class Magnoliopsida; order Arecales; family Arecaceae; genus Areca; species Areca catechu. The sequence continues at coordinate 58,597,002 of CM038039.1, read as the reverse complement.
TTCCTCCATGAAGGTGAAGTCATAGACCAACTACATCAAAAAAGAAGAATCGAGGGTCAAATAACTCTCAAGGCAAAGGAGGCGGTGATAGCATACCTGTTGCAGGGCGGTGAAGCCGGAATTGAACACTTTGTGAAAGCTCCGGTTCCGGAGAATTGCCAGGTTACGGGGCTGTATCGTACCCTTCAACGCCTGTCTGGCCTCCTCCGGAACCAGCAGCTCTCCCATAGGCGGGAGCTCCGAAAGGTTCGTCGGGTGACCTTCGACTGAAGAAGCTCCACAGACGGACAATCCTTCGACTTGCTGCGCCTTGCCCCTATCAGCGGCAGATGGGCAAACCGGCGGCACATCCACTCCTTGAGGCAGGCCCCCCGTTATGTCAACTGGGGAGGCGACCGCCACTGGAGTCTCGACTGGGCAGGGTCTCGCTGGAACCTCTTCCGCGGTCGCTGCATTTTCCCCCGAGATGCCTCGGGAGGATGAAGCGCTTTGGTCCCCTTCAGGACCATCTCTCCGAGCTCTCTTCTGAGCTGCAGACCTGGTGGAAGGGGCCTGTGCCACCCTCCTCTCCGAAGTCTGGCGAAGCCAGCTCAAATTGCGCTTCATCCCACCACCTTCAGGCAAAGGGAATCACCTCAGTTAAATGAGCTACAATGAAACCTAAAGAAGAAGAGCAGAAATTTCTACTGCTATACCTAGTGAGGGGAATTTACTGATTCCCGCTCAATGGAGGTTCCTCTCCTCCAACAACTCCCGGATAGGAGCAACTTCCGAGTTTGTCAGAAGATCATAATCTGACTGATCGACCGCCAAGAATTTCTTTCCGTCATTGACGGTCAGGCGAGGCTTCTTCCACTCAGTGTTGAAGCCCCATGGGTCGAAGGACAACACAAATACAAAGACAGGTTTCCACCCGTGGATGGCGTTGGGCATATCCTTAATCACCCTGCGGCCCGATCTGGGACCGATCACCCACCATCCATTGCTGTGGAAGTCCCTCTTGAGGACGAAAAAGGCCGAGAACAAGTTGGTCCTAGGCTCTACATTGGCGACGCTGCACATGACCAGGAACCCGCAGATGTTCCTGACGCTGGTTGGGGTTAACTGCGCTGGCACCACTTGGTACAAGCAAAAAATCTTAACAAAGAAGGGGTGCAGGAAAAACCGAAGACCAGCCTTCAGGTGATCTTCGTATACAGCTAGGCACCCAGGGGGAGCTTCGTTCGCCCGCTCCTCGAGCGCAGGGAGGACGAAGGGAAATTCCTCAGGAATGCGGTAGCATTCCTAAAGAAGGGTTGCCTTGCTTTGAGAAACTGAGCTGGGGACCGACTCCGGATTTACTATATCTCCGACCGCCGAGGGCCCAACCTGCTTCTCCTGACTCTCTATGGTCCCCAGCTATTCTACCTGAAGAATAGACTGGTACTCCAGAACGGTTTGGGCGGAGAATGAGATGAGGTTGAAGAAGCTTCCTTGCCCAGACCTTCACTCTTCTCCAAAAGAAAAGTAAGGGTCTCTGGACCCCCACAGAGAGTTAATTTGACTCAAGGTTACCCTGGGAGGTAACCCCTTACGACTGACTGCTAGGATAAGATCTATCCTTCATCCAATGGACGGAGAACGGCCACCACAACTATCCAAATCCCAACCAAAAGATTGCCTCAACCACTGTGCAACGGGATGAGGAGAGATAGCCTCAGGGCCACCTACTTTTTTCTAATCAGGGAATGGCACCTGTCCACCATCTCATTCTCAGATCGTGATGGGCAGCCCAATAGAGGTCCCGTAATCATTTACTGCGCCATCTCTCAGGAAGAAAATGACAAGACAATAATACTCTCACTTCTCGAGGCAGATCTTCGCTTCGACAACTGAGAGTAGGGGGCAACTGTTGGGATATCTTAGTTTAGCTACGAACCAGGCTCCGGTTCGACTTATCGAAGCCCCGGTTCTCCGGACTACAGACTTCGGACTAAGTGAAGGCCAACTGTAAGCAACTCAAGGCTTCACACCGAACTACAACATCCGAAGGCCAGTCCTTCGGGTAGCACCTTCGGCCCCGGTCGAAGTCTGAACTACTCATCGACTTCCGAAGACACAAACTTCGGTCCCTGCCGTAGACATGATCTCCGGCCTCGGGAAAATATCAAGCCTTCGGCCCACGTAAGGGCAAACCTGAAGCTTGAACTACAATATGTTCCAAAAAGGAAACTGTAACCAACGGTTACAATCGACACTCATCATGCCATGATCATGGCATGCAATTCTTGCAGCCACGCCTCCGATCTGGCCGGAACCGCTCATTGACAACCCATGATCGACTATCATGGGAGTGAATGGCTCCCCATGATCTCCGGGAAAAGAGCGGGCCACAGACCAGAGGCCATCTTTTAAATATGGATAAGAAGGATGGCTCGAGAGGTACGCGTGAATAATCTCGCACATACACATTCTCAATCTCCAAGAGCTCTTTTTCTCTTCCACTTTCGACATCTTTCCCATTTCGTGGCTGGAATTCGCCACTGACTTAGGCATCGGAGTGTCCTCCGCCAGAACAACTCCGGCAAGGGACCTGTTTTGCAGGTGAACCAGGGAGCGGTCCTGCGATGCAGTGGCTCCGACCGGCCGATCCACGGACTCCACGCCAACAAATGCCAAGTATGTTTTTAATTAGAAAAATATGTATATGTTACATGCATTTCTATGAATGAATGGATATATATATATATATATATATATATATATATATATATATATATATATATATATATATATATATATATATTCATGGTGCTAATTAAAGCATAAGCTAACTCTGTTTTAGTGATTATATTGCTAGGTTATGCTGCAAGTTAAGGGGGGTTTTTTTTTGGTACACCAGCAAGTTAGGTTTACTTGGCTACCATTATAGTTCTGGTTATGCAGCTAATCCATTGTAGCATGTCTTAGCAATTTGAAGAAGTATTGCATCTGTCACATAATCCAGTATCGGAATCGGCTACGCGACCGGTCGTACAAATCCTAGATTTTATCCTAGAGATCATGCAAGATCTAGGTATACAAAAGTCACTTACTTCAAAAATCACTTAAAATAAACCCATGTTATTTAAATAATTAAATCATAACTAAATAATCTATTTATTCAAGTCGAATCACTAAATGATCGACTGATTTAATTACATAAGCATCAGCAATTGAACTAACCGAACGAAACTAACTAAGAATCTATTAATTGATGTTCAATCTCATGCCCATCCCAATCCTTGCTATGCATCATTTCACCATGAGTCCAATCCATTACCAAGCTCGATTATCCTGCACAACTCTGAGAACGAGGACAAATAGGGGTTGTGAGCTTTACCGTCCAGTAAGGTCTCCAAACAGTCTTACCAATAATAGTATAAATTGAAAATACTAGAAAATAATAGTTTATCAGAACAAGCAACCAATGCAACCAAAATAATTCAAATATTAAGTATAATAAGAGATAAAAGTATATCATGTCATGCAATAAAATAACTCAAATATCACATATGACAAAACCTTTTATAAAAATCATATTTTCTTTTTATATTTTCAATTTAATCATCCTTCTTCTTTAGGGTTCTGGACTAGCCACGGTCATGCTCCAGCCCATGACTGGCAACCTCATAATCGACCATTTATCCATGATTAGGCTAGATTACGTACAAAGCCCGTGGCTCAAGCTATCCCACTTACTATTTGTTTGTGGCCGGCTATTCCACGTACAACGCCCGTGGCTCAGGCTGTCCCACATACTATCCATCCGTGGCCAGCTATTCCAGGTACAAAGCCCGTGGCTCAGGCTGTGTAACCACGGTACCACCGTGGCATGGCTAGTTCAAATACGATTAACACTTTATCCTTTCTCGTCATCATGTCAAATCATATTATTTACAGCTTTCCAATAATTGATATCATGGTCCAATCCATACAAATGTCACTTTATTTGATAAAACATGGTATATATGAATATAAATAATAACAATCGTACTGTCCATCATGAAAAGTCAACTATACCATGAAAAAATAAATCATGCATGCCAATGCATATATGCACGGATCAATCATATCATAATAAACATATATATATATAACTAGTAAAGAGGTCCAGAGATCCTTACCTCACTAGTGACAACTAACTCGCATAGCAATGGTCCATACCCAGAACTCGTATAATGCCCTTCTACTCAGAAGGCTGCCCCCGAATAAATTGGTTTCAGAGCATGTGCAGCTGCAACATAAATAGCTGACTGGCTGTAAAGCTTGTTAGGAGAGACTTCTTTTACATTGACCCGTCTCCCAGAACTTAAAGTGTCCTCTGCTAACCCGTATAGAACTATCCCAAGATTGTAAATTGCTCTATGGAAATCAAATTGTAATTGGATTGCAGCACAGAACTTACTTATGGTTGTTCTAATAATATTCTGCCTCTCTCGAACAGGAGCAATTGCACTTAGTTCCTGTAAAGCAAGACCCCTATTGTTAAGTGCCCAAGGACTGTTCCAATTGAGTTGAACAACCTTCTCATTGCCTGTTTCCACAGTTCTTCCTCTTCCTTGGTGGGACCACGCATTTTAGCCCGATCAGAGATAGCAATAGCCCAGTTGTAATATGCATCATGAAGTGTAGGGCACAATCTTGTAGCTTCATACTTTTTTATACAAGCCTCCTCGAGTAAAGGATCTTTAGAAGGAGAACTAGAATCCAATTCAACATTGTCTGCACTCTCCTGGAGCACCAGTGCCCAATTGTAGAATGCATCATGGTCTTTTGGGTTTCTTTCAATGGCACTAGCTTACCTTTTAGCAACAAAAGTAAGAATTCGCTGGCGAGAGCGACCTTCTCATCCACCCTGGTAACATTGTTGATCAAGTCCATGGCAACATCATTCCGGACCATATAATGTTGTTGCAAACTATCTTGCCTGTACGAAGAGTTGGCTGTAGTGCTCTACACCATCCCCCCCCCTCGCGTCTCCGCCATTGGATCCAGATCTCTCCTTCTCCTCAGCCCCCCTTCTCCTCGTCCTTCAGCTCGTTCAGGAGAGCCCTCATCATAAATGTTCGGCTCCCCTCACCATTCAAGGGTCTATGCTGGCCGGCGGCGGCTCTTTTGCCACTCCTTCCGATGCAATTGCGCTCTCCGTGGACTCCACCGCCCGCTCGATCCCGCTCTCCTTGGCTTCCGCCTCGGTTCCGTCGGGGAGCTCTAGCGAGTCGTCGGTCTTGGAAGTGGTCTCCTCCATGGCCAAGATCAGAGAACTGGAGTTTACTTCTATGGATCAAGGAGATCTGACCGCAACGAAGAGCTTCTATGGATTCTTTTTTCTTTTCTTTTTTTTTCTTTCTTCTTCTTTCCCCATTTTCTTTCCCTCTCAGGCCAAGCTCGTCTCCTATTCTTCGACAAGCTGGAGGAAGAACGGCGGCCCACAGGAATTTTCTTGACGGAGCAGTGACGCTCGGCCACCAGAGAAGAGAGGGAATCGATGACAAACTAAATGATAGGGAGGTTTTTAAAGAAAAACCGATGGAAACTCCTCACCATTTGGGAAAGAAAAATCCTATCGATCGGAGTCTAACTCCATCCTAACCTTGTTGCCAACCTTGTTCTTGCCCTCCACGATGGTCCGGCATCTTTCTCACGAGAATTCCGAACGGATAAGAGCGGAACGGGAGTCCCCTGTTCCGACTCCTCTGCCCCCGCCTTTTTTTTCCTGGGTTGAAGTTGGCTGGGTCTGCCGACTTCAGCCCAACGATCCAGTTCTCACGTTCTATTCCCGTTAAAATAATTTTATCCTCTAAATTAGCTTGATTGAGATTCAAATCTTGGAAGTATCCAACCCTCATATCACTTTCAAACTCTCAATTATCCTAGGAAACTTGTTTCTCAAGTCTTAATGTAACAAAATTATATAATACTCATATCTTGATCTTTTTCATTTACAATACATAACGAATTTTCTGAAGCTCTTCCAAAAGAATACTAATCTCTTGATACGATTAATTATTCTTAATTGACTTTACAAGAATATCAATGACGATCCAGATTTAAAAATACCCAACCTAAACATCATCCTCGAGCTTTCAATAATCTCCCTCTTAGAATGCTTTCCTCATATGACCTTTACATAATAACATGATATAATATTTTTATTTTGATCATCACCATCTATCTATATTGTAAATCCCTTCAATTTCTTTCAAATGAACATTAGTGCCTCAACCTCAAATTAAAATGCAGAATTCTTTGCCCCTGAAATTCATTTCTCTTGATTAACTCTACTAGAAATCATAATCGGTCCAATCTATATTTAACCAAAAATTTTAAGAAGGCTTGAGCATTGGACACTTGCCATGATCTTTAGCATTCTTTCTTCTCATAAGCTTCTCCATGATTTTGCAATCAGTCTTTTCATCTTATGGAAATCTCAAGCCCTCCTTAAATAAGGAAAATCACAATGTCATAACTAAAAAAGCTTGGTGTCAAACTATCCTCGATCCTAACCGGGTAAAGGACGATCACCTCATTATTCTAGATTTAAAGATATCCAAAATTTTTACTATAGTCCTCTATACTAGGAAACCTATTGATGAAAATTGCATAGCCACATCCATAGACTAGTTCAAGTATCAATAACATCTTTTTTTTTATATTTATTACCAGAATCAGTACTCCCATTATAATACTTCTAAAGTTAGAGTTAACATTTATAATTGATTTTATGATAACTCAAACCACTACACTTTCATTATGCACTCTGGTAAAATTTACTAAATATCTAAGTTCACTAAATGAATCTCTCCAAAAATTTATCAAATTTTGGAACCAGGAAGATCTTAAATTATTAAAATAAAGCTATTGAGTCTCTTTATCTCGTTCACATCTCAGGCATATCATATCAAGATTTATCCTGACCCAGTTTTCATATTGAAAGTCCTTGCATAAATTTCATCATCCTTTTAAGATGCCAATAACCCTAGTTCAAGTCCAGATTAATCATACTTTTCTTGACAATTCAAATAGACAATCTAGATCAACTCTTCTCTTGGAAAGATTAACTTTAGCTCTAACAAATACATGGCTTTCAATCAATGCTCTTGTGAATAAAATCAATTATATTATTGCTCATAGAACTATCTTACCATATTCTTAGTATCAATTAATAAACTACCTAAAATATTATCCCTCATAAGCTAAACCCGTAGAAGTCTTCCAATACCAATTTCTTTGCTCAATACAACATCAGTAGTAGAGTAACTTAACGCTTCTCATAAACCTTAAATTTGACCTAGAGTTGACATACCCAATAATCCCCAACAATTATAAGGATGATCAAATCATTCAATCCAAACTGCTAACATAGGCTAGTACTCTTGATGCTTGGATCAAACCCACTTATCAAAGGCAATAATGCATTTTATCCAACTCTACAATATCCATCATATGATTACTTATCATGATCTCCATTCATATCCAGTTTAGGATTCCCACATCATTCAATTAGTAATTGATCATCCGTATTCAGCACACCATATTTTTCAGATCAACACTTCTGAAGCTAGATCAAATCCATTTATCGCATCTTATCTAGCTCTAAATATTCATAATATGCTTGCTTATCATAATCAAAGAATACAAATCATTCAACTCTTTACATTTATTTCAGTTCAATCCCATTACATATATTACAGACCAAAAATCGTGTTCCTTCCTTGCACCAATCATATGTTAGATCCTATGCATAATACCTAAATATTAGAAATCCAACTTCAAATTCATTCTTGTAACTTTTATCATGTACCGACTGATCATGACACTAAATTCAAATATCTCTTAAATCACAGTCCACATTGATCATAACCATAATTTCAACATCATTCAAATTATATCCTAATCACTTATATCACCGTCCCAAGTGATTATACTTTAAACTTCGATATTATTCATGTCATGTCCCAACTACTTATATTATAGTCATAAATAATCATAGCTAAGGTTCAATATCACCCATGTCATGTCCTAATAACCATCATGTGATTTTCAAATCACTTATGTTACAGTCTCGAACAATCATAACCTGAATTTTGATATCACTTATATCCATCATAATCACTTATACCACAGTCCCAAGTCATCATAACCTAAGCTCTGACACTATTCTTGTCATATCCTAATAACCATTATGTTATTATTATTATTATAACCACTAGTATCACCATCCTAAATGATCATAACCTAAGCTCTGATACCACTCTGTCATGCCCTAAATGTAGTACTGAAATCGGCTACGTGATCGGACGCGCAAATCCTAAGTTTTACCCTAGAGATCATGCAAGGCCTAGGTACGCAAAAGTCACTTATTTCAAAAATCATTTAAAATAAATCCATGTTATTTAAATAATTAAATCATAACTAAACAATCTATTTATTCAAGTCGAATCATTAAATGTTCCACTGATTTAATTACATAAGCATCAGCAATTGAACTAAATGAACAAAACTAACTAAGAATCTACAAATTGATGTTCAGTCTCATGCCCATCCCAATCCTTGCTATGCATCATTTTATCATGAGTCCAATCCATTACCAAGCTTGATTATCCTATGCAACTCTAAGAAGGAAAGACAAATAGGGGTTATGAGCTTTACCGTCCAGTAAAGTGTCCAAACAGTCTCACCAATAATAGTATAAATTGAAAATACTGAAAAATAATAGTTTATCAGAACAAGCAACCAATGCAACCAAAATAATTCAAATATCAAGTATAATAAGAGATAAAAGTATATCATGTCATGCAACGAAACAACTCAAATATTACATATGACAAAACCTTTTGTAAAAATCATTTTTTCTTTTTATGTTTTTAATTTATTCATCCTTCCTCTTTAGGGTTGTGGACTAGCCATGGTCATGCTCCAGTCCATGACTGGCAACCTCATAATCGACCATTTATTCATGGTCAGCTAGCTCACGTACAAAGCCCGTGGCTCAGGCTATCTCATGTACTATCCGCTCGTAGTCGGCTATTCCACGTACAAAGCCCATGGCTCAGGCTGTGTAACCACGGTACCACTGTAGCATTGCTAGTCCAAATACCGTTAGCATTTTATCTTTCTTCATTATTATGTCAAATCATATCATTTATAGTTTTCTAATAATTGATATCATGGTCCAACCCATACAAATGTCATTTTATTTGATAAAACATAGTATATAGGAATATAAATAACAACAATCGTACTATCCATCATGAAAAGTCAACTAAACCATAAAAAAATAAATCATGCATGCCAATGCATATACGCACGAATCAATCATATTATAATAAACACACATATATATAACTAGTGAACATGTCCAGAGATCCTTACCTCACTGTGACAACTAACTCGCCTGGCAATGGTCCGTACCCAGAACCCATACAATAATATCCTTCTGCTCAGAAGGCTACCCCTGAATAAGTTGGTTTCAGAGCATGTGCAGCTACAACATAAATAGTTAACCGGCTGTAAAGCTTGTTAAGAGAGACTTCTTTTACATTGATCCGTCTCCCAAATCTTAAAGTGTCCTCTGCTAACCCGTACAGAACTATCCCACGATTGTAAAATTGCTCTATGGAAATCAAATTGTAATTGGATTGTAGCATGGAACTTACTTTTGGCTATTCTAACAATATTTTGCTTCTCTCGAAGAGGAACAATTGCACTTAGTTCCTGTAAAGCAAGACCCCGGTTGTTAAGTGCCTAAGGACTGTTCCAATTTGGTTGAACAACCTTCTCATTGCCTGTTTCCATAGTTCTTCCGCTTCCTTGGTGCAACCATGCATTTTAGCCCGATCAAAGATAGTAAAAGCCCAGTTGTAATATGCATCATGAAGTGTAGGGCACAATCTTGTAGCTTCATACTTTTTTACAAGCCTCCTCGAGTAAAGGATCTTTAGAAGGAGAACTAGAATCCAATTCCACATCGTCTGCACTCTCCTAGAGCACCAGTGCCCGATTGTAGAATGCATCAAGGTATTTTGGGTTTCTTTCAATGGCACTAGCATACCTTTTAGCAGCAAAAGTAAGAATTCACTGGCGAGAGTGACCTTCTCATCCACCCTAGTAACATTGTGGATCAAGTCCATGGCAACATCATTCCGGACCATATAATGTTGTTGCAAACTATCTTGGCTGTACGAAGAGTTGGCTGCAGTGCTCTCCCCCCCCGCCCCCCCTCCCCTCGCGTCTCCGCCATTGGATCCAAATCTCTCCTTCTCCTCAGCCCCCCCTCTCCTCGTCCTTCAGCTTGTTTAAGAGAGCCCTCGTCGTAAATGTCCAGCTCCCATCGCCGTTCAAGGGTCTATGCCGACCGGTGGCGACTCTTTTGCCGTTCCTTCTGATGCAATTGCTGTCACGCCTCGAATCCAATATCGAAATCGGCTACGTGACCGGCCGCACAAACTCTAGGTTTTATCCTAGAGATCATGCAAGGCCTAGGTACACCAAAAGTCAACCATGTCAAATTAAAATTAATATTATATAAACAAACAAGTAACAAGTGTACAATCCATTTATTAAATCGATATTATTAATTGGTCTATTGACTCACAAATATCAGTAACCGAAATTAACTCTAACTAACTCAGCATATATGAAACTTTGTCTCACGCCCAGCCCAAATCCTGTCACGCATCCTGAGTCTCTGAAAAATCAAAAGGTAGGAAGTGAGCTTAACAGCCCAGTAAGGTATCCATAAGGTCACTCCAATTAATAATATAAATTTCTGAAATAATAAAGTACCAGTATGTTATATCATGCAATCAAATGATTTAGGCCTCATGTATTACACACCTTGATATCTTTACATTTTTCCTTTAGAATTCCCATTATTGAACCTTTATCTTTAGGGTTCTGGACTAGCCACGGTCATGTACCAGCCCATGCTGGCAACCACAAAGCAACCATGCATACTATGGTCGGTCCTGCTCACGTACTAAGCCCGTGGCTCGGCTGTCCCACGTACTATCCACCCGTGGCCGGCTCCCTCGTACAAAGCCCATGGCTCAGGCTATATAACCACGGTGCTACCGTAGCATGGCTAGACCAAATACCGTATTTATTTCTTTAACACTTGTCAAAACATATCTTTTATGACCTCTCGATAACCGGTATCATGGTCCAACCCACTTGATAACCGATGTTATGGTCCAACCTATTTTAATAACCGATATCGTGGTCCAACCCACTCGATATCCGGTTTCATGGTTCAACTTATTTAGCAATCCAGTATCATGGTCCAACCCATCCGGATATCAATTTTTTTATAACATCATGCATGAAATACCGACAATAAAGAATGATAAAATCACAATGTCTATCTCAAGAAAACAACTATGCCATATCATATAGTACCACACATGCAAATACATAAAACATATATGCTTAGATCAAACTAGACCATAATAAATTCAAACATAAAGGAATGATCAGTACAAAATTCCTTACCTTAACACGCTATTCTTAGTATATCCGATATTAGTCATTACCCGAATTTTACGCGATGCCTCCCTGCTCAGAAGACTGATTCCCTACATTAATAAATAATTTAATTAAAATCTAAATTTCCAAATTTCACGAATCTCGAGAAAATCCCTTGATTATCTCTCTTCTTCCTCTCTCCTCTTCCTTCTCTCTCCTCCTTCTCTCTCCTATTTCTCTCTCTTCCTTCTCTCTCCTCTTTCTCTCTCTTTCTTCTCTCTCATCTTTCTCTCTCTTCCTTTATTATTATTATTATTATTATTTATTTATTATTTTTTTTCCTGGACCGTACAGAACACCCCCACCCTTTTTTTTTTCTTCCTTTCTTTCTTCTCTTTTCTTTTCTTTCTCCCGAACGACTTCCCCCTGTCTCCTTTGATCCGGCCTCTCACCCCCCAGCTGCCGGCAACCACGGAGTGGTTGTCGCAGGGCCTTCACGGACCAAGGACAGGTGGCGACGACGGCGGCATCGAACGGTGAACGACCCCAAACTAAACCGGAAACCTAAAGAAGAACATCAAAATTCCCCCAAAAATTGGATTTAAATGGGAAGGAACTTACCGGCGGTTGAAAACCCTTCGCTGCTCGTCGGAGAGGACAACGATGGTATGAAGGAATTGATAGAATTTTGATTCGGCAAAAGTGGAAGGAATTTAAAGAATTAAACCGGTGATTTCCTTGCTGTTTGGGGAGCAACCACCGCCAGATCGGAGTTCACTCCATCCCGGACTCGTCGCCGATCAATTCCACTCCCACTACGACTCCTCCCTCCGAGTCCTCCAGCGAAATCTTCGGCGAGCTCCCCCTCCCCTGTTCCGTCTCCATCGAGTTTTTTTTTTTTAACTGGTTTGGGTTGAAGTCGGCTGGGCCTGCCGACTTCAGCCCAAGCCCGGGTATTACAATTGCGCTCTCCATGGCCTCCACCACTAGCTCGATCCCGCTCTCCTTGGCTTCCACCTCGATTCTGTCCGGGAGCTCTGGCAAGTCGCCGGTCTTGGAAGCGGTCTCCTCCATGGCCAAGATCGAAGAATTGGAGTTTACTTTTGTGGATGAAGGAGATCTGACCGCAGCGAAGAGATTCTATGGATTCTTTTTTTTCTTCTTTCTTCCTCTTTCCCTATTTTCTTCCCCTTTCAGCCCGAGGAGGAAGGACGGTGGCCCATAGGGATTTTCCGGACGAAGCAACGATGCTCGGCCACCAGAGAAGAGAGGGAATCGATGAAAAGCTTGATGATGGAGGTTTTTTAAAGCAAAACCGACGGAAACTCCTCACCATTTGGGAAAGAAAAATCCCATCAATCAGAGTCCAACCCTATCCCAACCTCGTCGCCGACCTTATCCTTGCCCTCCACGATGGTCCGGCATCTTTCCGGCGAGGTTTCCAGACGGATAAGAGTGGAACGGGAGTCCCCTGCTCCGACTCCTCTGCCCCCTGCTCCGACTCCCCAATGGCACAGTTCTCACAGCATCACAAAAGAAAGTTGTTTTTTTCTTCCTTTTCAAACTAAAATGGACAGAGCTCATCAAAATTCATGGAAATCATAACTTATGGTAAAGGCATAACTTGATCCCAAGTTATGATTCCCTGTAGCTTTATAAATTGAATTAGTTGCTACTCATGATAGGTGATATGCCTCATAACTGACCATAATTGATGTAACAAACCATGCACAATTTATCTTTAAGCCTCTGACCATTCAGTCAAAACCATCTATAAGGCTGACCCCAAAAGCATGCAGAGAATCTCTCAAATTTCAAATTTTGCCATCAATTAGTGATAGCTGGCCACAATAATGAACGGTTTCTATAACCGTGTGACTACTACGAGAGAGATGCACGGAGCAAGATGTGCAGGTGGAATGCTCGCGTGTCATCTTTGAGATGCATGATCAATTACCAAAAATGGCAGATCCAGTGCGTCCAAGGTACCAAAAATGGTAGTTAGTGCGTTCAATTTTCTTGGCCATAGGTGTGACCTTCACCTATATGAAAAAGATCCTCCAGACTAGTGCTCTGGAGCTCTTTTATTTTCTTGCATTACTACTTTTTTTACTCTCACAATTCCTTCGTTATTATCTGATAGTCTGTTTAGCTTTAGATATCAAAGGGTTTCCCACCATATATTTTTTGACAAGTAGACTTCCCTATCTTTGCTATTTTAGGTTAGCGAGAAGGTTCAATTAAGATTTAGACAATTCGATGCCATCTCAGGCACGGTCAGCGCAGAGCCATCACCATTTGAATGCAATAGCTACTGAACCATCTTCTTGGAGACAAGTCATGATCTTTAGCCAATCTTCATGGTCTGAACTGTTGGAGTTAATTTATAATTTAATGAGAGTGGAAGCCTAAGAGTTTATATTTTCTATGCGAGTTAAATGAGTCAAGAATTCTAAGAATTATTTAGAAAAATCAAGAATCAGTTAGGAAATCTAAAAATCGTTTAGATATTCAAAGAGTTAAGGATTACTATGTATTTATGGGGGTAGACCAAAAATCACCTTCAAATATCTATATATAGAACAATATGTATGAGTCTAAGTAGTGTGGAGAGTTTTATGATATGATAATATAAATAATATTTTTCTCACTCCCAGCATTCATCTTGAGCATTATTAAAGTGCTTCCAAATTTTATCAATTTGATATCAGAGTGCTTCTAAATTTGTAACATGAACAATCAACAATCTAAGCAGTCAAGTAGTTTAGCTAGCTCGGTGCCTTAGCGAGCCGACTTGCAGTAACAACAATAGGCATTGTAAATTAACTTTTAACACCACGTCCCTCAAAAAATGATAGAAACATGACTGTTGGTTGGAGATCACAAAATGTACCTTGATAGCTTGCATATGATATTTGTTGCCACTCTCGTCGCCGCGCCCGTGCCGCGGATCCGTCGATCCCTCCTGACCGCCTGGCGAGGGAGCCTCCCTTCCCGCGGCGAACCTGCAAAAAAGGGGTTAGAAGACCCTGGCCGGGGATTCCGGCGAGGGAGCTCCGACGGTCAAGTCAGTAGACGACGAGAAGGAACAGACTCTCCAATTGGTCCCCCGAAGGGGTTCCAGACTTAGAGAGTTTACTAGTGAGAGAGACGCCCTGGGGACCAGAATCTCGGCTGGGCCTCCTAGCCGAGCTCACACCCAGTGTTCCCCTCTCGGGATTTCTGGGTTTTTACCCTCGGAGCAAGGCCTTGTGCCGGTGCTTCTTCTTCTTCCCCAGGCTTGTTTGCTTACCTTGTCATCCCCAGATTCCTCCCTCTTTATCTCCTTTCGCCGTGCGCTTGTTTCTTCCTCCTTGGAGACTTCCCTCCCCCGTCCTTTTCTCTTTTCCCTTTTCGGTGAACGGGGCCAGGCGGCTTTCCGACCTCGTCCGCCGGGCCCAGCAGGGAAAAGGCAAAGACAGAAGAGAAAAAAGGGAGGGCGGCGCTGGCAAGGCGGCCAGTCAGGCCTCGGGCCCAGCGAGAGCGCTCTCTTCCCCAAGTGTGGGCGCCATCCATCTATGGGGCCTGTTCCGTCAGGATCGCGTCTCTCGGCTGTGGGACCTGTCGGGCCGATGCAAGTGATGTTCCGCGTGCCGCCGCCCTCCGTACGGAGCGCCGTCTGGGGTTCGTACGGTCCGAGGGATGGCCTCGGGGCCCATTTCTCTCCCTGGGACCCTCTCCGTACGAGCGGTCTGACCTCGGCTGAGTTGGACCCGTCTCCGGGGGCCAACTGGTGAGGAGCGAAGGACCAGCCGACCTCGGTCTAGGTGGACCCCTCCCGGGTGGACACCTGGCGAGGTGGCAGGAGGTCGCCTGGCTTCGGCCGAGGTGGACCCGTCTCCGGGTTGCCACCTGGCGAAGGGCGAAGGACCGGCCGACCTCGGCTTAGGTGGACCCCTCCTGGGTGGACACCTGGCGAGGTGGCAGGAGGTCGCCCGGCTTCGGCCGAGGTGGGCCCGTCTCCGGGTGGCCACCTGGCGAAGGGCGAAGGATTGGCCGACCTCGGCTTAGGTGGACCCCTCCTGGGTGGACACCTGGCGAGGTGGCAGGAGGTCGCCTGGCTTCGGTCGAGGTGGGCCCGTCTCCGGGTTGCCACCTGGCGAAGGGCGAAGGACCGGCCGACCTCGGCTTAGGCGGACCCCTACTGGGTGGACACCTGGCGAGGTGGCAGGAGGTCGCCTGACCTCGGCCGACCTCACTTGGGCGAACCCCTCCAGGTCCGGGCACCAATGGGGTGGTAGAGGAACTCCGAGCCGAGCTCGACCTCGGCGAGGGTAGTTTGCCTTAGACAGTCATCGGGCGGTGTAGTCTTGCCGATCCTGGCCTTGAAGACGTGGCGCTGACTCGGCCGGGGAAACTTCCACGTGGCTCGATCGCATTCGGCGGTACCTGAGCCTGGCCACGTCACTGTCATGGCTGTAACAGTTGCCCCCCAGCCCGCCGTTCCGTCGGGTCATCGTAGAACGGAACGTCGGGATTAAATGCGGACATGACGTGGGGAGGCGAAGATCTTGCATCATAATTGCCACGATCCTCGTCGCCATGGCTCGATGCGACTGAAAACCTATGGGAAGCCGCCATGCGTCGCCCACTTGCCTGCAATTAATGCGTCGCTTCGAGGCAGAGGCCGTTACTCTGCTAACGAGGCGTCGGTGTCGGGCGTGCGCCCACGTGGCGATCATCCAATGGCCTGAGGCGGAATGACAGGTACGGTCGCTGTCGGCTGAGTTTGAAAGGGAGGGGACTTTCCAGAACGAGGCCTTTCCCCTTGCTCCGTGGGCGGTTTGCTGCAGACTAACTCCTGTTGCCTTGCATTCGTCTGGCGCATTTTCGGTGAGTGCCTCCTTCTCCTTCTCCGGTCCCCTTCCTTTCCTCTCTTTTCTTTTCTCTTCGATCCTCTGTCCTTCTCTTTTCCATGGCGCAACGTCGCCATGTCTCTTCCAACCCAGACGAGGCCGGTCCATCCCGGCCGAGGACTCCATCTTCTTCCTCCTCAGATGAGGAGACAATCCCGGAGGAGATCCGCCGGCGTCTGCAACCCGGGGGTGTCACCATTGGCATCCCTAGGGGGATCCGGCCTCCTCCGGTTGCTCCTGCCGTCCCCCTTTGCTCTCTTCCGGCTCTTCCTGCTCTTCCTGCACCTCCTTCTCTTCCCGTCGGTCCCTCCGGTCATGCCTCCACCATGACCGAAGGCGATCTTTCTCTGCTCCGGGATGCTTACGGCATCCCGGGGTCCATTCGCTTGTTTGTTCCGCGGTCCGGGGAGCGCGTCACCATGAGTGGCCTCGGCCGCATAGCCTTCTACGAAGACTTCATCCTTGGGGGTCTTCGGTTTCCTCTGAACCCCATCTTTCTTTCCTTCCTCAGCCATTTCCGGCTTGTCCCGGCCCAGCTGGCTCCCAACGCCATCCGGGTCATCTTTTTTTTCATTGTCTTCTGTCACTTCCACGGGTTCGTTGCCCGTTTCTCCCTCTTCAGGGCCTTGTTCACCTTGAAGAAGTGCTCCACCGATGACGGCTGGTGGTACATTTCGCCCCGGCCCAGGTGTCTCCGGTTCGACCTCCCTTCCTCGGTCAAGGGCTGGAAGAGCCAGTTTTTCTTCGCCTCAGTCGAAGACGTCGACTGGGCCTGGAGTGAACCGGACCGGGCCCCGAACCGGAATTCTCGGGTCAAGTCGGCGGACCAGGAGTTCTATTCCCAGCTCCTGAGCGACGTGGTCCCGGCACTCAAGGTTCTGCTCTCTGAGCAGAATCTTTTTGAGGCCGGGATCAGTCCCATCCGCGAGACGGGTGAGACTCGGCTCCACTTTGACTTCTGCCCCTCTTTTTCTTCATGACTGAGCCGGCTGACTTTCTGTTCCTTTGTTTTGCAGGGATGAAATTTTCGCTGGAGAACCTCCTGGAGGGCGCAGCCCAGCGGGATGTCGTTGAGGTGGACGAGACCACGGCGAAGAGGGCTCGTACAGAGGCGAGCCGGGAGGTCGTGACGGCGACCGTGCCCAGCCCGGTTACTGTCGTTCCCCCGCCCAGGTTGCCTCAGGGCGGGGCCGCTGACGCCTCGGCCGCGCGACCTGGTGGCGCCGCCGCCGAGAGGGCTCCTCCGCCTGCTGCTCCGCCCAGCACCGGGCCCGTCGTCGCTGCCGCCTCGACAGTGCAGCCTGTGGCCGCCGCCGGCCCGTCGACCGCGGCCCCAGCTGATGGGGCGGCCGCCGCAGGAGCCGGCCTGACGCCCCCGGCACCGGTGATCACCCAGCGGGACTCGGTCATCCGCGACAAAGGGCTCGCGGAGAAGATCATGGAGTACGCCTCCACCGCCCGGGACCGCCGAGCTCGGGGCGGCCGGGATTACGCTGATGCGCTGCTCGGGATCCTCCCGCAGCTCTTCACGGTAAGTCCGAGCTTCTTCCCTTCTTTTCCTTTCAAAACCTAACTCTTTTCATCCTGACATGATTTGCTCTTGTTGGTGCAGATCGGGAACGACGTTCTCCTACTGAGGAACTTCCTCGTAGGGAACGCCAAAAGGGACTCCGAGAAGGAGCTGAAGCTTGGCAAGCTCGCGGTCGATGTCAAGGACCTGATGGAGAAGGTGGCCGAGCTGCGAGCCAACAACCAGGCCCTCCAGTCTGACCTGGCGCGCTCCGAGGGGCGGAACAAAGAGCTGGAGGCTTCCCTGTCGGAGGAGCGGACCTCCAACCAGCGCCGCTCGGAGGAGGAGGTGGCGGAGAAGGCCCGCCTGCAGGCCCACTCCCAGTGGCTGGAGCGCCAGCTGGAGGAGGCCCGGCGAGACGCAACCGCGGCGAAAGACCGAAGTGCGTACGTCAACGGACTCCTGGAGGCCGCAAAGCGGGAGGCGCAGGAGGCCATCCCGAAATTCCGGGCTTCCAACGAGTACACGTCGGAGGTCCGGGAGGCCATCATGGAGTCCTTCTTGAAGGGGTTCCGGATGTGCCGGGAGAAGGTGGGGGTCCTCTTCCCCGAGCTGGATCTGAGCGAGGTGGTGATCGGAGGTAGGAGGCCAGGAGGCGAGAGCAGGGCCTCCGGCGCGGCCGAAGCAACTCCTGTGGCACCGTCGACCAGCGAAGCTGCGGCTCCGGAGCAACTTCGAGAGCCGACCGCCGTAGAAGTCGAGGACGCAGCACCCGCGCCCCCGGCAGAGGGCTCTGACCCTGCACCACAGTGAACCCAGCGCCTTCTCCCTGTTGTCTTTTCTTTTTCTTCTTCTGTCGTTGTTGTTGTTTTTTTTTTTTTTTGGGGGACTTCCGGCCTGTCGGGACTTCCAGCTTGTATTGATCCTTTATATCAATGAAAGTTTCGGTTTATCAAAACCTTGAGTTCCATCATCCCATCTCACCTCTCTTTTTCTTTCTTTCTGAGATGTTGGTATGGAACACTTGAAACAGTTGCAGGCCTGGTCCTTCCATTGCTCAAATCGAAGGTTGGGGCCTCCCGGATCGCATGGCGGCAGAGTAGGCCTTAAGCGGGCCTGTCTTTGGGGCCGCCTTCATACTTGCGCAAGCGACACGGTTTCTGCACCGTCTTCCAGGCCGAAGCCCAGGATCTCCGGACTGGGCTCGATGCCGCAAGCTTTCTCAAGCCTTGCGCGGCTTGCTGAGCTGTTCTCCGGTCTTGCATGGGCGAACTGGGTTCGGCGCCACCTTCCAGGCCGAAGCCCAGGATCTCCGGACTGGGCTCGATGCCGCATGCTTTCTCAAGCCTTGCGTGGCTTACTGAGCTGTTCTCCGGGCTTACGTGGGCGAACTGGGTTCGGCGCCACCTTCCAGGCCGAAGCCCAGGATCTCCGGACTGAGCTCGATGCCGCAGGCTTTCTCAAGCCTTGCGCGGCTTACTGAGCTGTTCTCCGGGCTCGCGTGGGCGAACTGGGTTCGGCACCACCTTCCAGGCCGAAGCCCAGGATCTCCGGACTGAGCTCGATGCCGCAGGCTTTCTCAAGCCTTGCGCGGCTTACTGAGCTATTCTCCGGGCTCGCGTGGGCGAACTGGGTTCGACGCCACCTTCCAGGCCGAAGCCCAGGATCTCCGGACTAAGCTCGATGCCGCAGGCTTTCTCAAGCCTTGCACGGCTTACTGAGCTGTTCTCCGGGCTTGCGTGGGCGAACTGGGTTCTGCGCCGCCTTCCAGGCCGAATCCCAGGATTTTCGGACTAAACCCGATGCCGTGGGCTTCCTTGTCGAAGCGAGAAAAGAGTGTTTGAAGTGGGAGAACTTTGTTGCAGAAACAGGGAACCTTACATTACTGATAGTACATCCTTAGGTTCGAGGAGTTCCACGTCCGGGGGAACCTGGCACCTCCCAATTCCTCCAAGTAATATGCTCCATGAGGGAGGGCTTCTGCCACCCGATATGGGCCTTCCCAGTTGGGTGATAACTTGCCGCATTCCCGTGGCTGGGAGGCTTCAGCGCGCCGGAGGACCAAGTCTCCGAGACGGAAAACCTTCGACCGCACACGGGAGTTGTAATATCTGGCCACACGTTGCCTATACGCCACCATTCGAACTCTGGCCTTGTCCCTCGTTTCCTCGAGAAGGTCCAGGTTGAGCATCATCCTGGCTGGATTTTCTGTCTCGTCATATTGCTCCACATGCAGCGTGGGTAGGCTGAGCTCGATCGGGATGACTGCCTCGGCTCCGAAGACGAGGTTGAACGGGGTTTCGTTGGTAGCCGTCCTCGGGGTGGTGTGGTATGCCCAGAGGATGCTGGGAAGCTCGTCGGCCCACCTGCCCTTGGCCTGGTCCAGCCGCGTGCGGAGGCCCTGAAGAATGGTCCTGTTCGTGACTTCGGCCTCCCCATTGGTCTGAGGATGTGCCACCGAGGTGAAGCGATGCTTGATGCCGAGGTCACTGCAGAATTCTTCGAACTCCCGGCAGTCGAACTGGCGCCCGTTGTCGGTGACCACGGTGTGGGGGAGGCCGAAGCGACAGACGATGGACTTCCAAAAGAACTTGGCGACGTTTGCTTCGGTGATCCTTGCCAAGGGTTCGGCCTCAACCCACTTCGTGAAGTAGTCGATGGCCACTATCAAGAACTTCCGCTGGCCAGACGCCGGCGGGAATGGGCCCAGGAAGTCCATCCCCCACTGGGCGAACGGCCAGGAGGCTGAGAGCTGGGAGATTGGGTTGGAGGGCTGTCGCTGCACCGTGGCGTGACGCTGGCACCGATCGCATTTCTTCACGAAGTCGGCGGCGTCTTCCTTCATCGTCTCCCAAAAGTAGCCCTGACGGAGGGCCTTGTATGCCAATGCCCTGCCCCCCACGTGGTTCCCGCAGATGCCTTCGTGAATCTCCTGGAGCACAAGCTTGGCTTCCGTGGGCCCTACGCACCTGAGGAGGGGGTAGGAGTAGGATCTTCGATACAACTGCCCGTCCATCAGGATGAACCGCACGGCCTTCTTCCTGATGAGGCGAGCCGCCTCGCGGTCCTCCGGCAGGGTGCCATTGGTGATGTATGCGGCGTACTTGTCTATCCAGTTGGGTTCATGGCCGACCTGGTGGACCTTCACCGGTGCTTCGAGGCTTGGGACCTCAAGGCGCTCCACATAGGCGCGTCCCAGCATCGTGTCCGGCAGGGTCGCCAGTCGGGAGAGAGCATCCGCGCGGGCGTTCTCCCCGCGGGGGATATGGAAGATGTTGAAGCGTCGGAATCTGGACGCGCCCTCTTTGACGAGCTCCAAGTATCTCGCCATTTGGGGGTCGTGTGCGACGTACTCCCCGGACACCTGCCCCGCCAAGAGCTGGGAATCAGTGAAAGCCTTGAGGTTGGTTACGCCCAGCTCACGGGAGACTCTCAGTCCGGCAAGAAGTGCCTCGTACTCCGCCTGGTTATTTGTTGCGGGGAATTGGAGACGGAGTGCGCATTCGGCGACGACCCCGTCGCCGTTGACGAGGATGAGCCCAGCTCCGCTCCCACCAGAGTTTGAGGCTCCGTCTACGTGGAGGATCCAGGCATCCTCTCCGGGCTCATCGGTGCCAACCTCCATCGACTGGACCGGGGGGTCTTCCTCGGGCTCCTTGCCCAAGCCTGTGCATTCGACCAAGAAGTCGGCCAGCACCTGTGCCTTCATGGCCGACCTTGGCCTGTACGTAATGTCGAACTCGCTGAGCTTCAGCGCCCACTTTGCCAATCGTCCCGAGGTATCGGGCCGGCTGAGCACTGCTTTCAGCGGTTGATCCGTCAGGACAACGATGGGGTGCGCTTGAAAATAAGGCCTGAGATGCTGGGCAGACACTATTAGCGCAAAAACGAGTTTCTCGGGCCGAGAATACCTGAGCTCCGCGTCACGGAGGAGTTTGCTGGTATAGTACACCGGCCGCTGGGCCCCCTGGCCGTCGGTTCGAACCAAGACTGAGCTGACGGCTTCCGGGGTAACCGCTAGATAGAGGATAAGCTCTTCTCCCTCCTCGGGCCTGGACAGCAATGGTGGCGATGCGAGGGTCTTCTTCAGCTCCTCGAAGGCCTGCTGGCATTCCTCGGTCCAAGCAAAGTCATTCATCTTCCTCAGTACCTTGAAGAAGGGACGGCAGCGGTCCGCCGACCTGGAGATAAAACGGCTGAGGGCCGCAACTCGGCCGGTTAGTTGCTGCACTTGCTTCTTGGAGGCTGGCTGCTCCATACCCAGGATGGCCTGGACCTTCTCCGGGTTGGCGGCCTCGATTCCTCTCTGGGTCACCATAAATCCTAGGAATTTCCCGGCGGAGACGCCAAAGGCGCACTTCGCCGGGTTCAGCTTCATCTGATGGCGTCGGAGGTTGCCGAAGGTCTCCGCCAAGTCTGCCACGTGATCTGACTCGGGTTTGCTCATTACCAGCATGTCGTCCACGTACACCTGCATGTTGCGGCCGATCTGATCTTTGAAGATTCTACTGACCAGGCGCTGGTACGTTGCCCCCGCGTTCTTGAGGCCAAATGGCATCATCCTGTAGCAAAAGGTTCCGCGGTCAGTTATGAAGGCGGTGTGCTCTTCGTCCTCCGGGTTCATCCGGATCTGGTTGTATCCGGAGAAAGCATCCATGAACGACAGGAGGCGATGCCCCGAGGTGGTGTCGACCAGCTGGTCGATCTTTGGAAGAGGGAAGCTGTCCTTTGGGCAAGCTCGGTTGAGGTCGGTGTAGTCCACACAGATCCTCCACTTACCGCTACTCTTCTTTACCATGACCACATTCGCCAGCCAACTGGGATACTGGACCTCTCGGACAAAACCGACGGCGAGGAGCTTCTCTACTTCCTCGTTGATCGCCTTCTGTCTCTCCATGGCGAAGCTTCTCTTCTTCTGGCGTACCGGGCGGCAATTTGGGTCCACGTTTAGCCTGTGCATGATGACCTCGGGCGGGATGCCCGGCATGTCGGCTGCTGACCAGGCGAACACGTCAGCGTTGGCACGGAGGAACTCCAGCAGGCGTGTTCGTTCTTCCTCAGGGAGCTGGGACCCGACTTGCACCATCTTCAGGGGATCCGAACCGAGGGGAAAAGTCAGCAGGCGCTCTACGGGCCCTCCCCTGGGTTCCTTCTCTCTCAGATCGAGGTCGTCGATATCCTGTGCGAGCTCCGCGCCCCTGGTGCATGGGACCGTCTGAAGGCAGAGCGGGACCGGCTGGGTCGTCCCTTTCATCTCCCCGAGCCCGGAAGGCGTGGGGAACTGCACCAACAGCCTTCTCGTGGAGATGGTGGCGTCCAGTTGGTTGAGCCCGGGACGCCCGAGAATGATGTTGTAAGGCGAAGGGAGTCTGACGACGGTGAATGTTATTAGGACGGTCGCCTGCCGGGGTGGGGATCCGACGGTGACCGGGAGAGTGATCTCCCCCTCGACCCCCACGGAGTTCCCTGTAAAACCTACCAGGGGGGTGTGCACCGATTTCAGCTGATGGGGGGACAAGTTCATCCGAGAGAAAGCATCGTAAAAAGGTACGTCAGCCGAGCTTCCACTATCCACCATGATTCGATGTACAGGATGCTTCACGATGGTCATCTCGACCACCACGGCATCGTTGTTTACATTATCATTAACTTCCCCCCCCTTGGGAGGGATTACATTCTCCGGGTTCCCGACTTCCCGGGCTCTCTTCGTCGCTCGACCGGACCCGCGTGAGATCATGCCCACGGGCTTCTCCGTTGGGTGGTTGTCGATCGCAGGGACAAGTGGTAAGGCCGCGAGCGGCTACCCTTCAGAGGGGGCCTCGTTCTTAACGAACTTCCTGAGGTAACCCCTCCTGATCAGCTCTTCGATCTCCCGCTTCAGGTGGCGACACTCCTCCGTGTCATGCCCGTGCTCGCGGTGGAACTGGCAGTACTTCGATTTGTCTCGGACGGCTCTCGGGTTCTGAGGAGGAGGTCGGCGGAGGTAGCGCTCGCCCTCGATTTCCATGAGGATCTTCGTTCGAGGTGCGAGGAGAGGGGTGTACCTCCGCTCGGGAGTGGCCTCGCCCCTTGGCCTTGGATTCGGGCGAGGGTCGGCAGACGGCCCAGGCCTCCGAGCCCCCGGGGCATCCCTCGGGAGCGGCTTCTTCGGAGTCTTCCCGTCCAACTCTCGACGGGTCTGATGCGTGTCGTAATGCACCGATTTAGAACCTTAATTCCACTACTCTAAAGGGTAGAATAGCGGGAGTAAGGGTCGATCCCACAGAGACTTTGGGGTTATCTTGAAAAAGTATTTTCTTTTGACTTAAAATAAACTAAAATAAACTAGACTAATGCAAGAATTAAATGCAAATAATAAATCTGTGAAAATAATTTAGATATGACCTATCTCAAGAGTACGGCCCGTATCCTTGGATCACGGCCCGTCCCTTAGGTATAGGTCAGTCAAAACTAATTCACTACAACTTACCTTAAACGCTAATCCAACATGACTCCAGCATGACTAAAATAAAAATAAGCAGACATGGATTAATATAAAATAAATAAATTTTATTGCATAAAAATTGGAGTACAGAGAAAATAAAAGTAAGGGAACAAGGGTCCCTTTCTCCCTTTTTATCCGACTCTGACTCTCTGTCACAGCAACAGGTGGAACTACGGACAGCAAGTGGAACCTCCCAAAAATTCCTCCTTTCGCAGAAAAGAATCACCGAGGTATTTATAGCTGAAAAATACCGTGTCGGGTCCGTGTGGAAAGCGCGGTGATTTCTTCATCTCAATCCGATCTCCTTATCTGATTTTTTTACGATCATCCCCATCTCAAAAATTAAGTTCAAAAATTCTATCGCACAATCCCGCGTCCATTCAGCGTCGTCCGACATCTCTTCTCGTTCCGATGCTTCCTTGTTTTCAGACATCCTGGTCTGAACGACGATGACGCTGTGAGCAGAGAGGTGCGGCTGGGGCGGAGACGGACTTGGGCTGCATGGCCGTGGGCGTGGGTGGCATGCAGCAGCAGGCTTGGGCGGCGAGCTCGGCCGACACGCGGTGCAGGGGGACGCTGGGCAGCAGCACGGGGGCAGACGGCTGGAGCTTGGCGGACACGCAGCATGGCCGTGGCGTGGGTGGCACGGCTCCATGGGCGACGGCAGCAGGCGGGTGGCTGACGCGCGGCGGAAGGCGGGCGGCTGGGTGGCGACGGCGGCGGAGACGGGCGGCTCGGGCACGGACGTGGCGCAGGGGAGCTCGGCGTGGCCGTGGGCAGCAGGCTTGGGCGGACGCGCAGCGGACGGTGGCGTGGCCCTGGGCGGCGGCGCGGCTGGGCGTGGGCGGAGGGCGGCTGGGCGTGGCGCAGGGCGCGGCGTGGCCGTGGGCGGCGGCGCGGCCGGCTTCGGGCACGGACAGACGGTGGACGGCTTCGGGCTTGGGCAGAGCCGACTTCCGGCCATTTTTCCGGCCGAACGGGAGCTCTTTGGCCGACGGGAAAGTTGCCGGTGGCTTCGACGGTGCCATGGGAAGCTCTCCGGCGAGTTTCGGCGCGATCGGAGCACGGTGGTCCACGGCTCCGCCCGTGGACCGGCAGCAATGGCTGCCGTGGACCAGCAGCCCATACGGTGGACCATTGAGCCGGTCCACCGTGAGCCAAACAAAAGTTTTTAAGGGCGCTCCAAAATTCGTGCGGCTCTGAAATCCGTGCTAAAACCTTCTAAAATCTATTTCGGGCCCGTTTGAAGTCCAAATTACATTCCGTTTGCGTCGTTGGACTCCTAAAATCAAGATCTACACGTTTATGGAGTCAATTCCTGCAAAGTATCACAAAAAGTATTAATTTTAATCAAATAAAGTTGGGTTAATTATCATTATTCTAATGTCTAACAGTGCGGTCAGCCTCCTCCGCTCGGATGTACTTGTGGGCGCGGAGGAGGAGCTCGGAGTACGTCTTGGGCGGCTTCTTGTCCAAGGAGTAGGTTAGGCGGGACGTCTTGAGCCCACGCTTCAAAGCCAGCATGGCGACGGGCTCGTCCAAGCTGTAGATCTCCAGGGCTGCAGTCTTGAACCGGGTGATGTAGTCCCGGAGCAGCTCCTGGTCTTGCTGGCGGATGGAGAACAGGCTGTCCACCTCTCTCGGCACCTTTCGACAAGCGTCGAAGTGTGCCACGAACCTTCCTTCCAGCTGATGGAAGGAGCAAATGGATCCGGGCTCGAGACGAGTGAACCAGACTCGAGCGGCCTTCCGGAGGGTTGCCGGGAAGGCGATGCACAGAAGAGCATCGGTGGCCCCCTGGACCCTCATGAGAGCTTTATAGCTCTCCAAATGGTCCAGGGGGTCGGTGGTCCCGTCGTAGGGATCCACCTGCGGCATGCGGAACCGTTTCGGGATCAGTTCCGCTTGGATTTCTTCAGAGAAAGGGGGGCGGGAGTCGTAGCCCGCCGGGTCTGCCGATGAGTTCTGCAGGTCGGCGAATCGGCGGGCGAACTCCGCCAGCTTGCGCTCATGCTCCTCCAGGCGCCTCTCGGCCTGGCGCCTGATGGCTTCGTCGGTGGAGTCTTCCACCTAGACTGCGGGTGAAGGGGGCGCCGATCGGTCTCGGCGCGAGGTCTGGCCTCAGCGTCGCTTGCTGCGATGCACCGTTTCGGCCCAGTCGGCTGGGGATCGGCTCTCGTGATCCTCCGAACCGGAATAATTTCTCTTTGCGGGAGCTTGGCGGCTCCCCCGGGGGTTGGAGACGGCCCTCGGATGGGATGGCCTGCCCTGAATTGAGCGCAGGCTCCCACGCTGCCCCGCGGTTCGGGCCGCTGGGGTCCCTGGCTGTGGCTGGGTGGCCAGGGACCGTTGCTGATGCTGAAGCTACCGGACCACCGAGGTCAAGGTCTGCAGCTGTTGGACGATGGCCGCAAGGGATCCGTCCACCGGAATAGGCTGCTGTGGAAGAGGAGGGGGAGCCGGGAGCTCCCTTTCGGGGCTGTGGCCCCCCAGAGGGGAGTGGACTTCCCCCACATGGCTGGTGGACGCCTCACGTCCACGAGTGCCCACCATTGTCGGAGAGCGCGATACCTGCAGAAAGCTGGCTCCCGCTGGGGTTCAGTGTCCTGCCCCCCTACCTGGCGCGCCAATCTGTTGCCGCTCTCGTCGCCGCGCCCATGCCGCGGATCCGTCGATCCCTCCTGACCGCCTGGCGAGGGAGCCTCCCTTCCCGCGGCGAACCTGCAAAAAAGGGGTTAGAAGACCCTGGCCGGGAATTCCGGCGAGGGAGCTCCGACGGTCAAGTCAGTAGACGACAAGAAGGAACAGACTCTCCAATTGGTCCCCCGAAGGGGTTCCAGACTTAGAGAGTTTACTAGTGAGAGAGACGCCCTGGGGACCAGAATCTCGGCTGGGCCTCCTAGCCGAGCTCACACCCAGTGTTCCCCTCTCGGGATTTCTGGGTTTTTACCCTCGGAGCAAGGCCTTATGCCGGTGCTTCTTCTTCTTCCCCAGGCTTGTTCGCTTACTTTGTCGTCCCCAGATTCCTCCCTCTTTATCTCCTTTCGCCGTGCGCTTGTTTCTTCCTCCTTGGAGACTTCCCTCCCCCGTCCTTTTCTCTTTTCCCTTTTCGGTGAAGGGGGCCAGGCGGCTTTCCGACCTCGTCCGCCGGGCCCAGCAGGGAAAAGGCAAAGACAGAAGAGAAAAAGGGGAGGGCGGCGCTGGCAAGGCGGCCGGTCAGGCCTCGGGCCCAGCGAGAGCGCTCTCTTCCCCAAGCGTGGGCGCCATCCATCTATGGGACCTGTTCCGTCAGGATCCCGTCTCTCGGCTGTGGGACCTGTCGGGCCGATGCAAGTGATGTTCCGCGTGCCGCCGCCCTCCGTACGGAGCACCGTCTGGGGTTCGTACGGTCCGAGGGATGGCCTCGGGGCCCGTTTCTCTCCCTGGGACCCTCTCCGTACGAGCGGTCTGACCTCGGCTGAGTTGGACCCGTCTCCGGGTGCCAACTGGTGAGGAGCGAAGGACCAGCCGACCTCGGCCTAGGTGGACCCCTCCCGGGTGGACACCTGGCGAGGTGGCAGGAGGTCGCCTGGCTTCGGCCGAGGTGGACCCGTCTCCGGGTTGCCACCTGGCGAAGGGGGAAGGACCGGCCGACCTCGGCTTAGGTGGACCCCTCCTGGGTGGACACCTGGCGAGGTGGCAGGAGGTCGCCCGGCTTCGGCCGAGGTGGGCCCGTCTCCGGGTGGCCACCTGGCGAAGGGCGAAGGATTGGCCGACCTCGGCTTAGGTGGACCCCTCCTGGGTGGACACCTGGCGAGGTGGCAGGAGGTCGCCTGGCTTCGGCCGAGGTGGGCCCGTCTCCGGGTTGCCACCTGGCGAAGGACGAAGGACCGGCCGACCTCGGCTTAGGCGGACCCCTACTGGGTAGACACCTGGCGAGGTGGCAGGAGGTCGCCTGACCTCGGCCGACCTCACTTGGGCGGACCCCTCAGGGTCCGGGCGCCAATGGGGTGGTAGAGGAACTCCGAGCCGAGCTCGACCTCGGCGAGGACAGTTTGCCTTAGACAGTCGTCGGGCGGTGTAGTCTTGCCGATCCTGGCCTTGA
Source organism: Areca catechu (assembly GCA_021397845.1). Taxonomy (NCBI): domain Eukaryota; kingdom Viridiplantae; phylum Streptophyta; class Magnoliopsida; order Arecales; family Arecaceae; genus Areca; species Areca catechu. The sequence continues at coordinate 58,568,542 of CM038039.1, read as the reverse complement.
AGACGTGGCGCTGACTCGGCCGGGAAAACTTTCACGTGGCTCGATCGCATTCGGCGGTACCTGAGCCTGGCCACGTCACTGTCACGGCTGTAACAATATTCATAGTAGTGTATATGTTTTAATTATTGAAGGAACATTGCCGGAATAATCAGAAATATTTGAAAAGGGAAAGTATATTCGATAAAAATTAGATGCCATATAAAAATATTCTTATAATAGATTTTATGGCTCGAGCTCCTTCAATTCAAAGAGCATGGTAAAACTTGTGTAGATGCTTATTGAAGTTAATTACCATTTGCTTGTCATATGATAATGTTTTACTCATGTATGTTTTTTTTTTTTTTTCCCAAGATATCTGCAGGAGCTAATCCCTATCCTTTCTGCCCTATACTCACCCTTGAGATTGTATCCAACCAAAATCAAACTCCTGTCCCCTTGCCCAGGTGGCAAAGGGTGATACAGCGAGAACAAGTGCTCAAGGGGGTGCACCTACTGATAGCATATATGTCATCTATTTTCCAAAAGAGAGAACAATCTTCCTTGAGATTCCTCAAGTAGAAAAATATAAAGGGTAGAGATAATAAAGAAGCATCTCAAAGTCTTTTTAAACCTCTAAAATATTTTAATTGTTTATAGTTGATGCTAGGTTTTGTGTATTTATAATTTATTATTATATATAATAAATTAATATTCCTATATGCATTGATATTGTTCATTCTCTTTCAATTACTGTATATTCACATTTGTCTGCTTGGTTGTGTACATTAACACTAGCTCAAGTAAGATACATGAGTTGCAAAGTGCATTACAAATTAATCAGACTCCTAATTCATTCCATATTGCTCAAATTAATTTTTTTAGCCATACACCTCTCGATATGAAATTGAAAATCTGAATTTCATGTGCAATAACAAATCTAGAGGTAAGTCCTTGTTGATGTTAACGTTCTATCAACCCCAGAGGCTCTCAACAAAACTGCCACCACAATAATTAATGAACTTACACCTTATTCAAAGAATATTCGAGAGATCTTCCAAATTCTTGATCAAGAAGACACAGATTTACTCGAACCTTAGGGAAAAAGTGCTTTACTTATCAATATCTGTTGACTTTTGCAAATGCTTTGTTAGAAGTTATGTACATATGGAATGTTAAGTATATGAGGGGCTATTGTAAGTTTGAATGGATTAAAACTCAATGTTTCTCTTTAGAACGGATTAAAAGTTAGTGTTATTTTTGGAATCAATTTTTCACAAATCTGCTTTAATTAGAGATGGGAATAAATTATTTTGGTTAATCTTTGGCATTCAAGAATAGCTATTTCATGATAGATCATGGAATAGTTTATTTCAAGTCATTTTATTTTTATATGGTGGGCTTCATTATAATAATTATGCTGGAATAAAATTGTTATTTTATATTTTCAACCAAACAGAAATCTAGAATGACAAGAATAAATAGTTATTCTTTAAAAATTAATATTTTTGTTTTGGTAATAATTTTTTATCCGAATGCTATCTAAATAAATAAGAAAAATCTCAACAACAGATCCGCATAAGAATGATATACTGTCTATATATAAAGTTAAAATTACTGTGCTTGAAAGGAAGAAATGTGCCGAGTATCTCCTTCGTTTCGTCTGTGGGTTTGAGCTTCTTCTCCTTCGATTCTCCTGTGCTTGTGCCTTGCTCGATGCTCCAAGTGTGCTGTTCTTCTCCCCTGTTTCCCACTCTCTCCCGTGGGCTTGACCTCTTCGGTCGTCTGCTTCTTCTTCGTGTTTGAGGTTTGGCCTCTCCGTCGGGTGTGTGGCCTGTTTGTGGGCTTGTGATCTCCTCGCCGGTGGTGTTTCCTATCCGGCCATGGCGACCGATGGCAAGGCAAAAGCACCGGAGGCCTCTGTCAACGCAGAGCAGGCCGCTGGAGAGCGGTCTTGGGCCAAAGTTGTGCATGGGCATCGCGATCCCCGGCATGGTCGTCGTACCAGATCTCTGAGGAGGAAATTGATTACCTACAGTAGGTCTTCTCGAAGGTGCTTGAGCTGCTGGGGGAGCTTCTCGACGACTCCCGTAGGCAGTGGGAGGGCTTTGCAATTATCTTCCAGAGTTTGGGCCGCCGGATCTCGCCGTCGAGTTTGTCCAAGGAGGTCTGGCTGAAGCTCAAGTTGAGCTATGAGCCGGAGGTTTTCCCTGTGAGCGACGATCATTTCGTTGTTCGGTTGACCTCGATGACGAATTGTGCCAGGGTGAACGAGGAAGGGCCGTGGTTTGTCGACAGCCAGCTATTGGCTCTGGACAAGTGGGTTCCTGACTTCCTGCCGGCTCGTCAACCTGTCACCAAGATAGTTGTCTGGATGCAACTTCCTGATCTCCCTCTAGAGTATTGGCTCCCATCGACTATCACGGTCGTTGCAGGTGAGGCAGGGAATCCTCTGTCCATAGATAATTTCACTGATCAGCTAAAAAAGATCGGTTATGCTCGTGTTCGGCTGGAGTTGGACATCGCCAAACTGCTTCTGCCCAGTGTTCTGATTAAGGGCCAGAGGAAGGTTTTCTGGCAGCAGTTTGTGTACATGAATTTACTTCCAGTGTGCTTTAACTGTGCCAGGTTTGGGCATAATGTCGAGGCTTGTGGCCATCTTGGTCAGTCGGAATGGGGGGCTTCAAGCAAGCAACCTCTGGGACCAGGAAATCTGGTGGATGTGACGAGTGAGGAGGGTCGAAACCTGGGCTCACTTGGGGTTGCCGGGTCCCCTTCCTCTGCTACTGTGCCTGTGAGTCCTACTCGTCTGAATTTTGGTCCCTAGTTGGTGACATCTAGAGTTCATCAACCTAGACCTGCTGCTACCTCCCCGATGCCTGTCAGTGACCCTGACTCTAGTAAGACCCCGACTTCTTCTTCTAACCCACCTTCATCTTCCCCACCCCAGTCTTCTGCTATGCCCCCATCTACCTCTCCAAACTCGCCACCAGACTCAGACAGTTGGTAGAAGCCGTCTAAGGTGGCGCACCGTCGCTCACCAGAGGCCAGCCTGTCGACATCTTTGATGGTGGCAGTGGATCTAAAGGTGTTTTTGGGCCCCTCGCGGACTGTATGGAGGTGGTTCTACCTGTTGCTGGCCCGACAGATCATTGCATGCCTGACTGGGGGCTCTCTCTCTCTCAAGCGTGGTCAGAGCCCACCCAAGGCCCCTACCCCTCGGTCTCCAAAGGTAGCTACTGCATCTTCTATGGCTGCCTCTGATTCTCCAACTCAGGTTAGTACCATTATGCCTTGCATGCCTCCTTCCGATGGCTCTCCCTTGGCTCCTGAGATTGCTCATTTGGGAGGTTTGCCTCTAACTTCTAGGGATGGAGAGAAAAGTAGTCTTAAGGTGAGGGTAGGCGTTGTGGGTGACAGGGTTGAGGGTGGTGGGGTGGATGTGTCTGGGGTCCCAGAGGGTAGACCGGTGCAGTTGCAGGGTGTTAATACTTTGGGGTTGGCTCATTCGAATGTTTCGCTGGGGGGTACTGGGAAGTCAAAGTCAGGCAACCGGGGTCCCAGGGGTCGGCTTTGCTCTAGGGTTTCAGGGTCTTCTTCCTTGGTTGTGTGCCTGTCTTCTCTGGGCCCGGCTGAAGGGAGCTCTTCATTGGTTGTGAGCCCCCCTCCTCTGGGCTCAACTGATAGGAGTCCGATTTCTAGGGCCCCTTGTCGGATCGTAGCCCCTAACCACCGCACCAAAAGGCACGCACCTGATGGAAGGCTGGGAATCTACTCACTTAAGGTGCACCAGAACCCACCCATAAGCAAGGCGACAGGCCTAAGGGGCTTCGCACCAAAGCCGGACTCGACAAGCTAGGTACCGACTCCAGCGACAGGATGGCTTGTCACACTCTCTAATTACAACGGCCGCACCAGGGGCAGTGTCGACACACCCATACGAGTTGACACTCCCAAAGATTGCTGGCCACCTTCAGCAGCCCACCGGGGCAACCAACTAAGGGCCCACGGGTGTGCGCTGGAAAATAGCCAACACCTCTGTTGTTATGACGGGTTATCCTTCAACTCAGGGTTTGGTTTTAGAGGGCTCTCTGGGGACCGCTAATCCTACTATGTTAATGGCTGCCTCCTCTTTATCTTCTGAGGGTCAAGGTGAAACCCATAAGGCTCTCTCTCTGAAATTGAAGGGTGTTCTGGGTTCGGTGGGCTTATCCCTTGTGAATGCTGCTCAGGGTGAAGCCCAGGGCGAGGTGCTGCCTCAGGGGACACTTGCTGCTACTTCTGCTGCTTCTGTGGATGTCTCTGGATAGGGATCTGAACCATCCAACTCTTGTTAATTTCTATGAAGACTCTTGTATGGAATGTGCGGGGGGCGGGGAACCCACTTTCCTGTCTACTTATGGTAGATTCTTACAGCTTTATAACCCTCAGTTATGTATTCTCTTGGAAACTAGAATGTCAAGCTTGAGTTTGGATCGAGTACGTCACCGCTTTTCAAGGAAGTGGGGATTCTACTCTATTCAGTCTCAGGGCCTGGCGGGTGGTATCATTATCATGTGAGATCAGGAGCTGGCAAAAATTGATGTTTTCCACTGCTCTTCCCAACTGGTGGCTATTGTCATCACCGAACCGAATCATCCCTCCTGGCTCTTATGCGGCATATATGCTAGTACGTCGTATAGGGAAAGGAGGACCATCTGGGAGGAGGCTTAGGTGTTGATTGGTCAGGGTGTTCCCACTGTGGTTGTTCGGGATTTCAATATTATTGACTGGGCTAAGGACAAAAGGGGGGTTAGACCCTTTGTTGAAGACACGACTTCCTCTGACTTCACGAATTTCATTCAGGAGACTGGTCTGGTTGACTTAGGATTTGTGGGCCCTCGTTTTACTTGGTGCAATAACTGCTCCGATGCAGTGAGAGTTTGAGAGAGACTTGATAGATACTATGCTACCCCCTCTTGGCTTTCTCTTTACTCGGTCCACATGGTGTGTCACCTCAGTAGGATTGCCTCTGACCATAGCCCCCTCCTCTTGTCTTTGGATGTCTTTGCCCGGGTTCTACTCCATTCAGATACGAGAAGTTCTCTCTCTTATCCCAAAGCCAGAGACTTAGTCAGAGAGGTGTGGAGGATTCCTGTTCGGGGAGATGCTTCCTATCGACTTTCTCATTGGTTGGAGTTGCTTAGGAGATACCTTCTTAGGTGGAACAAGGTTGAGCTTGGAAATGTGATGACCAAGCCTAGCACTGTTGAAGCAACTATTTCTGATTTGCAGGAGAAGGAAGATAGGATAGGATCCTTGTTGCAGCTAGACATGGACACTCTTCGTGCTCAGAGCTCTTTGCATCACTCTCTACTCCAGAACCAGGAGGTGATCTGGTGTCAGAAGTCTAGAGTTCAGTGGCTGTAGGCAGGTGATAGAAACACTCATTTCTTTTACCTGGCTGCCAATATTCACAGGCACAGGAACTCAATTTGCTCGTTGAGGGCTTCTGACGGCCACTGGCTTGAGGATGATCAGGCTATTAGGCGGGAGATCTATATGTTCTTTGCCTCCCACTGGACGGAGGCTACCCCCACGGCTCCTCTCTATTCCTTCCCTCCGATGACTACAGTCTCCTCCTTGCATAATTCCATTCTCTTGGCTCCCATTTCAGAGGAGGAGGTCTGTTTGGCTCTATGGTCCTTTGAGGAAGATAAAGCCCCTGGTCCTGATGGATACCCTCCCTTCTTCTTTCGGAGATTCTGGGATATTATATCTACGGACTTCACTACGGCTATCCAGTTATTTTTTGTTTCAGGTTCCATGAAGCGGACCTTCATTACTCTTATTCCCAAGCATCTCGATGCTTTCGAGCCGGCCCACTTCCGACCCATCAGTTTGTGCAATATTATCTATAAAGTTTGTGCTAAACTGATGGTTACTAGGATGAAGCCTATTTTTCCTCAGCTGATTAGCCTGAAGCAGGGAGCTTTCGTTGGCAGGCACTCCATTTCTAACAATGTTCTTATTGCTCATTAGTTTATGGCTGATCTGTGCCGCGCTTCTCCTCGTCGCAGTCTCATGGCCATCAAACTCGACATGGAGAGAGCCTACGATAGAGTCAGCTAAGATTTTCTTCTCAGGGCCATGCATCACTTCAGGTTCCACCCGACATGGATTTCCAGGATTTTTGCTTGTGTGTCCAGACCGTCATTTTCTCTTTTGATCAATGGATCTCTCATGGATTATTTTACCTCTTTTGCCGACCTTCGCTAAGGTTGTCCCCTCTCCCCTTCCTTATTTACTATTTGAGCTGACTATCTTTCAAGGGCCCTGCAAGTTGCTGTGCGAGAGTCAGTTGTCCAACTGTTCTCTCTTGCTTCTGGTGCTCCTCCCGTTTTCCATCTATTATTTGCAGATGACTGTTTACTCCTAGGGAGGGTTTCGGTTTCCTCAACCCAGGGATTCCGAGGGGTTCTGGAGGATTATTGCTTCGCGTCGGTCAGAAGATCAACCTCCATAAATCTGGGATTTATTTCAGCCCCAAGACCCCGACTCGAATATAGCACAGGATTATGGATATTCTTGGTATTGCAGAGTGCAGTGGCCCCCTCATTTATTTGGGTGTTCCTATATCTAGATCCAGGTTGTCCAAGGCAGAGTGCTCCTCGATGATTCAGTCTATTCGTGAGAGGATCGACGGTTGGCAGGGCAGATCTCTCTCCTCTATGGGCAAATCACCCTCATCCGCTCGGTTCTCACGTCCCTTCCGGTCTATCTGCTCTCGAATGCCATTATTCCTGGGACTATATTCTCATATTAGAGCAGATGATTAGGGCTTTCTTGTGGGACTCCTCTCCGCCTAGGCGGAGGATCCATCTGGTTGGCTGGCAGGTTGTTTGTCAATCGATTCAGCAAGGCGGACTGGGGATTCATTCTCTCACTACCTGGAGAGAGGAGCTTCTAGGGAGGCTGGTTGCTAGACTCTTTCTTTGCCTGGATAGTATTTGGTCCACCATGATGCGAGCCCGATATGCTGACTATCCGGCCATTATTGATGGTACTATCCAACCTACCTTACACTCCTCTGCTATATGGAGGGACATGCTTACTAGAGCTCCTCTTATCTCTCCTCATCTCTCCTGGGTCATTGGGGATGGCAAGTCTATCCGGTTTTTGCAGGATCCTTGGATTTCTGAGATACCTCTCTGCAAATGGCCTACCTTTATATCTGTCAATATTCCTAACTCCATTTTCATTACGGATCTCTACCTTCCTAATCAACAATTATGGGACCAGGATGTTGTCAGATCCATTTATGGGGATATTATCGGCCTCCGGGTCTGCTCGATTATCCTGCCTACCATCTTGGGCCCGGATGTCAGAGTTTGGTGGCACTCCGCTGCCCCCAAGGTGCCCATGTCTAACCATCTGGCCATTTTCTTACCTGAGATTGTCACCCCTACCCCGTTGGGTTGGATCTGGTCTATTCCAGTGCACCCGAGAGTCTCTCTCTTCATATGGAAGGTGGTCCGTCGCTGCCTTCCTACCAGAGCCCTCCTGGCTACTAGGGGCATGCATATTTTCCATGTCTACCCTATTTGTGAGGTTGCTCCGGAGACCCAAGATCATACCTTGTTGTCCTGTCCACGGGCTAGGCGTGTGTGGCAGTTAGCTGGTTTAGCTCATCTCTTTCCCCTGGATGCTAATTCTCATGACTCATTCATCGAGATCCTGCGATCGGCTACTGCCACTCCGTCCGTGACTCTCCTGGCCTACATTGCTTATCATATCTGGCTCGCCAGGAACGAGTTTGTCCTATCCAACATGCCACTGCTTCTGCTATTGAGTTCCATGGATCGACCGGGAGATTGTTGGATCTCTGGGGTTCCTGCCTCGCTCTACGAGCGCCCCACCGAGTTTTCATCTCTTGGGAACCCCCTACTCCGTCCTTCTTCACAGTCAGTTTTGATGGTAGTCTTCGTCACAGATCCGGAGGTGCTGCCTTCGTCATCAGGGACTCCGGCTTGGGTTTCTGTGCTGCTAGTAGGGTCCCTCTTGTCGACCCTTCCATCCTTGCGATGGAACTGCATGCTGCATGGGCTGGCATCAAATATGCTCGTCAGATTCTTCACTTGGACCATCTCATCATCGAGGAAGATTCTTTAACGGTCATCTCGTGGATTAGACAGTCCTTATTGCTTCCTTCGGCTCATCCTGTTATTCGAGACATTGGGCTTCTCCTATAGGAATGCATTTGGATCATTATTCGACATATCTATAGGGAGGCTAACTCAGCTGGAGACTGGGTCGCCTCTTTTGCCGCCCGTCATTCTATTTATGTATCATAGTTTGACCAACAGTCATCCCCTATACAGCTTAGGAATATTGTACTGTCTGACTTTTTTGGCTGTGTTCATTCTTGTCTTGTTCAATGAATACACCATTCTATCAAAAAAAAAAAAAAAAATTGAAGGGCCGGATAAGATTTATAAAATATGCCATAAACAAAATTAATACGGTCATCATTTTTTTTTTCCTTCATGCGTGCACATGCGCGTTCGCACGTGCTCATAATAAGGGAACGAAACAAGACGCAAAAGCTTGCTTTGGAGACTAGCAAAAGGTACGATGTCACGGAGGAATAGCCAGACGTAAAAACTGTTGAGAAGGAAAAGCCGTGGACGATGTGTACTTAACAGCAGCTAAAACAAATCTTCAAATTATACTCCACCATGTACATCGTGTGAATCTTGAAAAAATTAAATAAATAAAAAATTATTAATCAATTTTTTTATTTAAAAATTAGATTATTTTTAATTTTAATCTAAGTTTTTATTATTTTTTTATAATTTTTTAGAAAAAAATAAAAAATTTATTTTTTATCATCAATATCTATCTCCGAAACCTGTCATAGCCAAAGCCATCGTATGCAGCTAGCACCATCCTGTTCACCACACCGATAGATAAGATAACAATCAAACATGTTATATAGTGCGATCGATAGGAATGCTTTCACGATGAGACCGGGTGATTGCACATGCACAAGACCAGATATCACCGACGTACTAGTTTATGGCTATCATCTCGGTGGCCTCTATCAACCTCATCGTATCGATAGACGCCACATGTGATGAAGCCACACACCATCCTGACGACTAGACCCATCATATATCATGATCGAGTATTGGAGGGCACGTGTCGGCTGGCACCCGTCATGTCCCGTGCTCCCATCAATACCACTGCACTTGCACTCTATCGTCTTTGGCCCCACCGCTCAACGGACATCATATCTCATCATACAGTACCAATGGTACTCGGTACGACATCGTCGTCATCGTAGTCGGTGCGCACACATCCTCTACGAGAGAGCATTTCCAATAATGAAGATTATCAAGACCACATTGTGCAATAAAATTGAAGACGACTTTCTTATCGATTATTTAATCATTTATATCGATAAGGAGAAAACTGAAAATTTTTCGGTAGATTTTATTATTGATGAATTTAATTTTATAAAATAAAATTAAATACAATTCAAATAATAAATATTTAAATTAATTTTAATTATTTATTAATATTAATATTATATATTTTTTTAATTTTTTTTAAGTGTTGGTGTGCTCTGTTGTGGAGTTTTTTTTAAAAAAATAATATAAAAAAAAACTTAATTATAAAAATAGGTAATCCGTAAAATATTTACGGATCTAGGTGGCACGTGGCAAAAATTTCGGGAAAAAAAAAATGACACGTGGCACTTTGGTGGCTTGCGTGGCCGAATTCGTCTTTGGAAAAGACGAATTCTAAAGTGAATTCGTCTTTTCCAAAGGCGAATTCACCGGACCGAAAAATTTCCGTCTAGATTCGGCTTTTGAAAAGACGAATTCAAATTCGTCTTTTCAAAAGCTGAATTTAAGCCTCTGGCCTGCCCCTGCTTTGACACGTGTCGATCGGGAGGTCTTACCGATCGACACGTGGCTTCGAAACCCCGGGCGGTGGAAAGAATTCGTCTTTCCAAACGACGAATTCGCCTGAGAATTCGTCGTTTGAAAAGACGAATTCTCACAGACCCTATATACCGGTCTTCCCCTTTTTTTTTTTCCGCTGTTCTTCCTCCGATTTTTTTTTTTTTCCTTTCCGGTGGTCCCTCCCTTCTCCTGTCCGATCTGATAATTTTTGTTTTATCTTCTTGTGGGGTCCTTACATTGAAGATCACTCTTGCTCATCCATTCCGGTAAATTTTTTTATTTATTTATTTATTTTTTAGTATTTAAATTTTATTTTGATTAATATTTATTTTTTTTGTGTAGATCTGATTATTGGCTTTTTGTTGGATGATCTAGATCTTGTTCTTCCATATTTCATTATCCGGATTCAAGATAAATTTTTTTTTAAAATTTATAAATATTTGATTATTTAAATTAAATTTTGTATATATTAATTTAAATTTGAATTAAATTTGTTATTACATATTTGAGTAATTAAATGTTATGTTTTGAATTTTTATGATATTTTTTTTTGACTTTATTATTTAATAATTTATATTATTATTTTTATGATAAAATATAATTTTCGCTTTAGAGAGAGTAGTATCTTTGTTGTATTGTAATTTGATTTTTTTGCCAAGTTAAATTTATATTTTATAATTGTTATTAGGATTTTTAAATTACAAGTTACAATTATGTCTCATAATTGCTTATACTAGATTATATCATGTTTAATTTTCAACATGTAATTCACTACAAATAAATAATAATTTGATTTTAATTGGTAGTTTAGTTAATTTACATTTTAATTCCTAGACATAACTTGTTAGGATTATTTACAAGGCCATTATAAAGGGTTTATCACCTATTCTTGTGTATTCTCAATTCAAATTAAAAAGGCTATAAGGTGATGATCGAGATCTGTTACGCCCGTTCGGCTTGTCCCGGGTCGGACCGGCTTCGAGCGCCTGATCGGCCGACTCCCGTGTAGAGTCCCACCCCATGGTGGCTGACCTGGGGGCTTCGCGGACTGGCGGGTGCCTCACCGTCCGCGCATTGCCCCTCTTCACGGCCCCGGTCGGCTCCTGGGATCCTGTCGATGGCTCCGGTTGGCTCCTGGGGTCCTTTCGATGGCGAGTCTAAAAAATTTATTAAAATTAAAAAAAATATTTATTATTTCATGAATTAAAAAAATGATATATATTTATAATGATTAATTAAATAATATGTAGTTCCATTTATTAAAATTTAAAAATTTAGTATTATATTTCAAAAATTAATTAATGGTTTAATTAATGTAAAAAATAATGATATACTAAAAAAATTTTATTAAAAATTTGAATAAAATTTTTATTTAGTAATAATTAGTTATGAATAAAATTTGAAGTTTACGTATTTGTAGTTTTTTTTTATTAAATAAATGTGTAGCATGAATTTTTATAGCATGTATTGTGTACATATTGATATCAGTGATGTAATTATTATGTAATTGTAATTGTATTTAAATGATTAATTATGATGAATTTTCTATATATATTTTTATAAAATTTGCATTTCATTGAACCGTAGACCCGTCAATTGCTTGATATGCATATTCTGTAGTATCCGTACATATTTTTATACTTGTACAGATCTGAGAATTATGCATGTTGATCAATTGATTGTCCAATTTGGACAGTTTGGGAATTGCAAATAATTTTACAGGTCAATTTATAGTAATCAAACGATATGCAATGAAGGCCGAATAAAATTTCGATCATCATTTTCCTTTTGTTCTTCGCATACATAAATATTTGTATGTGGAGAACTAAGGGAAAATACTGCCGAAATTTCATTTGGTCTTCATTGCATACCGTTTGATTACTATAAGTTGACCCGTAAAATTAATGCAATTCCTGAATGGGATAGGGCCTTTACCTAGTAGTTGATGATAGGATGCATTCATCATGATAGACAAATAATTATGTTTTGAATTTTATTGTCATATTAATTATGTAATTTAATTAGTTTGTTAATGATATCAATATATGAGAAAGTTATTTCTAAATATATTTTATTAATTAAACATGTAGGATATAATGGGAGAAAGAATCACAGCATTATGTTATATGGGTGGTTCTATGATTAATGGATCAAATGGAATTGAGTACAATCAGGGACCAAAAAAGGCAATTAGAATCAGTTCTGATATGACATTTCAAGAGTTGGAGAACAAAATATGTAGAGTTCTCCGTATTGATAGAACTGGAAAAAAAGTTTTGATTATCTATAGATATCCACAAGTTGTCCAGCCGACATTTGTAAAGTACGAACCTGTTCCATTAACGGATGATGAAGATATGGAGATGATGTTTTCAACTATCGGTTCACATTCATGTATATCGGGTGCAGAGTTATATATAGATATCCAAACCATTGAAGCTCTTGAACCTGATTGCGAATAGGATGATTACGAAGAAGCTGTTCGAAATATAGCAACAACTCGTGTAACTGAACAGGTTCTATCATATAGTACTCCGAATATTGCAGATAATGAAGTAGAAAATATTGGCTCAGTTTTTACTGTAGATCCGTTACGTACGGTGGACAGTACTGTACCGGAAAGTAATATTAGAGAAGCATCAATATATACAGCTGCTGATGACAGGGTGCATGTCGATAATCAACTTTTTAGTGAGAATGATGATGAAAGTGAACATGACTTGGCTGACAAAGGTGACGAGGCCGGTACTTCACATCCAGTACGAAGTCCGGATGATACCACTGTTCCAAATTATTCTACATTTGAAGCTCCATCTAGAACATTTACCCAGATTGATTGGAATGCTGCAAATATGTCAATGTATTATTCAATGCAGGAACAACATTTTATATGGCAAAGGAATGAGGAGTTACGTAAAGGACTCCGCTTTATAGATAAGGCAGAATTGCAGACTGCAGTAAAACAATATTCTGTTGAAAGACATCATGAATTCAAAGTTATTGAATCAAATCCAAATCTATGGCATGTCAAATGTAAGAGCAAAGATTCTGGTTGTCAGTGGATGCTGAGAGGTATTAAACGGCATAATTTTTTTGAGATCTCACGATATACCGGTCCTCATACATGCCTATCTGCAATGATGTCTCAAGATCATTCTGGTTTGGACTCCACTTTAATTGCTAATGAAATTTGGGACCTGGTTAAAGAAATTCCTACCATTGCTATTGCTGGACTTGGTGCAGTCATAAAGAACAAATACAACTATACACCAAGTTATAGAAAATTATGGGATGCCAAACAGAAGGCGATAGCGATGCTGTTCGGAGATTGGGATATGTCATATCAATTGCTTCCGAAATGGTTGCATGCTGTACAAACATTTAATCCGGGTACCTGGGTTAAATTTATCGGCACTCCAACTGGTATACCAAATTGTGCCCAGTTTGATCGTGTATTTTGGGCCTTTGCACCCTCGATTGAAGGGTTTAAGCACTGTCGTCCGGTCATAAGTATCGATGCTACTTTCATGTATGGAAAGTATAAGGAGAAATTGTTGATTGCAACTGCTATTGATGGAAATAATCAGATCTTTCTACTTGCATTTGGTATTGTTGATGAAGAGTCAGCGGACACCTGGGGTTGGTTTTTAGCTTGTATCAGAAATTTTGTTACAACACGTCAGGAAATTTGTCTAATTTCTGATCGACATGCTGGTATACTTGCTGCAGTACAGAATGAGTATCTGGGTTGGCAGCCACCGCATGCTTATCACGTATATTGCCTGCGTCACGTGGCAAGTAACTTCAATTCAAGATTCCGTGATCCCAAACTAAGAGATGTGGTGAAAAGAGCTGGAATGCAAACGCAGCCTAGAAAATTTCATAAATACATGAGAAATATTGAGAAATTTAACCCAGAAGCTGTTCAGTGGTTGAATGAAATTCCTTTAGCAAAATGGACACGTTCACATGATGACGGACGACGGTATGGGATGATGACAACTAATATATCCGAGTGTTTCAATGGAGTTCTGAAAAATGCTCGATTTCTTCCCATAACAGCATTGGTACAGTTGACTTTATTTCACCTTGTGTCATATTTTGAAGGCCAACGTGTCCAAGCAATAGAGGCAATGGACAGAAATGAAAGGTTTACTCCTTTTGTTATGGGACATGTCATCTCCAACCAAGCCAAAGCGACATCGCATACCATTACCCGATTTGATAGAGAAACTGGCTTGTTCCAAGTCCAAACTGCTAGACGTGGACCGAACATGAACAAGGGTGATAATACACAGGTATTTACGATCTTTATGTATCATTGAAAATATGTTATTACGTTGTGTATATGCTGAATTATGATTTTTGATGCTGTAGGTTGTTCATCTTTCCCAGCAGACATGTACATGTCAGAAGTGGCAATGTTTTCATTTACCTTGTTCTCACGTCATGGCTTCTTGTGCACATGTTGCCATTGATTTTAAAATATACATTGATCGGTACTATACATTACACGATTATCATCGAACTTATATGCCACAATTTCAACCAATTCCTCATGAAGAATATTGGCCTCAGCAAAATGAACACGGTATCATTATACCTGATGCAAATAGGCTACGACAGAAAGGTAGGCCACGATCCACGAGGATCAGAAATGATATGGATATAAGAGAAGCCGACAACAAATGCAAGTGTACAATCTGTAAAGAAGAAGGACATGATAGGCGGTCATGTCCAAGGCTTCTACAAGCAGATTAGTTAAATTATATCAGTCATATTTTACAAATATTTTAATATATGGATTGTAATGTATTAGGCTAATCTTGTGATTGCTTTGTATTTTATTTGATGGATTGTAATATATGGCTATGTTTTATTGTCTGATGTTTATAGCTTGTATATGGATTGATGTCCTTACTATGCATTAAATGGGCTTTGTGATTGATTTTCTTTGAGTTATCGTAGTTATGGATCCTGGTCCTTCTGATAGTAGTGTACTACACGGTCAGCCTTCACATAGATCATCTTTGGTCTGGGAGGGACAGGATGTTGTTTTGCACTGTCGACGTCGAGAGATGGTTATGCGCAGATCGATACCGCTCGATCGTCGTATTTTGCCATTGCTGATGCAGTCCAGATTCTACGGTCTAGCACGTGTTGGATTTATTAGATTGGACTGGCATTTGATCACTGCTCTCGTCGAGCGGTGGCGTCCGGAGACACATACTTTTCATTTTTCGCATGGAGAGGCGACCATCACCCTACAGGATGTTGCTGTTCAGCTAGGTTTGCCAGTAGATGGTCTACCAGTGACGGGTAGTACACGGGTAGACTGGAGGCAGCTTTGTCTTGAGTTATTAGGGGTCGTCCCACCGGATGATAGATTGCATGGATCTCGACTGAGCTTGGTCTGGCTTACCGAGCACTTCCAGGATTTAGCATTCGATGCGGATGAGGCAGCCATTCAGTGCTATGCTCGAGCATATATTTTACAGTTGATGGGTGGGTGCCTTTTTATGGATAAATCAGGGAACAACATGCATATATTATTTCTACCTTTATTAGCGGATTTCGAGACGGCCGGACAGTATAGTTGGGGTAGCGCTGGACTTGCTTGGTTGTATAGAGAGATGTGCAGGGCGAGCCACAGAGATGTTACTGATATTGCTGGTCCGCTGTTGCTACTACAGTTATGGGCATGGGATAGAATTCCGATTATTGCACCCCACAGATTACTTCGACAGGCTCCAGATCCGATGATCGATTTTGATGATGATGGAGCCGGTTTACCACAGGGACCATTAGGGATGAGGTGAGTTTAGAATTTACATAATATTTTTATGCCATGTATGATATATATTATTTTAATTAATTAATTTAATTTATTTATTTTGTAGATGGAGAGATCTTTTTTCTGTCACACAGGTACCTATGCATGTGGTCTCTTCGTATCGTTATTTACTTGATCGACTGCGACCCGATGAGATAATAAATATTGAATTTTTGATAATGATTGTCTTGTTTAATTTGTTCTTGTTTAATAAATTATACTTTAAATTATTTATAAACAGGTCATATGGCAGCCATATACTGCCGCAATGATTGCACAGTTACCAGACTACTGTCTACAGGGTCAGGAGATCTGGTGTAGTAGAGTGCTACTAGTATGTTTTTATATAGTAGAGTGGCATTTACCCGATAGAGTGATGCGCCAGTTCGGGATGCGACAGGTCGTGCCAGATCAGTTTGATACGTTGTCTGCACTACATCGTATTGATATGAGAGGACGATCTGATCAGGATTGGTCCACCGTTCATCGGGATTATATACAGTTATGGATGAGTCATCATGACTATATTATACATGGCGATCCATTCGATGGTACCATGGATTATCACGATCCTTATATGCAGTGGTATCGTAGGATCACTCGTCGATTCATCAGTCACAATGGTGCAGTATATGATTACATGGTAAGTAATTTAAATTTTATTATTTAAATTATAATATACGTTTAAATTTTGTCAAACTAATTAATTTTTTTATTTACAGGGTAGTAGTTTTGCGACGATACTTGAGCGTGCGACCTCCCCGGATATACAGGATATATGCCACTCTGCCCTCCATACTCTTGGCGAGCATGCACGGATTCCACTCCATGAGTTTTATCAGGAGGGAGACAGGGAGGACGAGACTCCTTCGACTTATTATCCATTTGCATCTTCATCCGAAGCACCTCCGTCAGCTCATCAGTGACGAGGTACGAGACGACATAGCACCTCTCCACATCCGATGCACGAGTTCACATCTACTTTGGATGTGGCATCACATTTTGATTATACTACTGCACCGAATTTCATGGGCTGGCAGCATGATTATTCCGGACATGGAGCATCGTCGTCACATCATACATCTGCACAGCAGGCATCACATGATGTAGAGCATGCTGCATATCAGGCATCACACGATATAGAGCATGAGATAGAGCAGCATCAGCCACTTCCGATCCGTCGTCGTATACAGCCTGCACGCACTAGGAGATGGCCACCATGTGGGACCGAATAGTCATTTATTTTAGAATTTATTGTAATTCATGTTTTCTTGTTAATTTATATAAGAATTATTTATATAAGTGTTTATTTACATATGTGTTTATATGTGTTCTGGCCTAAAATAGACAAGCATTATTTATTTGTGTTGCCGATCTCGCCACCGCGCATGTGGCTTCAGAGCCGCTGATTTGATTAGACTGTCTCGTAATGAGGTCTCCTGGCTCTCAGTCCTGTAAGACAAGGTCAGAGGCCCTGGCCGGGGGTCCCGGCGAGGGAGCTCCGACGGTCAAGTTAGACAACGACGAGAGTGACCGTCTCAGGGGGCCACCTGGTGAGGGAGCAAGGGGCTACCGGCTTCGACCGAGTCCGGTCACCATCCCGATTGCCAGTCCGGCTACCACCAGGATCTGATCATCGGTCCTGTCACCATCTCGATTGCCAGTCCTGCTACCAGTGACCATCGGTCCACCTATCGGTCAGACCATCGATCCACATATCGGTCCTGTAATTTTTTTATTAATTTTTTATTTTTTATAATAAAATTTTGATACATTTATATAAATTTCATGGGTGTTTTTAAAATTTTTTTTAAAACAAATTCATTTTAATAACAAAATTTTTAATATCAATATTTTTAAAACAAAATTCACGGGATTTTTTTTTTTTTACGAATTTCTACATGAATTCGTCCTTTGAAAGGACGAATTCAGTTGAATTGAATTCGTCCTTCCAAAGGACGAATTCATCCACGTCACCCCAGCCACCTACATCGGTAAATAAGTTTTACATAACCTATGTTTGTAATTATTTTTTTTAAAAGTATTATTTTAAAAAAAAACTCCTCTGTTGTGGCCGCAGTCCACACAAATGCATGATGATTGGAGTTAAAGACGTATGATTGGAGCATATCATGTCTCCAAAAAAATAAATGATAGGAGTCAAGACGTAAGCTTGGCATAGCGCACCATCGATATGGCGTGTGTTGCGCTCATTTGGCTTGTCCTGGGTCGGATCGGTCCCAGGCATCCGGTTAGCTAATTTCCGTGCAGAGTCCGACTCCCCAGTCCAAGGGGAGGACCCCACGGCCCCCTTCCTCGAAGAGCTGACCCGGGGGCTTTGAAAGCTGATGGGCGCCTCACCGTCCGTGCATCGGCCTCTTTGACTGTCACGGTCGGTTCCAGGAGGTCCAGCTGACCGCCCCGGTCGGCTTCTGGGAGGCTCGCCGACCCGTGGCTGAAGGGGTCACTCGAGGTTTCCAGGAACCCTTTTTCTCCCCGACAAGTTCTGACATTCCGTTGTAACGGACTCCAGTGCATGGCTATGATTCTTGTTGCCAGACCACCACTCTGACACTTCTGCTACGCTGCCAGCCCACGACCTCGCCGCCATGCCTATTCTCCTGGGGGCATATTTGGGCTTTCCCAGCCTGACCCCCAACAGAATTTGGCAGCACTCCATGCATATAAGAGGCACCCGGGGGACCTCCGTAAGAGGGTAACGTTCTTCTTCCCTATTGTGAATTCTCTTCCCGAGCTCTTTCCATTCAGTTGCGCCACCCTCCTCTAACTTAAGCATCGGAGTGTCCCCCGCCGGAGCCCCCTCCGGTGCCTAGGGACTTCTTGTAGATTGGCCGGTCGAGGAATCCTCCAGCGCGTCCACCGAGCCCGGCCCAGGAGGAAGAACGGCAACAGATTGGCGCTAGAGGAAGGGCTCGAACCTCCGCTGTGCTCCTTACTCTAAAAGGAAAGATCGATGGGAAAGTTTCAGCTATGGCAAGAGGAAGAACCCGGAGTGTTTCCACGAGGGCAGGGCGCTCCCACCATGAGCCCAACGCACCCCGCGCAGAAAGCAATGCGGCCGCCACCGTCGAGCCCACCATCACCCTGGGGCTGCAGCAATTCCAGACGCTGGTAAACCATATTGAGATGCTTACCTCGGCGGTCCAGCACTTCCAGGAGATGGCAGACCATCAACAGCGGCAGCCGGCGGCCTCCTGCATCAATCATTAGCCCGTCGCGGGCGTCAGCCAACGATCGAAGGTGCCTCCGGTTCCATCCCTCGCAGTCCCGGAACTCCAGGGGTCCTTGAGGGCCTGCGCTGAAGGAAAGAAGGCAAGGTCAGCTCCCCCTCTTTCACCGACTCTGCCTCTCTCGGCGGCCGGCACCCTGCTGTAGACCCGCACGACTACAGCAGCAAGATCATGCGCATGGAGGAGCGCATCGTCGAGATAGTTGAGCGGCAGAATGCTGAGGGAAGGCCGGCGCACGACACCCGCCCGCCTTTCTCCGCGGAGATCCTAGGGGAGTCTATCCCCCGCCATTTCAAGATCCTGCATGTGGATCCCTATGATGGTACCACCGATCCCTTGGACTACTTGGGCACCTACAAGGCCCATATGATGGTGCAGGGCGCATCCGACGCCCTCCACTGCATCGCCTTCCCGGCGACTCTGAAGAAGGCCACGTGGATGTGGTTCTCCGCCATTCGTCCAGGTACGATCCATTCTTTTTCGCAGCTCGAGACCCTTTTTCTTGCTCATTTCAGGACCTACAGCCGGACTCCAAAGAACACCGACTGCCTCTTTCTCATCCAGCAAACAGAGGGAGAGACCCTCCGGGACTACATGGCCCGCTTCAACTCGACCGCTATAGAGATCCCTGACTTAAATGAAGCGGTGGCCATGTCAGCCTTTAAGAGGGGGCTCCACTCGTCCAGGCTTACATTTTTTCTAGACAAGAAGCTCCCTGCAAGCTACACCGACCTATTGGCCAAGGCGCACAAGTATGCCTTGGTGGAAGAACAATCGACGAGCCGGTGCCAGGCTGAGGGGAGATCGGCCCCTAAGAAGCGGGATGATAAGGCCCCCACGGTCCGACCTCCTGGCAACGATGGCCGATCCACCCGGCACTAGAGCCCCAAGCCGAGGGACTACCTCAAGCGGTTCAACAACTATGCACTCCTCTACCTGCCGCGGGAGAAGATCCTGATGGAGATTGAGAACGAGGCCTTCTTCCAAAGACCTCGACCGATGAGTAGACCTCCTGCCTCCAGAAATAAAAATAAATATTGCCAGTTCCATAGGGACCATGGGCATGACACGGAGGAGTGCCTTCAGCTTAAGGACGCCATCGAGGACCTCATCCGCAGGGGATATCTGAACAAGTATGTCCGACCCCGCCGAGATTGGGCCGGGACTTCAACTGTTAGAGACCCCCCGGGGGAGGCTGAGCTCCCCAATCAGCGCCCAACTGATGGAGGCGTTGGCATGCTGCATCGACGATCCGACTGGGGGCGAAAGGAGGACCAGGACATCATAAAGAGGCCCAGGGGATCCAATGTAATTAGCTTTTCTGATGAGGACCTCTCGGAGCCTCCTCTCCCGGACGATGACCCTGTGGTTGTGTCAGTTGTCATCGCCAATTATGATGTAAAGCGTGTCCTTATCGATAATGGAAGTTGTGCGGAGGTTTTACTGTATGATGCATTCATCCAGATGAACTTGTCCAGGTCTAGACTGCGGGAGTCCATGGCACTGCTCACCAGCTTCGGAGGGAATTTCGTTGGGGTTGAAGGGAAGATTGCCTTACCCGTGACCCTCAGAATGGAACCCTACCAGCGAACCTTCTCCGTCAACTTTGTGGTCATCCGTACGACCTCGGCGTACGACGCAATTTTGGGACGGCCGGCCCTCAATAAGTTCCGGATTAGTATATCTACTTACCACCTGCTAGCCAAGTTTCCGACCCGTGACGGAGTTGGGGAGCTGAGGGGAGACCGTAGAATAGCCCGGCAATGCCAAGCTATTCACGACAAGCAGTTGGACGGGCACCCCACGCTCGGGCAGCTTGATCTCACAGATGAAGCTGACAGCCATAATCGGCCCGTCGAGAAGATCGTATTTGTGCCCGTCATGGAGGATGATCCTACGAGGATCCTCCAAATAGGGAGCACCCTGGACAAAAGAGCTAGGTAGGAGCTGGTCGGCTTCTTGAGAAGCAATGCGGACGTCTTCGCCTGGTCGACGTCCGACATGCCAGGCATCCCGACGGATATCATCACCCATCAGCTCAGGGAGGATCCTGCTTACAGGCTTGTGTGGCAAAAGAAGAGGAGCTTCGCTGCCGAAAGGCAGAAGGCAATTGAGGAGGAAGTGAAGAAGCTTCTTGATGCTGGCTTCATTAGAGAGTCTCACTACCCGGAGTAGCTGGCCAATGTCATCATGGTGAAGAAGGCTAGTGGGAAGTGGAGGATCTGTGTGGATTACACGGGCCTCAACAAGGCATGCCCCAAAGATTGCTTTCCCTTGCCAAAAATTGATTAACTGGTGGATGCGACAGCCGGCCACCAACTCTTGAGCTTCATGGATGCCTTCTCTGGATATAACCAGATTAGGATGCATCCCGAAGATGAGGAGAAAATGGCTTTTGTCACGGACAGGGGCCTGTATTGCTATAAGATGATGCCCTTCGGCCTGAAGAATACGGGCGCCACCTTCCAAAGGCTGATCAATCGAGTCTTTAAAGATCAGCTTGAGAGGAACATGGAGGCGTACGTCGATGATATGATCGTCAAAAGCCTCCATAAGGTCGACCACATCAGGGACCTGCAGGAGTCCTTTGATGCGCTCAGGCGCCACAGGATGAAGCTGATCCCCGCCAAGTGCATCTTCGGGGTGACCTCCGGAAAGTTCCTCAGCTTCCTAGTTACTAAAAGAGGTATTGAGGTCAACCCCGAAAAGATCAAGGCCATCATCGACATGACTCATCTGACCACTAAAAAGCAGGTGCAAGAGCTTACGAGACGTATCGCCTCCCTCAGCCACTTCATTGCCCAAACGGTCGAGAGATCCCTCCCGTTCTTCAAGACCTTGCACCGGTCGGACCACTTCCAATGGACTGATGAATGCTGGTCGGCCTTTAAAGCCTTAAAGGACTACTTGAAGATCCCTTCGCTCCTAGCCAAACCAACGGTGGGGGAAGTGCTATATTTGTACCTGTCAGCTTCTAGTGAGGCCGTCAGCATCGTCCTTGTGCGGGTGAAGGAAGGTGGCCAACAGAGACCTGTTTACTACATCAGCAAGGTTCTCCATGATGCCGAGGTCAAATATCCTAAGGTGCAAAAGCTGGTGTACTCGTTGGTTATAGTGGCAAAGCGCCTCCGACCTTACTTTCAAGCGCATCCCATCATCGTACTGACGGACCAACCCCTCAGGGCGATCCTCTGAAGCCCCGATATCTCCGGACGGCTCGCCAAATGGGCCGTCAGACTGGGCGAGTTTGACATCTCATTCCAACCACGGTCGTCCTTAAAAGTCCAGGTAGTAGCTGATTTCATTGCGGAAAGCACCTGGGGGGCGGACCCGACCCTGGCAACGGTTGAGATGTCCGTAGCTGAGCCCGCGGGAGAGGCTGATCCAGCGGAAGAAGCCGAGCCCGCCTGGACCCTGCACATAGATGGAGCATCCAACCTCTCGGGGTGCGGCGCAGGCTTAATCCTAACTGACCCCGATGGGCAATGTTTGAAGTATGCTCTACATTTTGCTTTCCAGGTGTCGAACAATCAGGCGGAGTATGAAGCTCTGCTTGCGGGGCTGAAGATAGCGAATGAATTGGGCATTAATAGGGTCCGCGCCTTCTCCGACTCTCAACTGGTGGTCAATCAGGTGAAGGGAGAATTCGAAGCAAGGGACACTTCCTTAGTCAAGTACTTGGACAAGGTACGGGACCTGGTATCACAACTTAAATTTTTTGAGATCCTTCATATACCTTGGCAACAAAACTCCCGGGCGGATGCTTTGTCATGACTGGCCATCACCGCGGCCGATTCCTCCGACCGGACCTTCATGGAACATCTGCAATATCCGAGCATTGTCGAGGAGCCGATGGAGATCCACCAGGTAGAGCAAGAGGCCTCGTGGATGGACCCAATCCATGCATTCCTGTCGCAAAGGGCCCTTCCAGATGACCCGATGGAGGTCAGGCGCGTCCACTCAACGACCTCTAAATACGTCATCCTCGATGGGGCCCTCTACAAGCGTTCATTTTCTCAACCATTGTTGAAATGTTTGGGGTCGACCGATGCGAACTACGTGCTCCGGGAGGTGCACGAGGGCATCTGTGGCGATCATCTTGGAGGAAGGTCCCTGGCTTACAAAATCATTCGCAAGGGATATTACTAGCCTACAATTCAGAAGGATGCCTTGGACTTCGTACGAAGGTGCGATGTATGCCAGAGGTTCTCCGGCATCCAAAGGAGGCCAGCCAGCCAGCTGACCCCACTCATGGTGCCTTGGCCATTTGCTCAATGGGGGATGGATATTTTGGGACCTTTTCCCCCGGCCTCCAGTCAGCGAAAGTTCCTCCTCGTGGCCATTGATTACTTCACTAAGTGGGTGGAGGCAGAGACATTGGCGCAGATAACCGAGGCCAAAGTGGAAAACTTTGTCCGGAACTGCATTATCTTCCTGGCGCAAGGGGCCCTTCCAGATGACCCGATGGAGGTCAGGCATGTCCACTCAATGGCCTCTAAATACGTCATCCTCGATGGGGCCCTCTACAAGCGTTCATTTTCTCAACCATTGTTGAAATGTTTGGGGTTGACCGATGCGGACTACGCGCTCCGGGAGGTGCACGAGGGCATCTGTGGCGATCATCTTGGAGGAAGGTCCCTGGCTTACAAAATCATTCGCTAGGGGTATTACTAGCCTACAATTCAGAAGGATGCCTTGGACTTCGTACGAAGGTGTGATGTATGCCAGAGGTTCTCTGGCATCCAAAGGAGGCCAGCCAGCCAGCTGACCCCACTCACGGTACCTTGGCCATTCGCTCAATGGGGGATGGATATTTTGGGACCTTTTTCCCCGGCCTTCGGTCAATGAAAGTTCCTCCTCGTGGCCATTGATTACTTCACTAAGTGGGTGGAGGCAGAGGCATTGGCGCAGATAACCGAGGCCAAAGTGGAAAACTTTGTCCGGAACTGCATTATCTTCTGGTTTGGGATCGCGAAGACGGTCATCACCGACAACGGAAGGTAGTTCGACAACTCTCAGTTTCGAGACTTCTGTCAACAATATCACATCACCCATCGACTCACGTCGGTCGCTCACCCTCAGTCCAATGGAGAGGCTGAGGTCACCAATAGAATGATCATGCATGGGTTGAAGACCCGGCTGAATGAAGCCAAGGGGCTCTGGGAGGATGAGCTTCATTCGGTGCTTTGGGCGTATCAGACGACCGCCCGGTCGGTAACGGGGGAAACCCCGTTCAACCTAACTTATGGGAGTGAGGTGGTCATCCCTGTGGAGGTCTCTCTACTATCCCTGCGGATTGATCAATTCACCGAGCTGGCCAACTCGGAGCAACGAGGGGCTGACCTAGATCTGCTAGACGAGACCCGACTCCGAGCAGGTATGAAGATGGCGACCTACCGTCAAAGGATGGCCAGATATTACAATTCACGGGTTAAAGCATGCACCTTCCAAGTTGGAGACCTGGTCCTGCGAAAGACGGAGGTTTCGAGGCCGACCGAGCAAGGGAAGCTCTCCCCCAATTCGGAAGGCCCCTATCGGGTTATCGAAGTAATTCGGGCTAGAACCTACCGACTAGCACACTTAGACGGGCGATAGACAGCGCGCCCATGGAATGTAGATAATCTTCGCAAGTATTATCAATAAAGTCTACAGACTTCTTCAACTTCTTCCAGCCCACTCCGAAAATCCGACCCCAGTCGGTAGAGGCTCTAGGGCAGCCCACTCCAAAAGTCCGGCCCCGGTCGGTAGAGGCTCTAGGGCAGCCCACTCAGAAAGTCCGGCCCCGGTCGGCAGAGGCTCTAGGGAAGCCTACTTCGAAAGTTCGATCCCGGTCGGTAGAGGCTCTAGGGCAACCCACTCCAAAAGTTCGGCCCCGATCGGTAGAGGCTCTAGAGCAGCCCACTCCGAAAGTCCGACCCCGGTCGGCAGAGTCTCTAGGGCAACCCACTCCGAAAGTCTGACCCATGTCGGCAACCATTCCGGGGCAACCCCTACCGAACCGCCGAAGAGATGGGCCACGGCAAGAGCTGCCTCGCGGACGGGGACCCGGGGCAAGTGCCCAAGTATCCAGCCCACGACCTCGCCGCCATGCCTATTCTCCTGGGGACATATTTGGGCTTTCCCTGCCTGTCCTCCAACAGAATTTGGCATCACTCCATGCCTATAAAAGGCACCCGGGGGACCTCCGTAAGAGGGTAGCGTTCTTCTTCCCCATTGTGAATTCTCTTCCCGAGCTCTTTCCATTCTGTTGCTCCACCTTCCTCTAACTTAAGCATCGGAGTGTCCCCCGTCGGAGCCCCCTCCGGCGCCTAAGGACTTCTTGCAGGTTGGCCGGTCGAGGAGTCCTCCAGCGCATCCACCGAGCCCGGCCCAAGAGGAAGAACGGCAACAGCGTGCATGATGCAGGATTAATTTCTTTCAATACCATGCCTCCAAAATAAATAAATAAAAATAAAGCAAACTTCATCTATTTATTTAATTAAAAAATTATTTATTACAAGGAATAATCCTTGAATTACCTACTCCGGTATGCAATCTCCCTGTCCAGACTGAAGTATGCGGGTTGCATCATCATAGAATTGGAATGCCGGCAATTCCCATAGTTATTAGGAGTATTCGATTAAAAAAATAAAAAACTAAAATTATTGCCGTGTTACCACCAAAATATGACCCAATCTTGTTGTGCTTTGATATTAGTACTTGTGTGACCAATGAGGTTATAAGTATGATCCATAAGATTGGACCGAGCTCGAAAAAGGTAAAGTGGACCTGTAAAAGAAAGGATGCGCACATTGCCCGGCTTTGTTCAATAGAAGACTTTTCAATACCCAAGTTGGGTCAAATCTTGGAAAATAGTAGATATTTGAGAAAATTATAAAAGCAAGAATAACGTAATATAAGTGTATTGAAGATTTCAAATGCTAGGTATGGTTTATGAAAAATTAATGAGGGTCAAGGTCAATTTTTGAGAAAGCTAAATGTGCACAGCTTGAATTAGTCGGCAAGCAATAAGTATCTATACATTATGCATATCATAAAACTTAACCACGTAGAACATGTGTTCATATGTTAAATAGTAACTACCATCCATTTGGCGACTTCTAATTGTCTTTACGGTTCCTTAAATGGAGACTACATGGCAAGTTCCTATTGATTGGCTTGATTATGCTAACAATGGTTAGATTTGAGCCATACCGGTTGTCTCACACTTCCAAGACCTAGAAAGTTCAATTTAAATAACTTGGGTCACTAGATAACTCGGCTTGAAAAGCTCCGTAGGTTGAGCTCTCCAAATTGAGCAATCTAGATCAAGCTATCTAGGTTCAGTTACCCGAGCCAAACTACCATCAAGACCAAGATATTCAAGCTGAGTTATCCAGACCGGGCTATCTCACTAGATTGACTTATCTAGACCAAGCTATCAAATCTATCCTATTCAACAAATCAAACTATGAAATCTAACCGATTTAATAAACCAAGCTAGCAAGATCGATCCATCAAGATTATTCAATAAAATGAAGCTCATATACAATATACATAAATTATATTATTTTTTATTATTTTAATTTTTTATTATCAATTTAATTTTTTTAATTTTAGATATTAGAGGGCGTTGGAGATGTGGATCAAAATGGGATGCCAAAAGATTCGCAGAAGGAATGAAAAAGAAAGCCTAAAAGACATAAAAAACAAGCACAAGCAAATATACATGGATTACGTGATTCGAAGCCTCTTGCATCTATGTCCATGGCTGCACATGATCAAATCTTCACTATCAGGAAGAAATACAGGAAGTTATTACATAAGAGAATCCTTCCTGGATGCAAATCCCAGTCCAATATGAAGAAAGAAGAAAGAATAAATCAAAATACAGGAGGAACCCTTGCCCTCTCTCTACCTTTCTCTCTCTTTCCTTGGTTTTCTTTCTTGGAAAACCCTTGGACTTCTCTTCTTTGGCTCTCACTCTTCTCTGTTTTGCTCAACAGGCTCTCTGTTGCAAAGGAGAAAGAACCAGTCCAAAATTAGGTAAAAATCTCGTCTCATAAGTCCAAAATAGTCAAGAAACCTCCCAGGTCGTCAAATCTAAGATCAATGTATCGCATCAAAATCTAAATCAAATAGCCCCTATCAAGCCTAATCTTCCTCGGATCAGTCTCAGCTATCCGATTGGATGATCGGACGGTCTAAATTGCACAGAAGGCTCGTGGACCGCAAGAAATACCTGGAAAAATGCCTAGGAAATGCCCGGGAAATGCCACTCCGAACTGGGCCGAGCCCACATGCCCGCTTGCCCACATGGCCGCGTGCCGAGCCAGGCCGCATGCCCACCCGTGCGCTGCCTGGGCCTGGGCTGCACGCCAGCCCCCGCGCGCGCTTGCACGCATGGGCCGCGCATGTGGGTTGGGCCGAGCTCGATCTAGCAGGCCAACTGCTTCCTCTTTTCCCCCTTTTTTCTAGTTTTTATGGTTTTTCTGCTAGGCTTCTGATCTTCTGGGCTTCTGAGGACTTGGGTCTTAGGTGGATATGGCTCCACACCCAACAACTCTCCCACTTGGAGACTTAGACACCCAAACTTGCATCCACCTGAAACATAAAAAAAACAAACTTCCAAAGAAAAATAAAAACAAGTCAGTATCCTGTGCAGCGCCTCCAATCAACTAACTTCGGAGGCCAATTGAGGCCATGCATGGCCCCAATTTCTCTATAGTGACTATCTTTGTCAGCATATCCATCTCAATAGTAGAAAGAGTCACGATCTATTGCAACTGCGAGATCTAGCTCACTTCTATCTCGCCAATGGTATACACATACCCTATCGTGCTTCACCTAGTGTCGACCACACTACCTGTATCTTCTTTCTATTGGAAGCCTTTCACAGCTAGCCTTGCCTTGTACCTCTTGCTGCCATTGTGCTCTTCCTTGATCTTGTAGACCCACTTGTTATGCAGTGATTTCTTTTCCTTTGGTAGTGTGCTGAGCTCCCATGTTTGGTTCTTTATCAAGGACTGCATCTTGTCCTTCATCGCCAGCTCCCACTAAACCGAATCTCCACTCTCCATGGCTTCATCAAAATACTCTGGCTCCCCTTCATCTGTCAACAGCAGATAATACAATGAGGGTGAATACCTCACACGTAGTTTCGGGGTCCTTGTAGATCTTCTCAACTGAGGTGTCTCTAGCTTAGGTTCAGGATCTCTTGCTCTCTTGGCAATGTCCTCTTCTGTGATCTCTTCCAACTCTACTTGTTCTTTCTCCTTGTCTGCCTATCCTGCTCTATCTGGAATACTCTAGTCCTTGTACAGGCTTCTTTCATTGAACACCACATCCTTGCTCCTGATGATCTTTCTGTCCTCACTCCAGAGCTTGTAATTGGACTCATCAGTGCCATACCCAATAAAGAAGCACCTCTGACTTCTTCTCTGCATTGACGTGTACGTAGGAGACACAACCGAAGACCTTCAGGTGAAATAAACTTGCTGACTTCCCTGTCTACTCTTCTTCTAGTAGCTTGTACTCAAGAGGGACTGAGGGACTCCTATTAATCAGATGGCAGCAGTGCTAACTGTCTCAGCCTAAAACACCTCGAGCAATCCAGCCTAGAGCCTCATGCTCTTAGCTCTTTCATTCAAGGTCATGTTCATGCTCTCAGCTACCTCATTCTATTGTGGTGTACTTAGAATCATCTTTTCCATCTTGATTCCATTGATTGCGCAAAACTCCTTAAACTTAAGGTTGTCATGCTTACCTCCATTGTCCGATCTCAGGCACTTCACTATCTATCCAGACTTATTCTTCACTAGACTTTTCCACTTCCTGAAAGTATCAAATATGTCAGATTTATTTTGTAGAAAATAAACCTATACCTTTCTGGTGGAGTCGTCGATGAAGGTCACATAATATCGCGAAGCTCCAAAGGATGCAACCGAGGAGAGACCCCACACGAAAGTCCGGCTTGGTAGCTTGTCCTTCTTGGTGCCCTGCCAATCTTAGAGAAGCTGACTCTCTTCTACTTCCCAAGAACATAATTCTCACAGAAACCAATATCTGTTGTCTTCAAACTTGGTAGCTTGTCCTTCTTTAACAGTACTTGCATTCCTTTCTCGCTCATATGATCCAACCTGTAGTGCCCAACTCTGAGTCTACCTATGCTAGTACCGCTGCATCTCTGGTATTACTAGTCATATATAGGGTACCTAACTTGCTTCCTCGTGCTATCACCATCGCACCTTTGGTGATCTTCCAAGAGCCACCAACGAAAGTTGTAATGTACCCCTCTGAGTCTGCTACCCAACTGATATCAGGTTTCTCTTCAATCCTGGAACACGTCTAATATTTTTGAGCTTCCAAACTGACTGATCAGGCATCTTGATGTGTACATCATCCTTTCCCACAATATCTAAAGGTTCTTTATCTGCAAGATGGACCTTTTCGAAGTCTCCAGCAATGTAATTGTGCATAGACTCCTTTGTGCAATAAAGTGAAACGAAGCTTAGGAGTCTAGAATCCAAGACTCCATCGGAGTGTCCATGCTGAGAACCAATGGATCTTCAATTATCTTGGTTGTCGCATTGACTGACTCTTCTTTCTACCCCTTGTCCTTTCTTGCCCAACAGTTCTTTTTGATGTGCTCATTCTTGCCGCAGTGCCAACAGCCATCACCCTTCAGTCTTGACTAGCTTCTCTACTTGGACTTGGATCTCTCATGGTCTTCACTGCGCCATGTAGTTCTTTCTTTGCCTTTTTGAGTCACCAAGGCAGAACTAGAGCTCCCTTTGATTTTTTTCCTTCGGATGTCTTTAGTGAGAATCAGGTTCCGGACCTCTTCAAGTTTCAACTTGCTCAAGCCGCACGAGCTACTCACCACTATCACAGTTGCACTCCAGCTCTCGAGCAAAGAGGATAACAGGATTAGGGCACGGACTTCATCCTCCCTTTGATTTCTTTCCTTATGATGTCTTTACTAAGAATCAAGTTTCAAACTCTTCAAATTTTAGCTTGTTCAAGCCGCACGAACTACTCACTACTGTCACAGTTGCACTCTAGCTCTCGAGCAAAGAGGATAACAGGATTAGGGCATGGACTTCATCCTCGAAGCTTATGTCAACTGAACTCAACTGACTAATGATCAAGTTAAATTTATTGATGTGATCGGTTACGGACGCACCTTTGCTCATCTTTAGGTTGAACAAACAACGCATGAGATAAACCTTGTTAAAGGCCAAAGGTTTCTCGTATATGTTGGATAGTGCCTGCATCAATCCAGCTATCATCTTCTCCTCCAGGATATTGAATGCGACGTTCCTGGCCAACGTCAGACGGATAACTCCCAAAGTCGAAGGTCCAGCAAATCCCAATTTGCTTGTGACATCTCGGCAGGTTTCTTCCCCAATAGCGATAGGTGAAGCTTATTCTGATATAGATAATCCTCAATCTGCATCTTCTAGAATCTGAAGTCTTTCTCATCAAACCTGTCGATCTTAACCTTTCCTTTGTCTCTTGCCATCGCTCCCACTCGAATCTGGTGCTCTGATACTAGTTGTTAGGGATGTGGATCGCAGTGGGATGCTAAAAGATTCATAGAAGGAATGAAAAAGAAAGCCTACAAGATAAATAAAAAACAAGTACAAGCAAACACACAGGGATTACATGATGATGTGGTAGGATCGCTGACATGGAGGAACCAACGGGTGCCACGTCGAGAAAAGACACCGCGTCAACTCTCCAGCCCATATTCTACTACCGAGATGAGCTGAGCTCTTTCAGAACAGCAGGCCGAGCTCAGTCCACCGCCAAGTCGAGCTCATGAGCTCGACACCTAGGTCGGAGCCGCCTTCTGCCCTCCAGAGCGAGACCCTCGGAGGCTGGTGCCCTGCGGTCGAGGTCGAGCCAAGAACTCACCCGTCGATGTGGAGCATCTCTGAGCGCGTGCCCTCTGGACCGGGTCTGCCTTTCGCCCTCCAGAGCGAGACCCTCGGAGGCTAGTGCCCTGTAGTCGAGGTCGAGCCAAGAACTCAACTGTCGATATGGAGCCTCTCCGAGCGTGCGCCCTCTGGACCGGGTCTGCCTTTTGCCCTCCAGAGCGAGACCCTCGAAGGCTAGTGCCCTGTGGTCGAGGTCGAGCCAAGAACTCACCCGTCGATGTGGAGCCTCTCCGAGCGCACGCCCTCTGGACCGGGTCCGCCTTCCGCCCTCCAGAATGAGACCCTCAAAGGCTAGTGCCCTGAGATCGAGGTCGAGCCGAGAACTCACCCGCCGATGTGGAGCTTCTTCGAGTGCACGCCCTCTGGACTGGGTCTGCCTTCTGCCATCCAGAGCGAGACCCTCGGAGGTTAGTGCCCTGCGATCGAGGTCGAGCCAAGAACTCACTCGCCGATGTGGAGCCTCTCCGAGCACGCGCCCTCTGGACCGGGTCCCCCTTCCACCCTCCAGAGCGAGACCCTCGGAGGCTAGTGCCCTGCGGTCGAGCCAAGAACTCACCCACCGATGTGGAGCCTCTCCGAGCGCGCGCCCTCTGGACCGGGTCCGCCTTCCACCCTCCAGAGCGAGACCCTCGGAGGCTAGTGCCCTACGGTCGAGGTCGAGCCACGAGCTCACCCGTCGATGTGGAGCCTCTCCAAGCGCGCGTCCTCTGGATCGGGTCCGCCTTCCGCCTTCCTCCACCGAGGCACCCCCGTGAGCTCGAAATGTCGAGGTCGGAGCGAGTCATGTCGCCCCAGCTCGGCCCCAGTCCGGACAAGGTCTTCACCAGCCCACAACACCGACAAGCCACCCGAGGATTGCATTGAAGCACTTTCCAGCCCGTACTGACCACCTACGACCGCCAGTTACACCAATCCAGGGATTCGAATCCCGCGGGTGATGGCCCGTCATTCGAAGCACCCCCAAATTTCCCAGAATGAGACAACCAAGAGGAGTGTCGGAGCGCCTGACAACGCCCCCTATCATGAATAAGGAAAGGTCTCTCGGGACACCGCCACATGCACCTGACAGCCCGACGGGGATCCCAAGACAAGCGCCGAACGGTAACCTAGTTCACAGCAAATCCAGAGGTAACACACAACAACTCCAAGAGATAAAAAAAAGAAGAAAAAAGAAGGGCAACCCCCACCAACGAGGGGGGACGGCACCACCACCATCACCAAAAAATACAAGCGCAAGCCCGACAAAGAGGGCGAAGCGCCACTACCACCACAGTGGAGGGGAAAGCGAGGGATACAAGGAGAGGCGGAGGAACAGAGCATCCCTCTGTCCCTACTATCATTCTCCCCCGGCAACGTTTTCACCTTCGCCCACATTTTACACTCCTCCTAGAATGGAGTCCATCAAGAGGGGCCCGACCAGGAGGATCTGTTTTCCTAGATTGTCACTGACTTGATCGTCGGAGTGCCCCCGCCGGAAATCCCGGCCCGGGTCTCTAACCGTTGTCTCGCAGGTCCAGGAGCGGAGGACCGCCGGGCAACACAGCGATCGCACTCTATGAGAAGATCCGGGAACCGAGAGCCGTAGGCGACAGGAGGAGCGTACTCCGGCGCCGATGCAGCTACAGGCCACGACGATCTTGGTGGCAACAGATTGGCGCACCAGGTAGGGGGCGAAGACGGGCATTACAAAGTCCTTCATCACTCTCCAAGTCAATATATCACAGAAGGACGGTGATGACACAAGCTAGGAAGGCCAGTAGAGTGGCAATCTCTCCTAGGCCTCTCCATGACGTCACCTCCTCCATCCCTTTCGACGGGGAACCCACTGACGAAACCATCAGGCACACAGCGAAAGTGTGCCTGGAGAAGCGTGAGCACAAAATGGTGAGATTATTCCGCCAGTTCATTAGCATGCGAGGTTCAACCGGCGAGCCACCAGACTACAACGCCCTCCACTGGTGGAGCCCTTCACCGATCGCGGTGAGGCGGAGTATCATCACTTCCACCGTGATCACGGCCATGGCATCAAAAAAAAAATGTCGCAACTGTGAATAAGAGATCGAGAAGCTCGTAAAGGCGGCCCACTTCCGTAGGTTTGCGGGGGGCAGGCCTCGAGCAGGGCCCCAAGTGCTCGCCACTTTTCCATTGGCTTCAACCACCGACGGCTACCTCATCGCAAAACCGACGGGCATCGTCGCCTGGAGGGTCGCGCGTGCGTCTATGAAGGCTCAGGGGGCAAGGGCACCCGAGAGTCATTTCCCCGCCATGAGGAGAGGAGAAAGCGAAGGAGGAAGGTAAATAAAGCTGCCGTGGACGTCGGGATGACGATCGCGAACCACCGCAAGAAGGCCCCCACGAGGCGGTCTAAGTTCCATCAGGAGGGGCCCGTTACCTCGAACAACTCGACGGCGTCAGACTCCCCGAGGGAGGAAGGACTACAACCTATAAAGACACCCCCAGTATGGTAAGTTCCCCCACCAACGATCATGGTAGCGATTTTTTTCCTTGCATGGGTATCTGCATGTCTTTCAGAAAAGGATCAACGGCGCCCCCGGGCCCAGCTCCAGGATGTCGAAGAACCTTCGAGCCACGTAGCTCCCACTTCTGAGCATTCCCGGGCCCAGCCCCAGGATGCTAGAGGAACTTCGAGCCACGTAGCTCCCCAACTCCAAGCATCCCTGAGCCCAGCTCGAGGACGTCGAAGAACCTCCGAGCCATGTAGTTCCCACTTCCCAGCATTCCCAGGCCCAGCCCCAGGATGCTAGAGGAACTTCGAGCCACGTAGCTCCCCAACTCCAAGCATCCCCGAGCCCAGCTCCAGGACGTCGAAGAATCTTCGAGCTATGCAGCTCCCACTTCCCAGCATTCCTGGGGCCACCCCTAGGACGCTAGAGGAACTTCGAGCCACGTAGCTCCCTAACTCCAAGCATCCCCGACCCAGCTCCAGGACGTCAAAGAGTCTCCGAGCCACGAAGCTCCCACTTCCCAACATTCCTGGGTCCAGCCCCAGGATGCTAGAGGAACCTTGAGCCACGTAGCTCTCCAACTCCAAGCATCCCCGAGCCCAGCTCCAGGACATCGAAGAATCTCCGAGGCACGTAGCTCCCACTTTCCAGCGTTCCCGGGGCCATCCCCAGGATGCTAGAGGAACTTTGAGCCACGTAGCTCCCCAACTCCAAGCATCCCCGAGCCCAGCTCTAGGATGTCGAAAAATCTCCGAGCCACGTAGCTCCCACTTCCTAGCATTCCCGGGCCCAGCCCCAGAATGCTAGAGGAACCTTGAGCCATGTATCTCTCCAACTCCAAGCATCCCCGAGCCCAGCTCCAGGACATCGAAGAATCTCCGAGCCACGTAGCTCCCACTTCCTAGCATTCCCGGGCCTAGCTCCAGGATGCTAGAGGAACTTCGAGCCACGTAGCTCCCCAACTCCAAGCATCCCCGAGCCCAGCTCTAGGATGTCGGAGAATCTTCAAGCCAAGTAGCTCTCTATCTCAAACGTCTTCGAGCCTAGCTCCGAGATGCCAAGAGATCACGGGGCCACGCAGCTCCCGTCAACGCCTCGAGCCTAGCTCCAAGGCGCCAAAGACCTGAGCAAAGATCTCAGGCAACCCCATGGGCCCAAGCCTAGCTCCACGTCCAGGAAGGCCTCGAGCCTAGCTCTAAGGCAATCAAGACCGATAACCCCCCTTCTCTGATATCCCCACTCGAAAAGAAGATGAGAGGGGAAGGAAAAAGAGAGAACAAAGGGAGGAAGCCCGACAGCCCCCTTCTCTGATCTCCCCGCTCGAAAAGAAGATAAGAGGGGAAAGAAAGAAAGAGAATAAGGTGGGGGTACAACCAGCTTCCTCTCCTCTGATCTCCCCACTCTAAATAAAGAAGAAGAAGAGTGGGGAAGGAAAGAAAGAGAGAACAAGAAGAAAATATAGCATCATCGAAGCTACCACTTTTAGCAGCTCTCAGCAATCATCGTCCCCGAGCCCAGCTCCAGGACGCCTTCTCAAGACCGGAGCTCAGATCTCTGGCCAAGGGAACTTTGAGCCAAGCAGCTCTCAGCAATCATCGTCCCAAAGCCCAGCTCCAGGACGCCTTCTGAAGATCGGAGCTCAGATCTCCGACCAAGGAAACTTCGAGCCAAGCAGCTCTTAGCAATCATCATCCCCGGGCCCAGCTCCTGGATGCCTTCTCAAGACCGGAGCTCAGATCTCTAGCCAAGGAAACTTCGAGTCAAGCAGCTCTCAGCAATCATCATCCCTGAGCCCAGCTACAGGACGCCTTCTCAAGACCGGAGCTCAGATCTCCAGCTAAGAAAACTTCGAGCCAAGCAGCTCTCAGCAATCATCGTCCTCGAGCCCAGCTCCAGGACGCCTTCTTAAGACCGGAGCTCAGATCTCCGGCTAAGAGAACTTCGAGCCCAGAAGCCCTCGAGTGTTATGACTTAACCTCAGGCAAGGTGAAACCCTTCTCCCTGAGCTCCCCATACAAGAAAGAAAAGAAAGAGAAGGGAAGAACCAAGCAAAAAGGGTGGGTGATAAAGCAATCCCAGCTTCATTGATTAAGCACAAATTACAAGTATTTTCTGGACCCCCGACATGCCAGGTGACCCCAAACAAGTACAAGAAACAAACGTACAAAGCAAAGCAAGGAAGAAAAGGGTCATTCTGCGCCGGCCGGCTTCGTTGCTGAATCCTAAGACCGAGAGCTCCAGCCCTCAAAAGTCTTCGCTGAGCTGCGCTGGCCATGGAAGGGCCACCCTCAGCTGGTGCCTGAGACTCTGAGCCTGCGCCTCCCGCGACGACCTCTTCATCAGCCTCCTCCTCCGTGGCCAAAGGGTACACGAGGCAGCCACGGTCCTTGTCAGGAACAAGCGCCTCGACCCGGCCATGCAGGTACATGAAACCCTTGTAAAAGGAGTCCGACGCCATCTGCTGGATATCGGTGATGAACTCCTTCGAAGCCTTAAAGTTGGTGACGGCATTCTCGGTGCCCTTCATGGCCTCAGCGGCCACCCTCTTCGACTCGGCGGCCTCCAGCCTGGCTACCTCTGCCGAGTTGGTTGCCGTCTCTGCCGCTTTCTCAGTAGTGGCAAGTTTCTCCTTCATGGCCGCTAGTTCTGCCTGGGCGGCTCGGGCGATCTCCTTATGCCGGTCGACCTCGGCACTGTACCAATTCAATTTCTTTTCGATGACGAGAGGTCGTCGATCGCCATCTTTGAACGGCTCCTCTCCAAGTTGCAAGCCGTCAAGAGTCCTCTTGCTCGCTCCTCGATATCGGCGAGCTCTCTTTCGAGGTCCTTGATCTTCAACTCGAGGGCCTCACTTGCCCCGACCTTCTCCTTCAGGTCGGCCTTCAAAGATTCGATCTCGGTGACCTGTTGCCGCTCGAGACGCTCCCCGCTTTAGAAGTGGCCCCTGATGTAGAGGGCCTCGGCACCAATCTGTACCGTAAAAAGAAGAAGAGGTCAATGATAAAAAAAAGAATGAAAAAAAAATGAAATGATGAAATGAAAAATAAATGAAAGAAGCGAAAGAGCTCACCGAATACAACTGGGAAAAGAAGATTTTGAAGACATCGGCCACCTGTATCACGGCCATCTCTTGCCAGTCACATGCTTGGATGGAGAACTCCATCAAGCGTTCGGCAAGCTCGGGGCTCCGGAGGACCGAGTTCTCCGGCCCCATCCTGAAGGGGAGATGGCACCGCGCCTCCTCCCTCCGGCTCTCTCCATGAGCGGTCGGCCTTGCACCGCTGACTGAAGGACCTTGGGGGGCAGGCTGGGAGGCCGGCGCCGATGCAGGCGGCGCATCTATCATGGCCCTGGGAGTGCCCCGGGTCTCCTCAACCCCGGCGTCAGTGACAGACGGACTCGGAGGATGGCAGGGAGCAGCAGCAGCAGCGACAGCCCTCGCCCGGACTACCACTTCGGGCTCTGTAGCGGGGGCCTGCTGGGCGAACCTCGGAGCTGTGGGAGCTGCCCTCAAAACCAGCACAGGAGCAGCGTGGGGCACCTTTGAGCTCGGGCTAGCAGTTGCAATCGAGCTTAGACCGATCACCACCGTGGGGGCAGCCGCAGAAGCGCTCTCACCTCGGGCCCGCCTGGAAGCGAGCTCCTCGGCCAGCCCGATTGGTCGCCTCTTCTTGGTGATGGCCAGAATATCACTCTCGGAGAAGATCATACCTGCATACAAATTACACAACAGTTAGAGCCTGGGAGAAACAATGCAAGATGTGCAAGAACAAAAGAAAAGAAAAAGTTCAGGTCAAACTCACCCAACCCCTCCGTCGGGTTGACCCTGGAGTCGGCAAGGTTCTGCTCAGACAACTGGTCCTCGAGGGGAAGAATCTGGGTGGTGCAGAGCTGCTCGTAATCATCCCGGTCAGCTGCATCGACCATAGAATTTTTGTTGGAGGACTGATCCGAATCGCTCCAGACCCAATCGACCCCCTCGACCTCAACAAAGAAAAACTTGCTCTTCCATCCCCTGATGGAAGAGGGAAGCTCAAACCTGATACCCTTCGGGCGGGAAGACAAAGACCACCACCCATCCTCGGTTGGGTGGCGCTTTAGAGCAAAGAAAGCCCTGAACAAAGAAAACCGGGCTACGAACCCATGGAGGTGACAAAACACAACGAAGGAGAAAATGACCCTAATAGCATTTGGCACCAGCACCAGACGATAATTGTCTAGGACTGACTGAAAGAAAGGATGGAAGGGAAACCGGAGACCCCCGGAGAAGGTCTCCTCATAGAAGGCAAGACGGCCCAGGCCACTAGAAGTGACCCGTTCCCCCGGACGAGGGACCATAAGCCGGACAGAAATCGGGATGCCATAGACATCCCAGATAGACCTTAGGTCCCTGGCAGTGATCGTCGAAGTGACCCCACCAGGACCTGTGGGCCAGATTGACTCAGGGACAGGAATAGAAGAGGAAGATGGAGGCGAAGATGGGCTAGATCCCGGTTCCCTGATAACTACTGGATCGGGAGGACGCCTCCTACTGAGCTCGAAGTGGGTTACGCCTCCCTCTCCGTCAGAAGAAGAAGAAGATGTTGGCCTCCGCTCGGAAGGACCGGCCTCGCCCTGATCAGTAGAAGGGCGGAAGCCAGGACCAAAACGGGACATCCTCAAGGACAAAGGAGAGGAAGAACACAAAATGGAAGACCGGGAAGAAGACTCAACCCAAGAGAAGACCCCAGGCCCAAAGGAAAAAACTCTATCCTAGCAGGAGGAGGAGGAAGAAGAAGCTAACCTGTTCCTTTAGAAAAATCGGGGAAACTGGAAGAAGGAGGAAGCTTGGGCACGGCGGCAGCAGGCACGGAGAATTCAAAAGGAATAGATGGTTCGAGTAAGGCCCTCTTTTCATTTTGAAATGACCTGATGGAGTCGTACCGGTTCAGACTCTCCGCCAACAGAACCGCGCCACGTGCCCCCCATCGACGAGAATGGCATCCCAGCCGCTCTGAATTCTGTGCCTACATTAACTGCTTCTCGGACGTGGCCACGTAGCATCCTCGCATTGGACTGCAGGGCCGACCCCCGAAGCGCCAGCAATCATGGCCATCATCATGCCAGATTTTCCCCTTTCCATGTCAGCACCGCAATTACTCCCTTCGACCCGAGCACCACGCACTAACGAGCCTCGGGAGTTGAGGGCAAATGATGTGGCAGGATCGCTGACATGGAGGAACCGGCGGGCGCCACGTCGAGAAAAGACGCCGCGTCAACTTTCCAGCCCGTATTCCACTACCGAGCTGAGCTGAGCTCTTTCAGAACAGCAGGCCGAGCTCAGTCCTCTGCCAGGT
This sequence comes from Areca catechu, assembly GCA_021397845.1. Taxonomy (NCBI): domain Eukaryota; kingdom Viridiplantae; phylum Streptophyta; class Magnoliopsida; order Arecales; family Arecaceae; genus Areca; species Areca catechu. The sequence goes on along the minus strand of CM038039.1, from coordinate 58,529,810 downwards.
TGAGCTCATGAGCTCGACGCCTAGGTCAGAGTCGCCTTCCACCCTCCAGAGTGAGACCCTCGGAGGCTAGTGCCCTGCGGTCGAGGTCGAGCCAAGAACTCACTCACTGATGTGAAGCCTCTCCGAGCGCGCGTCCTCTGGACCGGGTCCGCCTTCTGCCCTCCAGAGTGAGACCCTCGGAGGCTAGTGCCCTGCGGTCGAGGTCGAGCCAAGAACTCACCCGCCGATGTGGAGCCTCTCCGAGCGCGCGCCCTCTGGACCGGGTCCGCCTTCCGCCCTCCAGAGAGAGACCCTCGGAGTCTAGTGCCCTGTGGTTGAGGTCGAGCCGAGATCTCACCCGCCGATGTGGAGCCTCTCCGAGCGCGCGCCCTCTGGACCGGGTCCGCCTTCCGCCCTCCAGAGTGAGACCCTCGGAGGCTAGTGCCCTGCGGTCGAGGTCGAGCCAAGAACTCACCCCCCGATGTTGAGCCTCTCCGAGCGCGCGCTCTCTGGACCGGGTCCACCTTCCGCCCTCCAAAGCGAGATCCTCGGAGGCTAGTGCCCTGCGGTCGAGGTCGAGCCCCGAGCTCACCCGCCGATGTGGAGCCTCTCTGAGCGCGCGCCCTCTAGACTGGGTCCGCCTTCCGCCCTCCTCCACCGAGGCACCCCCGCGAGCTCGGAATGTCGAGGTGGGAGCGAGTCATGCTGCCCCAGCTCGGCCCCAGTTCGGACGAGGTCTTCACCAGCCCAGAACATCGGCGAGCCGCCCGAGGATTGCACTGAAGCACTTTCCAAGCCGTACTGACCACCTATGATCGCCAGTTACACCAATCGAGGGATTCGAATCCCGCAGACAGCGGCCCGCCATTCGAAGCACCCCCAAATTTCCCGGAATGAGGCAACCAAGAGGAGTGTCGAAGCGCTTGACAACGCCCCCTATCATGAATAAGAAAAGGTCCCTCGGGACACTGCCGCATGCACCTGATAGCCTGGCGGGGATCCCGAGACAAGCACCGAATGGTAACCTGGTTCACAGCAAACCCAGAGGTAACACACACAACAACTCCAAGAGACAAAAAAAAAAAGAAGAAAAAAGAAGGGCAACCCCCACCAGCGAGGGGGGACGGCACCACTACCATCACCACAAACAAAGCGCAAGCCCGACCAAGAGGGCGAAGCGCCACTACCACCACAGTGGAGGGGAAAGCAAGGGATACAAGGAGAGGCGAAGGAATAGAGCATCCCTCTGTCCCCACTATCATTCTCCCCCAGCAACGTTTTCACCTTCACCCACATTTTACACTCCTCCTAGAGCGGAGTCCATCAAGAGGGGCCCGACCAGGAGGATGTGTTCCCCTGGATCGTCACTAACTTGATCGTCGAAGTGCCCCCGCCAGAAACCCCGGCCCGGGTCTCTAACCGTTGTCTCGCAGGCCCAGGAGCGGAGGACCGCCGGGCAACATGGCGATCGCACCCTGCGAGGAGATCCAGGAACCGAGAGCCGCGGGCAGCAGGAGGAGCGCACTCCGGCGCCGATGCAGCTACGGGCCACGATGATCTTGGCGGCAACACATGGTTTGAAGCTTCTTGCTCCTATGTCCACGGCCGCACAGGATCAAATCTCCACTATCAGAAAGAAATGCAGAAAGTTATTACATAAGAGAACCCTCCCTGGATGCAAACCCAAGCCCAATAGAGAAACCCTTGCCCTCTCTCTACCTTTCTCTCTCTTCCCCTGGTTTTCTCTCTTGAAAAATCCTTGGACTTCTCTTCTTTGGCTCTCTTCTTCTCTGTTATGCTCTACAGGCTCTCCATCGGTGTCTCTATTGTAAAGGAGAATGAACAAGTTCAAAACCAGGTAAAAATCTCGTCTCATAAGCCCAAAACAGTCAAGAAACCTCACAGGCAATCAAATTTAAGATCAACATATCACGTCAAAATCCGAATCAAATAGCCCCCATCAAACCTAATCTTTCTCGGATCAGTCTTAGCCATTCGATCGGATAATCAAACAGTCCAGATTGTGCAAAAGGCTCATGGACCGCGAGAAACACCTGGGGAAATACTTGGGAAACGTCCAGAAAATGCCTCAGGTCGTTGTCGCTCCGAACTGGACCAAGCCCATGCGCCCACATGCCCGCGCGCCAGACTGGGCCCAGGTGCCGCCTGGGCCTGAGCCGTGCGCCAGCCTTTGCGTGTGCACCTGCATGCCTGGGCCGTGCATGTAGGTTTGGCCGGGCTCGGTCGGGCAAGCCAACTGCTTTCCCTTTTTTTTTTTTTAAAAACTTTTTAATTTTTTTGCTGTACATCTGGACTTCTGGAAATTTGAATCTCGGATTGATACAGCTCCACTCCCAACGGAGGGTTCAATCATAATTAATTTGACGAGCATGTTATTGGTTTTTTTTTTTTTTTTTTTTTCTCATGAATGCAAGTTTATTGATGCTTTTTAACTTTTATCATGCTTACAAGGAATTTTGGCATCTGGCCTCCGTCACCTAGTCTCTTTCAGTATATTAATCTTAATTGTATTATGATTTTTTTTTTTTTTTTTTTTTTTTTGACTTCTGGTACTTATCCCAAAAAATAAATAAATAAAAAAGTAAAATAACTGAGCTGCTGGTCATACTTTTGCTTTGGTCAGGATGTTTGGTACAAGGATAAAAATATAAAATATGACCCCGCCACCCGTCAGCAGTCTGTCCGTTTCTGACAACTAGGACCAACACCATCTTATCCTCCCCCAGGGTCTCAACCCGACTCCATTCCATGTTAGCACGATTTGCATCAACACTGGAACAAAGCATAACTTTCGTTTTCTTCTGATTTTAAAGAAGAAATGATCGCTACGGTACCCACAAGATAAGCACCCGAGAATGGAACGTCCTGGAATCCGGATTGTTCTCGGAGGTGGGGCGAGGTGACGGCTTCTTCCCACCGAGCGCGATGGGGATAACCTCCTCCATCCTTCCCTTCCTGTAGCTATACTCGATATGGAAATTAAGCCTCCATCTTAGTGCAGTAAAGCTGGCTCGACCTCTTTCCCTGGACTGGAAAGTGGTTAGTGGTCATGGGTGGATTAGCCCCTAAGGGAGTGGTGGGATTCCTCGTGATGTGAGAGCCTCCCCTCACTAGCGTGCATGAGACACCACCAGGCTTGTCATCTAGTGTGAAATGCGAGCCCTTGGGATATACGTACGTGTGCCATGTCTCATCGCCTCAGTATCACCCTCCCCACCCCCATCCCGGAGAGAGAGACTCCAGGGAGAGCGACCTCCACAAATATCTGGGCCGCGGGATAGATACCAGGGTGGTTGGAGGTGGAGATAAGGTATGGAGGGCATGATTTAATGCGAAAGCCCATAGGATTTGTCTCCCTGCAACCGTGGTCTCGTCCGCATCAGCCGCGGGCCTATTACCCAAAAAGGATGGAGGGAAAAGACAACACCAAAAGGCCTTTTGTAGGGCATCGGTCCTGTGGTTTGTTTAGTTCTGCTCCCATTTCAACCCAATAGAAGCTCGAGCCTACCTTCTTTTCCAATCGAGCCTACCTTTCTTCCATCTATAGCATCCACTTCATAAATCTTTCGGGTGTATTCCCTATCCTCTCCATCTCCCCCCCCCACCGCCTTTCATTGGCATCGATCGATTGACATTGCGAGAGATGCATGGGTAAGAGAAGTTTTAATTAGCTGCCGTAAAAGGGGAGAGAAAAATAAAAGGCGGGCTTTATCAAAATGATACCGAGGCAATGAATGGGGCTCAATCTCAATGTGATTTAACAGTCAAGTTTCCAGACACAGCAAATGGGTCTGCCTGAGTCTCTGAGCGCCCGCCCAAATGATTCACACTTCAGGGATTATTATAGCACCGGATATATGGTTGAAATGAGATGTTCACCAAGCTGATATATGGTAGGCAAAATGAACATATTGTAATTTCCTCTCAAGAAAGAGATTAATCAGGCTCAACTATTTCCTACTTTTGACCCGGAAATAGAAAGACAAGAGGCACGATATTACTTGTTACGTTGTTATCCTGGTGTAGAAGGAAAGCAGGAAAAATTAAAAATGATCTGTAATCATTCTATATTTCCTGGTTTGTAGTTGCTATTGGCTTCAAGAGGGTTCAACAAATTATATAACACCAATAGCTGCATTGCCGAAATCTAAGACATGCTACTCAGAACCTGTACGTGCTATTAAATCCCCTGCGCACTCGTCAAGGCTGTGGCGATGCCAGACCAGTACCAGGTCGGTACGTAGTGTTTTTGGATTCCCATGCTTTCAGAATGCGATGGCAGAAGAAAGTTGTACTAGCTACTTGCATGCGATAAAAATAATTAAGAGTGGTCACCAGCACTACATTCAGACCATATAGGCAAATCATCACTTCTATCATCAAATTAAATTGTATTATCGTAGAAGAGGCAAGAAGAAGCAGCAGCTAGCGTGCAGCAATAATTCTTGATATAGATTTTTCACAGAAAGATATAGCCCTCAAAATAAATCCAAGCATGTTTATGTTTTTCTTTCACTTCTAGCGTTTATTCAGACAAGTAACCTGAATACCATAATTAAGGATTTCCTTCCCCGTTCTTCGAATAAGCATTCATATACGGACATATTTATGGCATAGGAAATGGGTAGGGTAATGGGTTTCCCCAGTCATGTAAAGAAGAAACACATGTAGCGCCAATGTACAGTGATGTATATATGTATGTAAATTTATATAAATGTAAGTAAGGTTTATATAATATAAAGTATACAATATACGATATATAGTAAGAGCAAATCTCACATGAAACTCACAGAAACAGCTCCACTCACAGAACCCTGTATGACTTTACCGTAAAATCGAGACTATATACTATCTTTGTGTTTATAATTAAACAACCAAGTGTCTCAAAAGATCACACCCGAATCTCCGGTTGCACAATCCAATGGCGATCACTAAGCCAGGGAGCCCTCGTGGACCCTAGAGTTGGCTACGTGGCCTATCCAGATATGGGGTTCTAGCATCAGCAGCTATTCCGCTATCCACCCTATTGTGTATGCATCGGTCTCTTATGGACATAATAATAGTTTAAGGAGGAATCAATACACACCATCGGAATTTTTCCTATTAGGAACTCCAGTTCATGCCGGAGAGTTGGTATGGCTGCCGGAAGATGGCACCAGCGTCCCCAAGCGAACTTAGGATCGTTTGGTGTTGGTAAGCTGTTCCCTGGGGGATATGATTGAGGAGAGCCGGGATAGTGTGGCCGCCATGGTTGTTGTTGCTGTTGTTATTGTTGTTCGTGGTGGCGCTGCTGTTGCTGCCGCTGCTGGTGTTGTTGTTGGTGGTGGTGCTGTTGCTGCTGCTACCGTTGTTGCAGCCTTGGAATCTCTTAGGTGTCGGTGGCGTGACCATCCCTCCACCGCTCCAGTATGGGGAAGTGAGACCACGTTTGGGGGCGAGGGTGCCGTTGTTGGTCTGAACGGTGGACAGGTCCAGCTTGGCTCTCGGGGCACCAGCCAACTGGGCCATGGGATTGGTAGCCAGTCCATCCTCGGTGGTGAGAAGCCCCTCAAAGAAAGTCTCGTCGTTGTCGAGCAGTGCGGTGTAGTTGGTGGGAGCTCTCTGAGGTTGAGGCCTTGGGTTGGTCTGCGTGCCGATGGCTCGATGTTGTGTCAGTGCTAGAGGAGCCAGCATGCCATCCATGGAGTCTTCCTTGTCACGGTCCGTCAGCCTGGCGTTATTGTTGCTGCTGTTCTTCTTGTAGATCCGGCATAAGACCCAGTCATCTAACTGAAGAAAAAAAAAAAAAAAGAAGGGTGGGGGGGGTGGGGAACCTAATAGAATAAGTAAAAGTTGTATACTGTCCTCTTTTATATTGGACTGATGCATGTTGTGCGTGCAAGAGTGGTGTCATTCCAGGTAACCTGAGACTGTTCTAGTTTAGATCGATAGGACGTAAAATTATTCGAATTTGTGTGACAAGGTATATAGATTGCAAGCAGAAGAACTATCCTGTCAGGCGGCTATCGAATTTTACCCGGAGAGAGCCCTTCTTGCTACCGACGTCGCCACCGGGCGCCCTGGAGCTGCTGCTGGGGCTGCTATCGGTCAGCCGGTATTCGTGCATGATCCAGTTGGTCTTGATTCCTTTGGGGGGCTTTCCGCCGTAGAAGACGAGGGCTTTCTTCACCCCGACCTTTTGGGTTCCCCCGGAGGTCAGGATGGGCTTGTCCGTCCCCGTCGCCTTCCAGTACCCGGACGTCGCGGCTCGGTTAGGACGCGCTCCGTTTGGGTACTTGCGGTCCCTGGGGCTGAAGAAGTACCATTCATGTTCTCCAAAGTTGGCCTTGCCTGACCACGGGAACAAACAAATCCCAGCGAGAGGGTTATTTGCCCATAAGAATTATTAATACAGTTAAGAAGACTCGAAATTAAAGGTACTAGGGGGATTAATTAGTGGGGGAGATATATATATATATATATACATGCCTGGGAGTTCCCAAGGGTCGAACTTGTACAGGTCAACCTCGGCGATGATGGTGACGGGGAGCTGGGCGGAGGCGGCTTTCTTCTTGAGGTAGTGGACCACCAGCTCCTCGTCGGTGGGGTGGAACCGGAATCCCGGCGGGAGCTGCGGCTGCTGTTGCTGTTGCTGTTGCTGTCGCTTCTGCTGCTGCGAGCCCGACGAGTCGGTGCTCTCCATTCCGACGACGGCGATGATGTGGAGAAGAGTGCTTGTGCGGATGATTTATCCTTTCAACTTCGTGGGTTCAGTGGATGCAACGAAATCCCCTGTTCCCGACGGCCTATGTATTATCTATCCCGAAAAGAACGGGAAAGGAGGCAGAGGAGAGAGAGAAGGATGGGACGGGATGATGGGGAGGTGGGAATTGATCGATATCTTTCCATCCGATATTCTAAGAGGGGGGGGGGGGGGGGGGCGTTCAAGGGGAAGGGGGTGTGGGATGTGGCCGTGGGGACCTGGGGGACGGGGGGAATACTGAAGGTGTTGGGCCGAGGATTCCGCTGGTTTACCGAACGGTCACCGGTCATCGCCCGACGCGTGTTATTCTCCACCTCGAGAGGTCTGGTGGACACGTGTTGAAAAAAAAAGGACGTGGGATGATACCCGATCGAGTTCGGTACGAGAGTTTTCCGCATAGATAACTTATAAAATTGTAAATCCCTTTTATTTATTTATTTATTTATTTTCTTCTTTTTTCTTATTCGATTAAAATTATTTTTTTTAATGAACCTAGGGAATAAATCTTATCCCCACGTACCCTAATTTTATCGGATAATGTTGAATGCGAGATGTTTAGGTTTTTATAATTTTTTTATTTAACAATGAATAAATCAGCCTGGCATCAATAATTTTTTTAAAAAAAATTATTAAAAAAAAAAAAACTTCCGCTTACCTCCCGTCAACCAATGCAATACGCCTCCGCTTAAAAAAATTATTAAAAAAAAAAAAACTTCCGCTTACCTCCCGTCAACCAATGCAATACGCCTCCGCAGCTCCGCTTTCAGTCTAAGAAATCAAGAATGCTCGCACGAGGGCTGCGCCTGTATTCTGTTTTATCACAGACCGGTGCAGGGCGCGGTTTGAACGGAGAAAACAAGTGAGCTGCCTCAACGCCTTTTTCTGATGTCACGCCTTTCTTGCGGCTGTGGCTGCCACGCAACGGGGTTGGCCGGTTGGGGGCATGGCCCATTGGCCGTGATGATAATAATGATGACAAGGGATATTGATGCGGTGTATGTATTAGCTGGCCGGAAATTCTATATCGAAAATAACCGAAGTGCCATTTGGTTAAATATAAAAATATAATATATATATATATATATATATATATATATATTAACGTGGCTATGATCTGAATGACAGTTATGGCTCATGGAAAACCGTTACTGTACAACCAGAGTAGCTAAGTCTTGTCTACGTATATGGCCCAGTAGCCATTACGCACGTCCCCCCAATCTCGGTCATGGATGCCAAACCCTCTTTATATAAGGGAATAGATATGGATCTTTAGCTGTGATTCTCTCTGCCCTCTCAAAATTCGGTATCTCTCGAATCTTTCATCCCCCTAACTTTAGCATTAAGGTTATATTTGATGGATCGCTAGGAAATCATGAATGATAATCTAGATTATTTGCAAGATAGATTATCATTGAATAGATTACCAGTAATGTTGATTACTGTGTTTGGTATATGTTATACACAACCGGCCTCCCTCCGAATCAGATCGAATCCAACCTATCCACCAAAGGTTCGACCGACCTGCCAGAGATTCGACCGACCCGCCAGAGATAAGATCGACATGTCAAAGATCCGACCGACCCACCAGAGGTCGACCGGCCCTTCAGCTAGGTCCGACTGACCCACTTCAGCCAAGCCCATATCGGTCCAAAACGGGCCGCTCCAAGGACGGCCCGAAGGTCCAGATGCCCCTTCGAGCTGGTACCAGAATTATGTTATAATAGATTCCTGACATCACGACGCCATTCCCTCCTAGTGCCACCTAGCCTGCCATTACTCTGCAGATCACACGGCGCCATTCCATCCTGGTGCCACCTGGCTACTACCAAGATTCCTCTAAGGGCAAATCGATCATTTCCAGCCTACCCATAACAGATTCTGATAAAGTTCCGTACCTATATAAGGTAAAGGGGGGATCCCAAGGTAAGCAAGCTTTTCCTTCCCCACAAGCTATCTTCTTTGCGATTCCTTCATTCTGCTGCTCAAAGTATCCCACTGACTTAGCCATCGGAGTGTCCCCCGCTGGAACACCATCAGTCCATGGGACCTTTTTTGCAAGAACCGGGAGACGCGCACTCCAGCAAGCCCAGTCGAGGAAGCCCGATCCGGGAGATTTAACGACAACAGATTGGCGCTAGAGGAAGGGCCGAACCTCTGCCCTTGTGCTCCTTCTTCGAAAGGAGGGATCCATCACTAGACAAGACGATGGTGAAAGGAAGAGCTCAGAATACCTCCAATAGGAGAGGCCGCTCCCAAGCGAGCTCAGGAGAACCTCTCAGGAAGAATGACACCACCCAACCTACCATCATCCTGGGACAACAGTAGTTCCAGACCCTTCTGAACCGCATCGACACTCTTGCCGCCGCGATTCAGAACCTTCAAGACATGGCCAATGACAGACAGCAGCCGCTCGCGGCATCTAGAACCAGTTATCCACCTATTACCGAAGGTAGTCGATAGCAAGGAGTCCCTCGACACCGCTCCCACGCGACCCAGGAGCCCCGAAGGTCATAGAGGACTCTTGCTGACGGGAAAAGAGTGAGGTCCGCCTCACACTCTTCTACAGATTTGGTCTCCGACGACGACCAGTGATGCGATGAAGACCCGATGGACTATACCAGCAAGCACCAATGAATGAAGGAGCAAATTACCGAACTAGTCGACCGGCAAAAAGAAGAAGCGCTGGCGTATGACTCCCGCCCGCCATTCTCCACCAAAATTATGGGGGAAACTATCCCCCGTCACTTCGAGATCTCCCAGGTGGATGCTTACGATAGCACCACCGACTCTCTGGATCATTTGGACACTTATAAGGCCCACATGATTGTACAGGCGTCTCCGACCCCCTCTATTGCATTGCCTTCCCCGCAACACTCAAGAAGGCGACTCGGATGTGGTTCTCCATCATCCGACCAGGTACGATCCATTCCTTCCCCCAACTGGAAAAACTCTTTTTGTCCTATTTCAGGACTTGCAGCCGGGTACTGAGGAACATGGATTGCCTCTTCCTCGTGCAGTAGAATGAAGGAGAAACCCTCCGGGAATACATGGCCCGATTTAATTCGGTGACCATGGAGATCCGGACCTCAACGAACATGTGGCTATGTCGGCCTTGAAGAAGGGGCTGTGATCGTCCAGGCTTACTTTTTCACTGGACAAAAAGTTTCCGACAAGCTACTCCAAACTACTGGCCCGGGCCTAAAAATATGTCCTAGCAGAAGAATAAGCGGCAAGCTGACGCTAAGCTGAAGGAAGGTGAGCTCCCAAGAGGAGTGATAGGGCTCGCGAAGTTCGACCTCCCAGCATGGCACCAGCTCGCCCTAACACCATAGCCCTAAGTCGAAGGATTTTCCTAGGAGGTTTGAAATTTACACACCTCTCTCCCTCCCGAGGGAGAAAATCCTTATGGAGATAGAGAAGAAAACCTTCCTACAAAGGCCTTGCCCGATGAGGAGTCCCTCTATGTTGAGGAGAAGGAAAAAGTATTGCTGGTTCCACCGTGACCATGGGCACAGCACAGAAGATTACCTCCAGTTGAAGGATGCGATCGAAGATTTGATCAGGCAGGGGTACCTGCACAAGTACGTCTGATCCCAGAGGAGTCGGGCTGAAACTTTCACTACTAGAAACCCCCCAGAGGAAACAGAGCTGCCCAACCAACACCCCACTGACAGAAATGTTGACATGCTCCACCATCGGTCCGACTGGAGAGACGAGGGAGGTTGGGACATCCCAAAGAGGCCTCAGGGTTCTAATGTAATTAGTTTCTCCGACGAAGACCTCCTAGAGACCCAGGTTTCCAGGAACGATCCCGTTATTGTGTCGGCATCAATTGCCAATTATGATGTAAGGAGGATCCTCATTGATAATGAAAGCTCCGCTGAAGTTTTGCTGTATGATGCATTTGTTAGAATGAACCTGCCTAGAACTAGGCTACAAGAATCCCCAACACTGTTGACTGGGTTCGGAGGGAACTCCGTTGGTGTAGAGGAAGAAATAACTCTGCCCGTAACCATCGGGTCAAAGCCTTATCAAAAAACCCTCCCCATCAACTTTGTGGTCATCTGCACGACATCAGCCTACAATGCCATTTTGGGGTGACCGGCCCTAAACAAGTTCGAGCCATTGTGTCTACTTACCACTTGTTGGCGAAGTTCCTGACTCGGAACGGGGTCAGAGTGATGAGAGGGGATCACAGGATGGCCAGACAATGTTTGACCATTCAGGACAAACAATTGGGAGACCGTTCCATCTTGGAACAACTTGATCACAGGTCCGAAACCCACTGCTACGGAGAACCGGTCGAGAGGATCCTATTCGTACCTCTTAAGGAGGACAATCCTACTAGGATCCTGCAGATCAGGAGCACGCTCAGTAAGGAGGCAAAATCAGAGCTGGTCAGCTTCTTACAGGACAATACCGACGTCTTCGCCTGTCGGCATCCGACATGCCATGCATCCCGTCGGAAGTCATAACCCATCGGCTTAAGGTGGACCCTACCTACAAGCCTGTCCGACAGAAGAAGAGGAATTTCGCCCCTAAGAGATAGAGGGCGGTTGATGAGGAGGTCAAGAAGCTCCTCGAAGCTGGCTTCATCAAAGAAGCCCACTACCCTGACTGGCTAGCGAATGTCGTGATGGTAAGGAAGCCCAACGGAAAGTAGAGGATATATGTGGACTACACTGATCTCAACAAGGCCTGCCCAAAGGATAGCTTCCTCTTACCAAAGATCGACCAACTGGTGGACGCCACTACCGGTCATCAACTTTTGAGCTTCATGGACGCCTTCTCCGGGTACAACTAGATCAGCATGGACTCGAAAGATGAGGAGAAGATAGCCTTCGTCACTGACAAAGGACTGTACTGCTATAAAATGATGCCCTTCGGCCTAAAGAACGCTGGAGCCACATTCTAGAGGCTAATCAACAGGGTCTTCAAGGGGCAACTTGGAAGAAACATGGAGACATATGTTGACGACATGATATTCAAGAGCCTCCGGAGAGCCGACCACATTAAGGATATAAAAGAGTCCTTCGATGCCCTGAGGCACCACCGTATGAAACTGAACCCTGCCAAGTATACCTTCGGGATGACATCGGGAAAATTTCTCGGCTTTCTGGTCATCCAGCGAGGAATTTAGGTCAATCCGGATAAAATCAAGGACGTCATCGACATGGGGCATCCAACCAACAAGAAGCAAGTGCAAGAACTCATAGGTCGGATAACCTCTCTCAGTCGCTTCATATCTAGGTCAGCTGAAAGGTATCTCCCTTTCTTTAAAACATTGTGGCAGTCGGATCGCTTCCAGTGGACTGACGAATGTCGGTCGGCCTTCGAAGCACTAAAGACTTACCTGAAGACTCCCCCCTTACTTGCTAAGCCTTTGAAGGAGAGTCCCCGTACTTGTATCTGTCCGCATAAGACGAGGCTGCGAGCTCCATCCTTATTCGAATTACGGAGGACAACCAGCAAAGGCCGATCTATTACATCAGCAAGGTACTCCATGATGCTGAGACAAGATATCATAAGATGCAGAAGCTTGTCTACTCCCTAATTGTAGTAGCCAAGCAACTACGGCCCTACTTCTAGGCACATCCAATCATCATCCTAACCGATCAACCTCTCAAGGCAATCCTCAAGAGCCCCGATACCTCGGGTTGGCTCGCCAAGTGGACTGTTAAGCCGGGCAAATTTGACATCTCCTTCTAGTCTCGGTCGATCATGAAGGCTCAGGTGATCGCCGACTTCATAGCAGAGTGTACTTGGAGATAGGGGACACCTCTGTAAATGGTTGACACACCTGGGGATGATACTATCGAAGGGTCAGACCCCACCTTGACACTCCATGTAGACGGGGCATCTAACCTTGCTGGTTGCAGAGCAGGATTAATCCTAGCTGACCCCAATGGACAGAGTCTGGAGTATGCCGTATGCTTCGCATTCCAAGTATCAAATAACCAGGCGTAGTATGAAGCCCTCCTCACGGGATTAAGGATGGCTGACAAACTAGGCATCGATCGAATCAGAGCCTTCTTGGATTCCTAGCTGGTGGTCAATCAGGTGAGAGGCAAATTCGAGGCAAGAGATCCGACCCTGGCCAAGTACTTGAGTAAAGTGCAGAACAAGAGATCCGACTTAAGTTTTTTGAGATTATCCACATACCCCGAGTGCGAAACTCTCGGGCGGACACCTTATCACAGCTGGCCACTGCCGTTACTAATTCCTCCAATCGAGCTTTCGTGGAGTACTTACAAAGTCCAAGCATTGCCGAAGAGACATCGGAAATCCATCAAGTGGAGTGAGAGGCTTGTTGGATAGACCCCATCCTCGCATTCCTTAATGAAGGAACCCTGCTAGAAGATAGGGTCGAAGCCAAGCGTTTGTGCTGGACAGCCTCGAAGGACATCATCCTCGACGGGACCCTCTACAAGCATCATTTATGCCACCACTGCTCAAATGCCTAGGACCGGTGTGAAGATGAAAAATACCTACACCTAGCATATAATATGCAGAAAAAGAGGGTAGAAAAATGCATTTTAAAACAATTTTAAGGCATGCACAGCGGAAGGCTCTGTGGATAGATCCAAACGATCTATCGATCTACCTGTAACAGGATCTAACATAATAATATAGCATGCAACATAACATCAAAGCAAGACAAAACCACAAACATAAAAGTGCTATACCTTTATATCAAGAGAGAAGTAGTGGAAGGAGGAGGGCACTCGAGCCACACATGTGTCTGGCCTCTACAGTAAATCCATACCTAGGCTCAACTCTGATCAACTCCCTTAGAGTGCTAGCTCTTCGGGACTCTTGGGCTGATCTTCTTCTTCCAGGAAGACAAAAGAGGAGAGCTGGAATCCTTTCCCAAAGACTCTCTTCTCAAGACCTAGCTAGAATGCTAGGTAGCACACACCCAATCCCAAGAGCTCTCACAACCCTTCTCAATCTTCTACTCTCATGAGTTTTTCTCAAAATATGTTGCAGCCTCTGAAATGACTCTCATTTGTAGGGCAGCAAGGAGAGGGAGAAAGAGGAAGGAGGAGAGATGGAGGGAGAGAATGGGAGAGAGAATCAAGGCCATACCAAATGGGTCTAACCCATTAAGGTAAGTATGACTATCATACCGAATAACCTTGGAGCCAAAACTGGTTTGAATTCGAAATTCAAACCAAGTCAAAAGTTACCCAAAATCCTCCCAAAAAAGGTCTTTCTAGAATTCTGCTCGTCACAAAAAGTGTCGACACCTGAAAAATGCCAAGTATCGACACTTCACCAAGTGTTGACATCTGCAAAAATCCAAGTATCGACACTTGGAACAAAGTCAATCATATTGACTTCCTGGTGATGGTAAACGATTCTCAATCGTTGATTAGCCTTAAGATCATATAGAAATTCTCTATGATGTGTGATCCCATAGGTTCGAACACTAAGCTGGTAGTACTGAAACATTTCGAATACCAGTCAAAGACCTTGATGTAGCGAGAAGCTGACATGTTGATGTGCATTCCCGGTCAGATACCACGTCATGAGATCCGCCACGGTGGACACCCTATCTCAGACTCCTTTGACAGGGCCGAGCTCCTTCAGACCAACGAGGCGGCCCGTCAAAGCCAAGCTCCGTCCTCTGCTAGGCCGGCACCAGCGAGCTCGGGGCGCCTAGGCCGGAGCCAAGCGACCCCCTTCGCCAAATCAAGCCCCTCTGAGGCTGAGCCCCTTGAGCCGGAGTCGAGCTCAGCCCTCCTCCGCCTGGTCGAGCCCCTCCGAGGTCGGGCCCTCTGGGTTGGAGTCGCATGTCGAGCCCTCCTCCACTAAATTGAGCCCCTCAAAGGCTGAGACCCCTGGACCGGAGTCGAGGCCAACCTTCCTTTGCCAGGTCGAGCCCCTCTGAGGTTGAGCCCTTCGAGCAGGAGTCGAACCCTCCTCCTCCAGATAGAGCCCCTTAAAGGCTGAGACCCCTGGATCGGAGTCGAGGTCAGCCCTCTTCCGCTAGGTCGAGCCCTTCTGAGGTCGAGCCCTCCGAGCAGGAGTCGATCCCTCCCCTGCCAAGTCGAGACCCTCCGAGTCGAGCCCCCTGAGCTGGAGTCGAGCCTAGCCTCCTCTGCCAGGTCGAGCCCTTCGGAGGTCGAGCCCTCTGAGTCAAAGCCGAGTCCTAGCTCTCTAGCCCGACAACCAACTTGGACGGTGCCCTGAAACACCAAGGAGGCAGAGCCACCTTCCCGAGACACCGGCGAGCGGCCCGAGGACCATCAAGAAACACCCGTCATGTCACAATAACTATCTGCGGCCACCGCTTATGCTAGGAGGGGAAAGAGCTCCCTGACCGAAGCGCTGCTCTCTTCACCAACCATCTGCACCACTCGAAAGAGGAAGTCAACCAGGACATTCGAATCTTCGGGGCAGCGACCCTTCGATCGAGGCATTACAAGGCTTCCCGGAATGGGGCGACTGGGAGGAATGTCAGAACACATGACAGTCTCCCTTATCATGAATTGGGAAAGACGTCCCATCCACGGCACAGGATACCGCCGCACGCACTTGACAGCCTGGGGGAGATCCCAAGATAGGCGCTCAACGGTCACCTGGATTAGAAAGAACATTTGACACCCCCAAAGGGGGGGAGGTACGCAAATGCAAATGCACATGCAAGTGCAAACTACACCACAGAACATCACCTAAGCAAGTGAAGGAGAAGAAGTCTCGCAGGAGGGCCAGCCCACCTCGGCTAAAATCACTCCTAGCACACTCGCACCTCCATTCTCACACCACTCACTCCTCCTAGCATGGAGTCCATCAAGAGGGGCTCGATCAGGAGGATCTGTTCCCCTGGGTCGTCATTGACTTGAGCATCGAAGTACCCCCATTGGAATCCCCGGCCCGGGTCACTAATCTCTGTTTTGCAGGTCCTGAAGCACTGGCCAGCCCGGAGAGGACGAGGGACGATCCGACATCGACAGCAGCTACGGGCCACGACGATCTTGGCGGCAACAGTCCTCATCTAGCAATGATACCCGACGTCCGGATAGGTCGAAGATGCAGAGCACCTCACAAGAACCTCTGGCATATGGTTGCCATATAATTCATCCCTTTGACCTCAAAATTCTCAAGATGACCTAGGGTTCGACTGCAAACTCTAATTTGGTTTATCCAAATCATGTCTCTACCTCACAAGTTCTGTGACTCATTACAAGAACTATCATGGCCAAGGTTTTACTAAATTGAGACATACTGAGTCATTTACTCCAAACTATTTGGAGAGGTCAATTCCATCTTGATCCACCACCACTCCACAAGTACTTGACTGCACCCAGAAACCTTCCATCACTGGATTAGAAATCCAGGTAGTCTGGTACCAAAATACGTGAGTTGCTTATAAGCTGCCATGATGACCTCAGGTCTGAGGGACTCATATACCCATATCTCTTCGCGAGCAATCCTTTGGCAGAATGGAGCTCCACAGATGGTCACGTTCAGTGAAATGTCATACATTTCACTTGCATGTCATACCAGTGTCTCCACACTCCTTGGTTAAGAGGACAACCAACAAATGTGACATACAATAACCTATACTTGATATATCATCGTCCTATAACAATGTATCATTTGGTTGTGAACCAGTTTAAGAACTACT
Source organism: Areca catechu (assembly GCA_021397845.1). Taxonomy (NCBI): domain Eukaryota; kingdom Viridiplantae; phylum Streptophyta; class Magnoliopsida; order Arecales; family Arecaceae; genus Areca; species Areca catechu. The sequence continues at coordinate 58,513,434 of CM038039.1, read as the reverse complement.
TGATATATCCTCTCTATATCAAACAATGTAGTTCTAAGGACTCCATTATACAAGAGTTCATTTCAGGAAAACGTAAATATGATGAATAGCCAAAATAAATAACTTTTATTTATTAAAAGAATTCATATATAAATACAAGATAGCACAACCATATACAGCCTATACAATTGGCTTTGGGATACAATTCCCAACAACTCTCACTTTGACTAAAGCCAATCGGTACAGAATCTCATTCCCATTTTCTGTTTACAACCGTCGAACTCTTAAACTCTGATGGCTTTAGTGAAGGGGTCAGCCAGGTTTTCCTTTCCATCGATCTTCAGAAGGTCAATGTCACATCGTTTCACGATCTCTCGTACAAGGTGATAGCGCCGTAGAATATGCTTTGTACGGTGATGAGACTTCGACTCTTTGGCTTGAGCAATGGCTCCAGTGTTGTCACAGTACACCGAAGCAGGACCATCTAGGGAAGGTGCCACTCCATCTCGCTAAGGAACTTCTGCAACCATATAGCTTCCTTCGCTGCTTCAGATGCTGCAATGTACTCTGCTTTGCAAACTGAGTCCGTCACAGTAGGCTGCTTGAAATTTTTCTAGTAGACAGCTCTTCTGTTCAGGGTAAAGATAAATCCTGACATACTCTTGCTATCATCCTTATCTGACTGGAAACTGGAGTCAGTATACCCCCACAAGTTTCAAGTCAGATTCTCCATAAATTAGCCACTGGTCTTTAGTATTTTGTAAATACTTAAGAATGGTCTTTACCACTTTTCAATGAGCTTCACTTGGATTAGACTGGTATCTGCTCACTATGCCTAGTGAGTATGCCACGTCTCGTCTAGTACATGTCATAGCATACATAATAGATCCACTACCGAAGCATATGTGATTCTACTCATATGCTCTCTCTCTTCAGGAGTTGTTGCATAATTTCTTTTGGAAAGATCAATTTCAGTGCCTATCGAGAGATAGCCCTTCTTGAAATTTTTCATGCTGAACCGTTTCAGCACGGTGTCAATGTATGTAGACTGGGACAGTCCCATAAGCCTCTTAGATCCATCTCTATAGACCTTCATATCCAGTATGTAAGAGGCTTCACCCAAGTCCTTCATAGAGAACTGAGATGATAACCAGACCTTTTATTCCTTGTAGTACTGGGATGTCATTCCCGATTAAGAGAATGTCATCCACATACAACACAAGGAATACAATCACATAACCATTAGCCCATTTGTAAATGCAAGGTTCTTCTCCGTTCCTAACGAAGCCATACGACTTGATATACTTATCAAATCGCATGTTCCAACTCCTTGATGCTTGCTTCAGTCCATAGATGGACTTTTGAAGCCTGCATACCTTTGACTCGTCTGTGGATATGAACCCTTCAGGTTGTATCATATATATCTCCTCTTCCAGCTCACCATTCAGGAAAGCTGTTCGGACATCCATTTGCCAGATCTCATAGTCAAAGTGTACTGCTAAAGCAAGCATAATCCGAATGGATTTGAGCATTGCTATAAGGAAGAATGTCTCGTCATAATCAATACCCTAACGTTGACGATATCCCTTGGCAACTAGACGGGCTTTATAGGTCTCCACCTGCCCATCTGCGCCCCTTCTTCTTTTGAGAATCCATTTGCACCCAATGGGTTTTATCCCTTCAGGTGCATCAAGCAATGTCCATACATTGTTGATCTTCATGGACTCCATTTTGGATTTCATGGCTCCTAGCCATTTCTCAGAGTCGGACCTCTGTATTGCATCCATATAGGTGATCGGATCCTCATTGTTCTTATCGAGTTCAATGGGATCATCGTCTCGGACTAAAAAACTGTAGTTTCTGTCCGGTCGACTCGGTATTCTACCAGATCTTCTTAATGGTTCCTGAGTGAGCTCTGGGTGTGATCTAATCATAGCCGGTTCTATGTAGTCCCTTAAGTGTATTAGTTCTTCTACTTGTTGAACTTCACTAAGTTCAATCTTAGAGGTTACAGTCTCTTCACTAAGGAACTCCTCCAAAAAGATAGCCCTAAGACTGATGAACAACTTTTGTTTCTCAGCTAAGTAGAAGTAATACCCCTTAGATTCTTTTGGATACCCAACAAATAGGCACCGGTTAGACCTAGGTCCAAGTTTGTCCATTTCTAAATGTTTTACATAAATCAGGCACCCCCAAATTCGAAGGTGTGATAGTATCGACTTACGTCCAGTCCATATCTCATATGGTGTTTTACTAACGGACTTACTTGGAGCCCTATTCAGAAGGTAACAGACTGATTCTAGAGCATATCCCCAAAAGGATACCGGTAAAGAAGCAAAGCCTATCATGGACCGATCCATGTCTAACAGGATTCGATTCCTCCTCTCAGACACTTTATTTAATTGAGGTGTCCCTGGAGGTGTCCATTAAGAGAGAATTCCATTCTCCTCGAGATATGTCAGAAACTCGCCAGAAAGGTATTCACCACCTCGATCGGATCGAAGGGTTTTGATACACTTTACAGTTTATTTTTTTACTTCACTATGATATCGTTTGAACATTTCAAACGACTCAGATTTATGTCTCATCAAGAAGACATAACCGTACCTTGAAAGGTCATCTGTAAAAGTAATGAAATAACCATACCCACCCATGGCACTAACATTCATGGGTCCACATACATCAGTATATATCAGACTTAGAATTTCTTTGGCTCGTTCACCTTTTCCAGTAAAAGGTGACTTAGTCAATTTTCCAAGAAGACAGGACTCATATGTTGGAAGTGAACTATCTTCACTAAAATCGAAGAGACCCTCACTTTTCAACCTGTTCATCCTGTTCCTGTTAATATGACCTAGCCTAAAATGCCATAGGTACGCTTCGCCGACATTATCTATCCTAGGACGTTTGCTAGACGTGTACATTATACAAACAAGTCGTGACAGTACATAAATTCCATCACGCATTTGTCCATTCAAAACTACAGAACCATTCCAAATGATTTTGGAAACATCATTCTTTATTGATAGTTCATAACCATACATGGCCAATTGGCCTACAGAAATGACATTCAAAATGAAAGATGGACAAAAATAACACTCGTTCAAAATGACAGTACAGGATTCAAAAACAAGTTTGAGGACTCCCAACGCCAGGACTGGAACTCGGCTTTCATTTCCCATGTTCAAGAATCTCTGAATCTTCTACTAAATTGAAGTCCCTGCAAAGAATTGCAAATATGAATTGGACTTCCAATATCCAATACTCAGTTAATAATATCGCAAACAGAGAAACTACAAGGTGTTATCATATAAATACCTTGTCCAGGACCATCTTGTAGCTTTCTCTTCTTGGATCTGTTCGGGTCAAGGGACACAATATAAAGAGGACAGTTCCTCTTCCAATGACCCTGCTTCTTGCAGAAGAAGCACTCTGTACGACTCTGATCAGCCTTCACTTTCTTGGCCTGACTGGGCCCAGAAGCACTTAGCATCCTTTTTCCTTTATTTTTCTTCTTCCCTTTCTTAAAGGGACGACGCCCTCCCAAAGATCCTCCCACTAGATTTACCACCCCTTTATTCAACTGGTGGTCTTTCTCATAAGTCTACAGCAACCCCAACAGACCATGGTAGTTAACTGCAGGCTTATTCATTCTGTAATGATCTAATAAATCTAGATAGGAGGAGGAAAGAGAATTCAAAATTGCATCTTTCCCAAGCTGTTTATGCAAGGGATGACCGAGCTTGCCCAGGCGCTTAATCATCTCGATCATGTACAATATATGATCAGTGACTAAGGCCCCATCATGCATCCGTGCGTTGTAGATGGCATAGGAGACCCTGTACCTCTCAATGTCGTCTGGTGTTCCGAAAGACTCCTTCAACCTTTGAAGGATTTCTTCCAGCTAGGCTTCCTCAAACTTGCGACTGAACTCGTCGTTCATCGCAGCCAACATGATGCATCGAACAGTGGTCCTGTCAGAGAGCCACTTCTGATAAGTGTCTTTGACCAAACCCCGAGCATTGGCAGCAGGGATCTTAGGTGCAGACAAGGCTATTACTGGCCAACCATCCAGAAGGACGCTGTAGACTTTGTTAAAAGGTGCGACGCATACCAGAGGTACTCGAATGTTCAAAGACGACTGGCTAGTCAGGTAACCCTGCTGATAGCCCCTTGCCATTTGCATAGTGGAGAATGGACATCCTCAGGCCATTTCTCCCAGCATCCGAACAATGGAAGTTCCTAATTGTAGCTATCGACTACTTCACCAAGTGGGTGGAAGCTGAACTATTGGCATAAATTTTCGAAGCCAAGGTTGAGACCTTCATCTGGAACTGCATCATCTATCGGTTCGGCATACCGCAAGCAATCATCACTGACAACGGGCAGCAATTTGACAATCTAAAATTCCAGAATTTCTACCATCAGTATCATATCTCCCACCGGTTTACTTCAGTTGGACACCCCCAATCCAACGGGAAGGCCGAAGTCACCAATCGAATAATTCTGCATGGCCTGAAGACCCGACTGAATAACGTCAAAGGGCTCTGGGTCGAAGAACTCCACTCAGTACGCTGGGCCTATCGGACTACCTCCCGCATGGAGATTGGAAAAACTCCATTCAATCTCACCTACAGGAGTGAGGCGGTCATACCAGTGGAAGTCTCGTTACAGTCTCTCTGGATTGATCATTTCATCGAACCAGCTAATTCTGAATAGAGAAGGGCTGACCTCGACTTACTCGAGGAGACCCGACTCCAAACGGACCTAAGGATGGTGACCTATCGTCAAAGAATGGCCAGATATTACAATTCTCGAGTCAAGGCTCGAAGCTTTCGGGTCGGAGACTTGGTTCTACGGAGATCAGAGATATCCAGGCCAACTGAACAAGGAAAGCTCTCTCTCAACTGGGAAGGCCCTTATCGGGTAGTCGAAGTGATCTGGGCTGGAACTTACCGACTTGAGCATCTAGACGGACGGCAAGTGGCACATCCTTGGAATGTAGATAACCTCCACAAATATTATCAATAAAGATAGCAATTTACTCTACAAAGAAGTCCGATCCTGATCGGCTAAGGCTCTAGTGTAGCCCACTCAAGTCCGACCCCGATCGGCAAAGGCTCTAGAGCAGCCCACTCAAGTCCGATCCCGATCGGTAAAGGCTTTAGAGCAGCCCACTCAAGCCTGATCCCAATCGGCAAAGGCTCTAGGGCAGCCCACTCAAGTCCTACCCTGATTGGCAAAGGCTCTAGTGTAGCCCACTTAAGTCCGACCCCGATCAGCAAAGGCTCTAATGTAGCCTACTCAAGTTCGATCCCGATCAGCAAAGTCTCTAGTGTAGCCCACTCAAGCCCGACTTTGATTGGCAAGGGTTCTAGCGCAGCCAACTCAAATCCGACCTCCGTCAGAAAGCACTTTGTGGGATCCTTAAACACCTAAGATATTTCCCTACAAATAGCTAGTTCGAAGATCCCTTAGGAATAATTCTAAAGGAGATGGTTCAGACTAAGCTAACCTCTCGACACTTAGAAATATTCCTTATAAATGATTAAGTTAAAAGCCGATGGGATGCTTGGCAACTCCATAAGGGGCTATTGGTCAGCCATCTTCTTCAGGCAGGAATAACCCATTCAAAAAAAAAGAAAAAAAAAATACAACAACAACAGTAAGACAAAACAAAAGACGAACATCAAGATGTTATTTCATTGATCAAAATTTTTTGTACAAGATATAGGCAGACTTTTACCACTGGTTCTAAGTCTTGCCAAGAATTTATAGAAGAGGAAGATCTTTCCCGCTCGTCGAAGGAACTTCGACTTCAACCTCCTGCACCATATCCGAAGCCTCAACCAAGGCCTCCGCCGGTCTCGCATCGGCAATGGTTTGGGCATTGGCCCCGGTGTCGGTCGGGCCCTCTTTTTCTTTCGGTGAGTGCGTCAGCTATATTGAGGAAAGGTCAAGCTCCGGGAAGGCTTTGGCCACCTTCTTCAGGCAGTCATCGAAGCCGTAGTTGTAGCTCACCGCTCCAGCCTCCTCCATTTCATCATTGAAGTCGGCTGAGGCCTGGTATTCTGCTATGGCATCGCGGACCTGCTCCTCTACCAACTCCTTCACCTCATTTAGCTCGGTCAGATATTTCCCCGCCAGTGCCTTGTAAGACCGTGCACTCCTTTCTGCGTCGGTGGACCACTCTTCGCTCTGGAAGTCCTTCTTGAGGATAAAAAAGTTTACAAAGAAGGAGGTCCTAGGTTCTACCCCAACCCTCTGGCACAGGACTGCGAAATAGCTGATGGCCCGAATGCTATTCGGGGTCAGCTGCGCAGGAGTGACTCGATACAGGTTGAAGACCCAAATGAAGAAATCACATACGAGAAATCGGAGACCGGCCTTCAGGTGGTCCTCGTACACCGGGAGGGCTCCCGGGCTCGGTAGCCGGGTCACCCTACCTTCCTGGTCCGGGATGGTGATGTGCAGGGTGGAGGGGATGTTGAACGTAACCCTAAGAGCCTTTACCCGATCCCGTACTAGTTCAGACTAGACCTGGTTGGGACCCAGTCCCTCTACCCTATGACTGGAACTCCGGCTACCAGAGGCCAATGTTAAGGGGCTTGGAGGAGAGAGGCTAAAAACATGATCTTAGGCCCAGCCGAATACACAGTCTTGGGCCTCAGCCACAGGTACCAATCCGATGGCGTCTCAAGACGAAGACACCCCTCCGATCCAACAACGACCACTCTTGGAGAAGAGGCCCGAAGGCAGATCTCCGACCAACATCAAAGCCACATGAACATGAGGACAACGATTACCATCGGCTGTCTAACTATCACCTCCATAGTACAACTACGATGGAGCGGCCACGTAGCCACGAACTCCAACGGTAACGCCTCCGGCCTGACCGGAATCGTTCAATAATCACCCATGATTACGGTCAGAGGGAAATCAATTAGCCCCCATCAAAACTATAGGAGAGAGGACAGAGCCGCAGGCCAGGCTAGCCGATATAAATACCGGTAAGAGGGGACACTCGAGGTAAGTGCAACAAAACCTTGAAAATACTAGAGTTCCTTTCCTCGCCATCTTCCTCCTTAGAATCTTCTCCATTCTGTTGCTGGAGCCCGCCTCTGACTTAGGCATCGAAGTGTCCACCACCTGAGAACATCCGGCCAGGAATCTATTTTGCAGGTAAACCACGGGAGCAAATCTATGATCTGGTAGCTCCGCCCGGTCGGAAGAGGGATTCTACGTCAACACCTTCAATCTTCTATTTTCTCTATGATATCGCAATCCTTACCGCCTAAAAATCGAGGATTCTAAGTATGTTATCATCTCATTCTCACTAACTTCTTTCTTTTTACTTTTAAATTTTTTATTTAAATATTCAAGAATCTTTATTGGAGACAATTTTGATCAGGAATTCCCTTTATAGATCCAGCAATAACTATCCAATAACAATCACAATTTTTTTTATTTTAGACGAGTCGACTTCAGAATTTGGCCAGAAATGTAGCAGCAACATTATCAAACAAAAAATTTTTTATTAATTGCTAACACATTAGCTTGGCTGGTAGAGATTTTGTCTCATTACCAATCGAAAAGATTTTTCTGGAGTCCTTGAAAGATCAGGATGTTTCATTTTTTATCGAAATTTATCTTTCCTATCCCTTTTGATTAATCAAAAAAAAAGAAAAAAACTTTGAATCAGTTTGCCGAGGACTTAACCATTTGATTGGAGAGCATGACATGATACGATAAATTGGTTATTTCTTAAACTGAGACTACCATTCCATTTTGTAGATCCATCCTGGGAGGTTTTCAAACTCTGGTTGGGGTACCGTAGAATACGCGCAGTAATCGGCCATCTAACATTGAGGTGATGTTGGCCACACGTCAACTTTAGGTGAGGTGAGGGAAGCCCCTCCATTTATATTTTAATTACGTATTTTCATGAGAGAGGTTGGTATTGGTTGAGCTAATGGATTCATGAAACGTAACATCCTGTGCCATTAGCGCGTGGCACCGTTGATTGTGATGCTTTTCTTTGATTTAGATATTTTTTAATTAAAAAACTTAAAAATAAAATAAAAAAATTAATAAAATAAAGGATTCGAGTTTCGATTTGAATATTTGTTGATTAAAAAGTCCAGAAATAAAATAAAAAAATTAATAAAATAATCCAGAAATCCCTGTTGATGGGTGGTAGTAAAAAAATTATGAATATATATAATAAATTTCGTTCACTCGACTGATGCTAGTGACAGTCAGGTTGACGCACTCATCTTCGGGTGGGAAACGATTGCGAAAAACTAATATGCGCCGTGTATCAGTTAGAGATATATATAATAAATCCCGATCACTTGGTTGATGCCAGCGGCAGTCAGGTTGACGTACTCATTTTCGGATGGGGAATGGCTGCGAAAAATTAATATGCATCGTGTATCGAATATTTCCTGGCTGGAATTAGGAGACCGTCTGGGAATGACCATGCTCGGGGTTTAACTTCTTCAACCCCCTCCGCTTTTTTGTTTTATCAAAAAAAAAAAAAAACATAACATCCTTGTTAAAGATGGCCATGCCCGGGATCTAACTCGTTCCACCACCACCCCAACCAAACCCCCCCCCTGCTTTTTTGTTTTATCAAAAAAAAAAAAAAAAAAAAAAAAAAACGTAACATCGTCATGGGCATCACGCTAGATATATGGCTGTTTGAGCCGTTCATTGCTCATCCGCAACCAAGTCTCTATTTTTCTTTCCCCTCCGAAAACAAGGGAGTCTCTTTTTTCCACCAAAACAAGCAAATCTCACTTGTGACCCTAAGAAGTCTGTTTTTTTTTTTATTATTATTATTAAAAGAAAAAATTTCTAGAACTGGGTGCGAAGTTCAGCTTGCAGGAGAAGGTTTTGGGCCTAGAGATTACCTTATGATGTAAAAATGTAACTGAATCACGGCCATTTAAGGTCACAGATAAATATTATATTACATGTTAGATGGAGATTCGATGCATCAACTCACAAAGATGTAATTTGTTCTCGCCTAGCTTTATGCCATGCAAGCTCAGTGTTTGCATGCACTCAAAGTTTAACGTGGATCGATTATGATGCATGGTCCAACATTTTGGACAGGTTATGCATGACCACTTGGAAGTATCGTTATTAGTCACTTTATATGAGGGGTCATAGGTAGGTGGTTTATTACTGGAATTAACTTTTCGAAAGAAGTGTCCAGATATAATTAGAAAGTTGTCTGCATAAATAAACATCCAAAAGGAAGGTAGTTATATATGTAATGAAACAACTGGTAACCACAATTTAAAGAAAGTTATTACAGGACAATAGACATCCTCTCTGCTGCTGGACATGATGGAAGGAATGGAACAACTTTGTTCTATTCAAAAGGTTGCTCAAGTAGTGAATTAGCAAAGATGATAGTGTTCCTGGCACATGATTGGATTAAAGCATCAAACCAAAAGTAATTATCAAATGACTTGCAGAATATTACTCATAATTTACAATGCAAGCTAAGGACTACTATGCACATCACTGTAACATAGGAATAGAGAGATTTCGACAAGAGATAAATTTACAAAAATAATCTAGCTTTGGAAGCTTCCGATGATTATCGATGGATGTTTTAGAAATTGTTTACAAGAAAATTGACAAACATGTACGCTTTCTTGTTTTGGGTATGCTCCTATAAAGTTTTGCAGAAATTATTTACATGAACGTTGATAGACACATGCTAGATGATAGTATATTTCTATGAAGTTATCCAGAGATTTCCTATGTTAGTATTTTTTTTGGGCACTCCTCTTCACCTTTTTCTGAAAATCAGACAATACTGCTCCTATATTAAAGATTATTCTCTCTGTACTTCTGAATAACAATTTTTCAGAGAATATTTATCAAGTTGTCAATAGATTTTTAGAAATATCTTCTTAGATGTTCACTATACCATACAGCCTGTAAAAAAAGGGTATTCATACCTAACCTTCGAAAAAGGGCTCTACGGATCTCCAAAGTAAGCATCACATTCCATTCTCCGAACCCTTTTTTTTTTTTTTTTAAGATTTTAGAGTGGCCTCCTACAAACTCGGTTTATTTTTTTTTGATTTTATGTTTGGTTTCATCCCGTAGAAGGCACCATGCATTGCTTTTCAAGTAAACGGTGTCTTTGATGGTTATATTATATCTTCACGGGACCCGGTAACCATTTAATATATTTATTAATCAATTTGTTATTATATAATAATATATTTAGAGGGAAATTTTTTTTTCTCCTTGACTTCTCAAAAAAAAAAAAAAGAAAGTTGTTATAAGAAAAAACTTTCAAACTACATGGTGCAGGGAGGGAAGAAGATTCATTTTCTTCCCTTCCATACATTTAACACTGTATAACACTGTCACCTTCTACTTTGATTACAATCCTACGACAATATTAGTCTGATAAACCCCCCCCCCCCCCCCCTCCCTCCGTAATCCAAAGCCTTTCTGGGCGATGTATGGTTTTCTATTGATCAATGGATCGTTACAACTCTCCAATTTTTTTTTTTTTTTGATTGAACAAAAAGGGATGGAGGGATAAATCCTAGCATAGCTATCCCCGTTCCATCAGGTAAGGCTCGATTCAAGATATTCATATTTGTACAATATTTTTTTATCTAAAGATGAGTATGGCAACCTGGAGAGCAAAAATTCAACCTATTCTTGTATACATGTCAAGTGGTCCAAAAAGTGAATGTTTAATCAACTTCTCCATGGTTGTTGACTAATTCATATATCGGAAATTCAACATGTTTATGCATGGAAATTGAGAGATCTTTGGAATGAACATGACTCTTTTGCAGTGCGCATAATTTACTACAGTATGCGGTGTATCATATTGGCCATTTATCATATGATGGATGTATGGCAAACAACACATACCACATGTATACACAGCCTGCACATTATTTGCTACACTACAGTGAATCTGGGATTTACCGGCGCTTTTTTTGACTTTTACCGACGCTTATAAGCGTCGCTAAATAATCTCCCGACGTTTTGTAAAGCGTCGCCTATGCAAGCGTTGGGACGCAACTTACCGACGCTTTGAAAAAGCGTCGCAATTCTAGCGACGCTTTAAAGCGTCGGCTTTTAGCGACGCTTTAAAGCATCGGTATTTAGCGACACTTTAAAGCGTCACTATACTAAACCCTAGCGACGCTTTAAAGCGTCGCCGATTAGCGACGCTTTAAAGCGTCGCTAGACACCAAATCTAGCAACGCTTTAAAGCGTCGCCAGTTTCAGTTCTAGCGACGCTTTTCCCAAGCATCGCTAGGGTTTAGTCTAGCGACGCTTTAAAGCGTCACTAGAACTCGCCACTTGACGCTTCAACGCGTCGGAGACACCAAACCTAGCGACGCTTTAAAGCGTCGCCAGTTTCAGTTTTAGCGACACTTTTCGCTAGAACTGAAACCTAGCGACGCTTTAAAGCGTCGCTAGACACCAAGCCTAGCGACGCTTTAAAGCGTTGCTAGAACTGAAACGTCGCTTTAAAGCGTCGCTATGCTTGGTAGTTAGCGACGCTTTAAAGCGTCGCTAGGTTTCAGTTCTAGCGACGCTTTAAAGCATCGCTAGACACCAAGCCTAGCGACGCTTTAAAGCATCGCCAGTTCCAGTTTTAGCGACGCTTTAAAGCGTCGCCATATCAAAACCTAGCGACGCTTTAAAGCATCGGTAGATTTTTTTTTTTTAAAAAAAATAAACAGCCATATATACAAACCCATAACCTGTATACATTACGAAAAATAAACATTCAAACCTGTATCACATCCAACATACACAAACAAATGAAAATATTCAAACTTGTATCACATATCACATCCAACATACACAAACACAAATACAAACCAAATATAAAAAGTTTTATATATATATATAAACATATCAATCCAAGTTCAAATAAACAAAAAGACATACATAAATAATAAAAAAACCATCTAGCATCACTGATCCGTGGGAGGCTGGTCGTCGTCAGGTCTGCGGCTCGCAGATGCACCAGGAACCTGCAAGATATACATCAGGAATTATAATACATACATTATATATATTCTCAATTATTAGATACATACAAAATTAATAAAAAATTACTTACCTGAGATGACATGAACATATGCAGCACAGATGTAACATGCTCTAGCTGAGACCTAATGGTCTGCATCTCTGCTCTGTCTGCATCACGTGTCTGTCGGAGCTCTGCTATCTCCTCCTGGAGTTGACGAACATGTAACTGATCATGACTCTCTCTAGTATCCCGAGTATATCTACGCACCTCAGATAACTGAGTAGGGGTAACTCCAATCCCATAACCCCTCACTCGTCCAGGACGCTCTGGTCCCATCAACTCCGAGAATACCTCGGCCTCGATGCGACTGCTCTGTGTAGATGATGAACCCTCGCCAGCACGCTCGGATATCATAAAGGTAGCCATATTCTATATTTGACAAAAAACACATATATTAATACTTAATAAAAATAAAAATATAAATCATAATATAACATAAATAAAAAAATACATATATATCTCTGGACTCGTCCCGAACAAAACTGCCATCCTGGTGAACGTGAGTCATCCGATAGAACTCCACCTCACCAGGCTCCCTCCCTTGCTGATCAGCCTATATAAAGAATAAATATTACAAAAAAAATCAAAATAACATATCTTATATCCCCGTACCATTATACATGGCACATGCATGATACATGATGATACATTATGTTAAAACTAAAAGTATACTACTAGTATTATGGGATGAGAAACATACAAACTCATGCCTGAGCCGTGCATAACTCTTGGACCCCGCTGTGTGAGGAACAAACTAAGCAGCTCGTGCAGCTCTACCAATATCAGAATACGTCTGCAAAATAAAATTAAAACAATGTTATATATTGTATAAATATAATTATAACAAGTGAAAATTAATAAATTTCGAAGTGTTTGATGATGCTACACAACCTGTGCCCTCTCAGAGAACCAATAGTGCACCAGCTCCATCCACTGATGAGGGTGAACATCAGGAGGACAGGTAGCTACAACCTGCTCCTCTGTCCTATCCTCTAGCTTGTAGTCTCTCTTCAACTTCGCCCTATATTCTTTCCACTTGTGATTGAGAGACTTAAGCATAAAATCAGATGAATCTGAAGGAAGAACGAACTTGCTCTACAATTTAATTAAACAATAAAATAAATATTAAATGAAAAAAGCAATTCAATTGTTAAAAACCTAAGATATAAAATAATATATTAATTTTTTTACCTGCATAACTCGTAGCATTTCTATTTTATATGCAGGAAGCATGTCGTTCCACTTCGAATAATTCAGGGGACATAGCTGACCACGGCGTGCTACTGTCCCCAGAAAGCTAGTCAACAAGCTAGCAGCTTTCTTAATAGGCTGCCCTAGCTTGTTGCACTCTATCACTATCCTCTCACCCTCAGGTAACTGCCACACATCACAGACTAATGTGGGTCCTCGCCTACGCCTGAGTCTCCCGGATCCATCTACAAAAAAAAAAAAATACAGAACATTGTATATCAAAACTATTGCATATGCATGAATTGAAATGAGATAGAATTATTAAATTATGTACCATGTATCTGTATATCATCGACGATAGGCTCGTCATCAGGATGATCCATAGAAGGATCGTGATGTACGGACTCGGAGGGAATAACGTCGTCCTGAGGCTGATGTGCAGAAATAGAGGGACTGCCATCAGATCGATGTGAAACTGATCGACTGCCCTCAGGCTGTTGTGCTGAAGAAGTACCAGCCTCGGTCTGGGAAAACTGTATCTGTACATCTGCTAATCGCTTCCTTCGAGGCATGGTGTACCTAACCTGCATTATTTAAAAACAAGTAAGTCAACATTATAATCAAATTATAACGGAAATGAATTGCAATTTAAAAGATAACATAATCATCAATGCAAAAAATGTAAACCATCTTACAAACTACTTATTGAATTATTGTGTGACTGAGTGTCGTGTTTTTATTTATGTATGGACCAAATATATGCTTGCTCGAGCAATGTAATGCTGAAGTATTAATATTGCACCTAAACTGCCTCATGTTTGTTATCTATGATAAATGAAATGCTTCTTTATGATGATGATATGTAGTTTAGATTAATCATATGAGAAATTGAAGAGACAAAAACAAGATTGCAACTTGGTGTGGATTCATGTTTAGGAGCATTTAGAGGGAAAACACTTTAATATTTGTATGTTCTTTCCTTCAAATATATTTAAGTTCTTCTAATGAGAAAGGATTAGTTCATGGTTATGACTAGCTCATTTAACTTTACATAAACCCAAACTTCCACCCTTCTTAAACGACCATGTTGGAGGATGACAAGATTTCATTTTAAAATTTTATTGTAACTGGGTTTCGGTGGTTTTTAGGTTTATGATATATATGGCAAAAATACTTTGAAGATGGAGGAGATCAAGATAACCTTACTATCAAATAAGGCTATGCACAAATATGATACAGGTGACAGTTTGATGACAAAGGATTTGAATCAAGAAAGAAAATGTCGAAAAGAAAAAGATGGCAAGAAAAAGATACACCTTCAATCAGATTATACAAGTGATCTTAACAGGAGAAGATCAATAACAAGATACACCTTCACTCTAGGTGGATGTCATATTAGTTAGAAAATAATACTTCAGGATATCATGGCATCGTCAACAATAGAGGCAAAATATATAGCTATAGTTGAGGCTATCAAGCAAGCAGCTTGGTTTCGGGGTTTGATAAAAAAACTTGGTATTGCACAAAAGATTGTTTGTATATATTGTGATAGTCAGAGTACCGTATATCTTGCAAAGGATTCAGCATATCATACCAGGACAAAGCATATTAATTTTCGGTATCACAAGCTCAAGAAATTTGTTGCGAGCGATTACATTCAGTTAATCAAGATTCCTACTCAGGAGAATACTACAGACATAATAACCAAGCTACTTCCGGTATTATTTGGCCTTGTTAATGTTAAACAACGCTAAGATGTGAAGACTCCAGGGCATGGGGGCAAGATTATTTACAAGCTTTCAAAGTTTCGTATAGACCAGAATGCGAAATCGAGATAGAGATTACTGTACGGCATCTCGGCTTTCATGCCGGTGCAATGACCTTGATGCTCCCGTCCCTTGAGAGTTATTCCTAGAAGTCCACTATCTACTTGGACCAATTGACAAATAGGCTCCGGCATCATCCATCGATGTTGGTTCAATGGTTAATCTTGCATCACTAGATATCCAGTGTTCAATTTTCTCTCTCTCTCTCTCTCTTTTAAAAAATAAAATAAAATAAAAGTAACTAGGTGAACGGCAGGGAAGGGGATCTCTCTCTTAGGCACACCTACCACGAGGACTGGGTAGCTTCCTATGTCACCCAGCATTCAGTCGATATTGTTTAGACTGGCATTTTAGGAACATTTTATTTTCAGATTTTGTTTAGTATTGGCATGGAAACTAGTTTCATCTCCCATGAGAAGAAAATAGAAGCTAATGAAATATTTCTGTGGCCATGGTAAAATGAGAAGAAGCACAGACACGATGTCGAAAACTTTTTCTCCTTTGAAATCCACGTACACTGATTTTGAGGCTCCTGTCAGTAGTAGAGCCAGAATTTTACTAATGAATACTAAGTGATCGGGTTAATTTAAGAACATCGGTTTAGATATGAAACATGAAACATAAAAAAAAAAAAAAAAAAAAAAAAAAAAAAAAAAAAAAAATCCAATGCGTGGAAACTGGTTGTTTAAATAAATTCTTAGGCTAAGCATCTAAGAAGTAACCTAAAAGGAGATTATACTCCATTTAATTAGCCAGCAGCAATGATGTTTGTAGAGGGTGGTCAAACTATATTATCTTCTGCTTTACATTAACAAATATCTCCATGGCTCCTAACTGGTTTAACATATTTGCAATGTCAGTCATCTACCTTACTGTAATCCAGGCGCATGCTTAACTGTGCATCTACCATGAACTCCAATGCATTGTTAATTCTTTTCATGGTTGCATCAACCAAACAATACCTCAAGCTACAAAATATACTGGCCATTACTTCAATAACTTTGAACTTTGGAAAAGAAAAAAAAAAAATTACCGAGCGAGGAGGAGGAGGAGGAGGGGGGGGGGGGGGGGGAGGAGGAGGAGGAGGAGGAGGAGGAGGAGGAGGGGGGGGGGGGTGTTCGGTGGCATGGGGGGGGGGGGAGGAGGAGGGGGGGGGGGGGTGTTCGGTGGCGTGGGGGGGGGGGAGAGGAGGAGGAGGAGGAGGAGGGGGGGGGGTGGGGGTTCGGCGACGGACCGAGCAGAGGGGAGGAGGGAGGGGGTTCGGCGGCGGACCGAGCGGGGGGGAGGAGGAGGAGAAGGAGGAGGCGGGGGGGGGGGGGAGGGTGAGGAGGAGTTCGGGGGGGGGGGGGAGTTGGTTTGGCGGCTGCAAGAATCAGGGTTCGGTGGGTGGGGGAAACATGGAGTCCGGCGACGCTTATAGGCGGGGGAGGGGGAGGGTGAGGAGGAGTTCGGGGGGGGGGAGTTGGTTTGGCGACTGCAAGAATTAGGGTTCGGTGGGTGGGGGAAACATGGAGTCCGGCGACGCTTATAAGCGTCGCCAAAAGTCCTGGACTCTAGCGACACTTATAAGCGTCGCCAAATGTCCTGGAACTTTTGGCGACCCTTTAAAGCGTCGGCAAAGGTCACGGACTTCGGCGACGCTTATAAGCGTCGGCAAATGTATGATCCGGCGACGTTTATAAGCGTCGGCAAAGGTTCCTGGACTCCGCGACGCTTAAAAGCGTCGGTAAATGTATAGTACGGCGACGCTTAAAAGCATCGGCAAAGGTCCAAAACTGTGGCGACGCTTTAAAGCATCGGTAAAGGTCCTGACGCTTAAAAGCGTCGGCAAATGGCCGATCCGGTGATGCTTATAAGCGTCGGCAAAGGTCCCTGGACTCCGCGACGCTTAAAAGCGTCGGTAAATGTCCCAAGTCTGGCGATGCTTAAAAGCGTCGGCAAAGGTCCCAGACTCCGGCGACGCTTAAAAGGGTTGGCAAATATCCCGGATTTCAGCGGGATGGTCCGGCGACGCTTAAAAGTGTCGGTAAAACTCAGGGTTAATTGCCGACGCTTAAAAACGTCGGCGGACTTTTAGTTTTGCCAGCGCTTTCAAAAACCGTCGGCGGGTTCTGGTTCTTCCCAACGCTTCTGAGAAGCGTCGCCACAAAAGGGTCGGGATAACCCTATTTTGCTATAGTGCTAGTTATCCATCATGCAATAGATGCCAGTACAGTACATCACATGTTGCAATGAACCCCGGAGGATTCATGGTCCTTTGGAATAGAAGGTCAACTTGTTCATGCATGGAGATTAAACAGCTTGGAGTCTACTGCCTACGAAGTAGTCAACTTACTCGTCATTTTATAGTATGGGAATCAAGTAATAGAACTAGTAGCAGTGATCGGAATAGTAAAGATGAGTTACCTACCGTTCTACTCTCTTCATTAATCTCTTATCATATTGTATCATAATCATTATTAGTAAACTTCATTTGTTCTTGCTCATTATTAGTAAACTTCATTTGTATCATAATTGTCATAATATCCTAGTTTAATTTTTAATTAATTATCGGATTATTCTTTGGACCAATTTTAATTTTTGGTTTATTAGTCAAATCAATATTCAAAGAAAAATATCTCCTGGACTTGATGAAGATTCTGATCTACAAAAAGGTATATTTTATATCTTCGGTTTCGTATCTTTATCTTAGTTCGAAGATTAAACCTATTATTTGACTCCGGCTTCGTATCTTTATCTTAGTCCGAAGACTAAGTCTAAACCTTATCTCCGACTTCGTATCTTTATCTTAGTCCGAAGACTAAGCCTATTAATCTTGTAATTCCGGTTTCGTATCATTATCTTAGTCCGAAGACTAAGCCTATCAATCTTGTATCTTTGGCTTTTTATCTTTATCTTGCTCCGAAGATGAAGCCTATCAAGTTAACATCTTTGGCCTCATACCTTCAGCATAGTCCAAAGAATATGTTATCTTATCTTCAGGATGGCCGTAAGTATTTACTTATTTTTTTTGTTATTTACAAAGAAACTCTTCCAAAGCGTATAACTAACATTCCCTTTAAGAGCGCTGCTAAAGAGAATGTTGAGTTCGCTTCGGATCTATTCTAAAAAAGAATAAGGCATATTAAACATGTGCGTTTTTCCAACTCCGAAATAGTTGAAGTCTATGCTGGTTATTGCAACCGCCCACATGGTCGAAATCCTCATATTGAATAACTAATTTTCCGACCGCCACTACTTACAGTTATGTTTTATTTGTTAACTCCCATAACCGTAAATAGTTGCATTTGGAGCCTATAAATACTGGTAAGAGGGGACACTCGAGATAAGTGAAGCTCATTCCCAGAAATTCGAATTCTTTCATTTCCCTTTCTGCTTTCGAGCTCTCTATTTTGCTGCCCGAGTTCTTGCTAATTTTGACATCGGAGTATCCCTGTCGGAAGATTTTTGGTCAGGGAATCTATTTTGCAGATTCCGGACGACGATGAACCAGCGGGTGAGCCACTTTATCCGATCGGCAGGGATTCAGTGTCAACAATAATCATTATCATAATCATATTGTTTCTTATTTCTTTTCAATTGCTCAACAGATAGTAACTCCTGGTGAGGCATAAAAACATGCACACCTCTTGTAGATGTAAGCCATGGACAAACACAAAAGCAACACCTCTTGTAGATGTAAGCCATGGACAAACACAAAAGGAACATTAAAATTACTCGAACGTACTGTCTTGTAATTTTTGCACAGAATACAAATCGACTATATGGAATACACGTACGGAAAGATACCGGCAAAAGTCTAATTTTTGACAGCAACGGATAACTTCACTTTATATATATTATTTGAATTTCTTGCTTCCATGTAAATATTCAAGGCCTACCTGATACATAGTTAATCTAGAATTAAATATTTATCCGTGTAAATTTTATATATATATTTTTAAATCTTGGCATTTTTATCAAACTAAGGATCCAAATTTATTCAAATCTTCATTGACCATTAGTTAAATTCAATATATTTATTATAATTTATAACCTTATTAAAAAAAATCAAAATAAATATATTATTTAATTTTTTGACCCTACATGAATATCTAAGATTTATCTAATGCATGGTCAACAAGGGATTAAATATTTATACAAATAGTTCCTTACAATGCTTCAATAAGTTTTATAATATGCCATACTTGATCCTACCCGGATATCTAACATCTATCTAATGCATAATAATAAGCAAGGACTAAACATATATCCAAATAGATCTTTACATTGCTTCAATAAGTTTTACAATATGCCATCCATCAAATATGTTTGTGGAGACGAGGAAGCTTGAACCCATAGGCAGTGTAACCGTGGGGATAGGTGAATGATATGGTGCAGTCAGGTCTCTCACCTTTGGTCGCTTGTTACTTTCGCTTTAGTCTCCTTTTTTTTTGGCCTTATCCCCTGTTCTTTCTCCTTCATTTTTGTGTGTCTCATATATATATATATTTTCTCCACTGCCATGCTAGTCTTCAGGATCCCCTTTTCTCCAGCCACTTGAGAACCCCAGCACCACAAGGATATTTTGCCTATGGTGACCATTGAGGGGCCTCGCCAGTCCCAAGACGGTCCCAGAGGTAGCTTTATCTTTTTTCGTTTATTTAGTTTGATCTCAATATTCATCAGCTCTTCATCCGGTTAATTATTGGCATCAACAATGTTCTCAACCTTAAAGACGTGTGTGTGTTTTTTTTTTTATAGTATTTGATGATATAGATCATATTTATCAACCATTTCATTTCACAACTACCATATTTGAATTTGATATGGTATCTCGAAATTCCGCTCTTGCCTACGCGTCTTTGAAAATGGGTCAAAAAAATTTGCAAGACTCTTCTTCATCTTCTAAGATACTTTGATATGAAAGGAAAGGAACTTAAAACTCATGCGATTACAATTATGACAGTTTTTGCTAAAATTGTATGTCCAGTTATCTTTGTTGGAAGTAATTTATGATTACTATAATCTAAGAATCAATAGTTATCATAGCTAAAAACTAAGAGACATAATCTAGAAATTATAAAGTCAAAGTGTCTCTGTTATGAAGTCCAAGAAACTCGGAAGTCTAAAAGTTTCATTAAAAATAAGTGTTATGTAAAAATTAAAGAAATTTTGTTTTAATAAAGAAAGATAAAAGATATCATCATAAATCTATATAAAGAGTCCTAGAGTTTAATGCTAACATATGAATAGTTTGTCCTCTTCCCTTCAAATCTTTCTTGACTATTACATTATATTCTTTCAAATTTTTTTCAGCCTCCTCTCCTGTTAAATTATGTTTATGTCCGTGAGGGTAGGATTGCTGCCCAGCAAGTAATGCCTTCACCAGTAGCGGAACAAAATGGATTCACAACCCCCCCCCATGGCTCCAAATCCATCCTGTCCCGGACAACAAGTCACCATGCCTCAGTTACGTCAGCCTCATAAAATTGCAATATCTTGTCCTAAAGGACAAGGTAGAGAATTCTTTTGCAGATAGAAAAATCTAATATCTCAAAAGCACACAGGAATTGAATTCAAAAATTATTTAGCAGGGGAGAGGATTTTGACTGCTAAAGCAAGCCCGGCCGGATGGGCCTATCATCTCTCTGCGTTTGCTAGGCGGTGCGCCACCTGAGACTGTTCTTTCTATCGTTGACGTCCAAAGAGAGGTGAATTCCTGCGTTCTTCTCCGGAATAAAACTAGAACTAGCCAGTGTCCCTGCGTGCGGTCAAATCTTAGTCCAGACTAATTTGGATTGGACAAGATAACGTGGAATGTCCATTCCGGAGGCGTTTGATTCCGGCGAATTTTGAACACGAGGAAGGCGATGGTAATTGATGATTGGCTTGGGGAAGTTGCTTAAAACCTTGGAATGACGGCGGTTATCGAGTACACCTTGGGTGGCTCATCAAAAATAATGAGTAGACGTGAGATTTGATTTTCGGTCATGGAACGGAAGACAACTTGACCCGGCTCGATCAGAAGCTTCCTTGTATGTTTCCTGTTTCTTGTGTGGGTTTTCCTCCGTATTTTTTCAAAGAATGGAAGTTTTACGAACGTTCCACCCTCCACCATCCGTCCACAAGTACCCATTTATTGACTATCTCTAATATTGAAATACATTTACATATTTTTAAACTAATTATAGAATATTAGAAAGCATAATTTAAATAAAAAATATTAGTGTATATATATATATATATATATATATATATATATATATATATATGACGATAGCTGGGGTGTAAAAATACAAATTACATTGGTCTGGCTCGAAGTCGGCGAGTAAGAAAGGCAGCATCCGGAAAAAGAGCGGCCCACCCACCACACCATCAATCTCACCGGATTCCTCGGCCCATCACATAAGGTGTGACCCTGTCCGTTGAACGTTGTTTTCCATAACAAACACGCAAAAATCACCTGCCCGATTGCTCCCATCTCGCGACATCCTCGTCCTGTCCAACCGCGCCTGCCAGGCGCGTGGCCTCTTCCGGCCATCATCCGTCCCAACCCTACAAGTGGGCTCGACCCCAACCACACTTCTCATCCTCTTGAGCTCGAGCAAAAGACATGACATGGATTTAAATCAACTTCGATAGCCTATTCCTGTATCCGATTTGCACTACACTCATTGGCCCCACCCACTCTAAGGAGTTCGGCTTGCCACGGCTCGAAAAGGACTGCTATTTATGGGGAAGTCTTGGCGTAACCGTCCACGTGGCAGGTTGTTACTGGGGAGCACGTGTGGCGTGTCAACTTGGTTCTTGTCGCCCTCCCCCCACCCCTGTTTGGCGCAACCGTCGCCGGATTGGTGGTGCTTCGAGACCGCTTTGGTTTGCTTTCGGGAGAACGATTGGATGGCGACAAAAAATGGCTACGGATAAAATGCCTTTAAAATTCCCGTTGGCTCTCGTGGTGATAGTTATACGGGTTTGTTACGCTTGGAAATGTGTCCGTATGCATGTAAGAGAACTACAATTTTGAAGAGAAAAATGAAAAAAAGGGATGTCTGATGAAAGACTCACCGTCCTGACGGAGGGCTGGAGGAATTAAAATGGAGAAGACCCACCAAACCCTATCAAATTTGTGGATTAGACAGTTTATTTGGACGTGGCCCTAGGCTCCACAAACCCTTAATCATCCCGTGAGATAAAAAAAAATCACCAATGAATCCATCAGGGTTGGACCACACTTGTATGGTTACGCTGTCCTTGTCTACACCCAACATCAGTTCAAGTGCCCGCCCTTCGGTCTAATTAAGCAGTCTTTATCATGATAACTTCGTGGTATGCTTTACTTTTCAACGGATAGGATTCGTAATAAAAATAAATAAATAAATCACTATTTCGACCATAATCATTAGAATTATCAATTTATGAGCATTTGATGTTATTTTATTTCAAATCAGTGTTATTTTTCCTTAAAAAGGGTGGAATCGGTCCGAATCCTATAAAATTAGATAATTTTATGAATAAAAATTTTATTTACATTCCTAAACTAAACACTATTTAATTATAAAATTTTTTAAAAAATATTTAATCAATTTAATTATAAAAATAAAAATAAATTATTTTATAAAAAAATAATTATTCCAGAAGGACATTATTTTTTTTCCACGGGTCTCCGACAACTCCCCACCCTCGATCTCCTCTGCCACCCAGCACGCCTTCCCGGCATCCACACCAGTAGCTCGCCAGCACCTTCTCCCGCCACCATGCTGCCCTCTCCGCCTCCCTCTCCTTTTTCCGGCGGTGGGTCCCTTTGCCCCTGGGCAGGTTCGATCGGGTCGGCGCGGTACCCCGGCGGGTCGACCCGAAAGCAGGGCCCCTGGGCCCGGCGAAGTTCCACGGCTTCACGGCGGATCGTCGGCGTCGGGATGGTGACGCACCTTGGCCTCCATCCTCTGGTACTCTAGAGTCACCACGTGCTCCGTCGACACCGCCGTTTCCGTTGGCTTGGCGAGCGAGAGGAAGCCGGATTCGGGCAGCCTCCTTCCACTATTTCTTCTCCTCCAACCGGTTGCCATTGCCATCAACCTTCTCCTCGTCCTTTCTCCGCTCCAGGCTTGTCGTGCCTCGTCTCCATCGGATTTGTGGTTGCTGCACCTCGCCGCCCATCTCCTCCCTCATTTTTTCTCATCACCACCTCCTTTCGGCCACCGTTTCTTCGCTGGTCATGCCTTGTGCCGGCACCTTCGCAACGAGAAAAATAAATTTTAGCGAAAAATTTTTCGGTTGCTAATAATTAAAAATTAATTGCTAAATTAATTTGTAATCGATTTGTAATCGAAATTAGTCAGTTACAAAAGTATAGGTCGTTAAAATTTGTGACCGATTTTTTTCGGTTACAAAATTTAGCAATCGATTTAGCAACCGAATTTGACATAATTTTTTGAAAAAAAAAAATCAAAGAAATATAATACAAATTTAGAAAAAATAAAAAAAAATTGATTACTAAATCGGTTGCTAAAAAAAATCTAGAAAAAATAAAAAAAATAGGTTGCTAAATCGGTTGCTAAAAAAAAAATCCAGAAAAAAAAAAAAAAAAATCGGTTGCTAAATCGGTTGCTAAAAAAAATCAAAAAAATTTAAAAAAACGGTTACTAAATCGGTTGCTAAAAAAAAATCCAGAAAAAATAAAAAAAAAATCGGTTACTAAAAGAAAATCCAGAAAAAATAAAAAAAAATCGGTTGCTAAATCGATTGCTAAAATTGAATAATTTTTTTAAAAAAATATCAAATATGAATTTTTTTCCTGAATTTACAAATTTAAGCTGAGATATATAAAGCAGATATTCATTTCAACATTAGCCACAAATCATTGAGAATGGTTCAATCACACCCATTAGACACAATCGCAACATATAAAGCATCAATTAGACAACTTAGGCACAAATTCGATATTCATTTCAAGGGTTCAATCACATCCAATTATCCAAAAATAACAGCTACATACACCAAATGGGTTTAACTAGAATTGAATTCCAGGTACAAAATGAAGGTAAAACAACCAAAAAATTCTATAAGTCATAACTTGAATACTGTAATTAATCATCAGATTTAATGAAAAATAATAACATTCAGAAGCTCAGGATTGTCTCTTTTTCTACATTTAGAAGGGTCTAAGGCAGCAAATAGTTGCTTACAAAAAGAGCAAGCCATCTAAATTTGCAACACCATTTAGATCCTTGCAAAATGGTCCGATCCAGCATACAGTTTCAGCATTTGAAGCATCACGAAGATACCAAGGCAACTCATCATAGCCTAGGTAACAAAAGAAAATCAATGAAATTAAAATGCACAATAAAACAGCAAAAATCGAACAAAACTTTCAAACAATAAGATTCAGAAGCTCAGGATTGCCTCTTTTTGTACATTGCGAAGGATCTAAGGCAGCAAATTGTTGCTTGCAAAAAGAGCAAGCCATCCAAATTAGGTACCTTAGATTTTTGCACTTGCAACAAGGGCACCTGAGTTTTCCTTCACTTTGAAAGTTAGGTTGCTGACATGCAAAGAGTACAAAATCTTCCACGTCCTTTAAAAATTCTTCGGTATATCCCTTTTGACCCGGTAAAAGTCTATTATACATCCAACTACGAAGTTGAAAGATATCCATATTCTGTACCATATCAAAACATGATGATATAGAAAAATCAAATGAAGGTGGACTAAGCATTGTTAAAGAAGATGGTTGCATCTAAAATCTGCATAAGTCCCTCTCCCTCTTTGAGATATAAATTAACATATATAAAAGAATATTATAAAAGCGACTAGGTCTTAGAACCGGGGCAACAACATATTTACACATAATTCCGTAGAAACTTATCGCTGAATTATGACATATATACCCTTTGATTGGGGGTTTATGTGTCCATCCATATCCAAATGCAAGATAAGATCCAAAGCCTGAAGGATTTTGTTTTTCCCAGAGTGTCAAGTTTCATCCTATGGGATGAAAATCAAACTTCTATAGCATTTACATCTCGAGGGAAAAAAAATCTGAACTCAATGTGATTCCTTAGGGATAGTATGCCCATGGTGTTTGTGTGTTTTACTATAGAAAGTTTGGAAACAATGAGATTCCTTAAAGTAACATTATCATCATAATATGATTACATTATACATGCAATGATCAGTATCCATAATGAATAATGAGAAAAGGTAACAATAAGCCAAGAAAAAAATAGGCAAAGAAGTTGGATTTGATCCTTAGTCCAACATACTACGTGGAGGAGTTTTATATTAGGAACTATCGACAATCATTATTTATATTCTATAACAAGATAATGAAGTCAAATTAAAAATGACAAAGGCAAAAGAGGATTTATGAGAATTCTGAAAATAATACATGAAGAGCTTTAGAAAGCAGAATGACATGACACACTACGATATGAGATATTAAAAAGCTATATATAAACCTCATCATCAAGATAATCATGAAGAAAAGAATTATTTTGTTCATAAAAGAAGAAATGCAATCACTAACAAACCATAATACTAGCAATAAGAGTGAATAATTACAATTTAAGCCTCTGAAGTGACCATTCTTGTATATCTATCTTTAAATATTCACTAGTAACTACTTGATGAGATTTACTTAGAACATACATACAAGTTATTGGGAGCCATTCTAGGTCTAATCAACTAGACTATTTCCATGTTTTGAACTTGTGACACCCAAGTCAAAATGTAGCAAGCCAAGTCAAAATAGAGCAAGCAACACTGAAAAAAAGCATGCATTCATTGAAATGAGGAAAAGGTTTTTTCTAAAAAAAAATTGGAAGACAGCGATACCGGGATCCGGTGGGGCTCGGAGATGAGGAAGGGAGAGCCGGAGGCGGCGGCCAAAGGGGCTCGGACCCGAGGAAGGGAGAGCCGGAGGCGGCGGCCGGCGGGGGTCAGACCCGAGGAAGGGAGAGCCGGAGGCGGCGGCAAAAGGGGCTCGGAGCGGAGGAAGGGAGAGCCGGAGGCGGAGGCCGGCGGGGGTCGGACTCGAGGAAGGGAGAGCTAGAGGCGGTGGCCAAAGGGGCTCGGAGCGGAGGAAGGGAGAGCCGGAGGCGGCGGCCGGCGGGGCTCGGACCTGAGGAAGGGAGAGCCGGAGGTGGCGGCCAAAGGGGTTCGGACCCGAGGAAGGGAGAGTCGGAGGCGGCGACCGGCGAGGCTCGGAGCCGAGGAAGGGAGAGCCGGAGGCGGCGGCCTGCGGGGCTCGGACCCGAGGAAGGGAGAGCTAGAGGCGGTGGCCAAAGGGTCTCGAGGCGCAGGAAGGGAGAGCCAGAGGCGACGGCCGGCGATGCTCGGACTCGAGGAAGGGAAAGCCGGAGGCGATGGCCAAAGGGGCTCGGAGCGGAGGAAGGGAGAGCCATAGGTGACGGCCGGCGAGGCTCGGACCCGAGGAAGGGAGAACCGGAGGCGGTGGCCAAAGGGCCTCGAGGCAGAGGAAGGGAGAGCCGGAGGTGGTGGCCGACGGTGCTCGGACCCGAGGAAGGGAATGGCTAGGGTTAGGGAACGAGAGAAAAAAAAAAGGGGCGGCTAAGATTAGGGAACGAGAGGAAAAAAATGGGGCGGCTAGGGCATCTTGTAATACGAAAAAAATCAACCCTCCATTTCTAAAAAAAATAAAAAAAACAAAAAATATTAGCAACCGAAAAAATCGGTTGCAACTTATAAAATTATAAAATTTATTTTTAAAAAAATTAGCAACCAAAAAATCGGTTGCGAATTTCAAAAATTATAAAAGTTTTTTTTAAAAAAAAATTAGCAACCAAAAATATCGGTTGCAATTTTCAAAAATTATAAAAATATTTTTAAAAAAATTTAGCAACCGAAAAATTCGGTTGCAATTTTAAAAAATTATATATTTTTTTAAAAAAAATATTAGCAACCGAAAAAATCGGTTGCAAATTACAAAAATTATAAATTTAATTTTTAAAAAATTAGCAACCGAAAAAACCGGTTGCAATTTTCAAAAATTATAAAAACTATTTTTAAAAAAATTTAGCAACCAAAAAATTCGGTTGCAAATTTCTAAAATTATAAAAAAAAATTTAAAAATATTAGCAACCGAAAAAATCGGTTGCAAATTATAAAAATTATAATATTTATTTTTTAAAAAATTAGCAACCGAAAAAATCGGTTGCAAATTTCAAAAATTATAAAAGTTTTTTAAAAAAAAAATTAGCAACCGAAAAAATCGGTTGCAAATTTCAAAAATAAAAAATTAAATTTTAAAAAAATTTTGCAACCTAAATATCGGTTGCAAAATTTTATTTAAATTTAATTTTTTTTATTTTTGAAATTTGCAACCAAATTTTTCGGTTGCTAAATTTTTAAATAATAATTAAAAAAAACTAAAAATAATTTCTATTTAAGTTGCAAAATCAGTTGTAAAATGAAATTTTAGCAACTGAATTTGCAACCGATTTAAATCGGTTGCTAAATTATTCAGAAAAAATATCGGTTGCAAAATCGATCACAAATTTTTTTAAAAAAATCGGTTGCAAAATCAGTTGCTAAAACTTATTTTTTTTATAGTGCTCGTCGTGCACCATCCCTGACTTCCCCCGTTCAAGTGTGGGATGGCCTCATGCCATCCCCTGTTTCAATAGAACAAAAAAGAAAAGGGAAGAGGAAGAGCGGAGGAGAAGAGAGAGAGGGGGGGGAGAGGGGGGACACAAAAAAGAAGAAGAAGAAGAAGAAGAAGAGGAAGAAGAAGAAGAAGAGAGAAAAGGAAAAATAAAAAAGAAAAAATAGAAGGAGAAATATTTTTTTATTTTTTTTTAAAAAAAAAAGGAAACAAGAGGGGAAAAAATAATACCTACCTCGTTAAGGTAGGAAAGTTTGGGTACTCGGATTTTGGATTGCAAAATATAAAAAATAATATAGATATTTAAAATTTAATTTTAAAGTTAAAAAGCTATAAAAATATAATAATTTTTTAATATAAATTATTTTATAATTTTAATGATAAATATGATATTTTGATAATATTAAATTCATTATTTTAACAAAATAAATGATAAATAGTAAAGGAAAGTGAAAGAAAAAAAAATAATTTATGATCCAAACATAGAATAGAATTATTCATATGAGAACTATTTTTTAATAAAATTTAGATACAATTTTATAGGGTCCAATCCTATATTCTAACATGATTTTTATTCTAAATATAAAAATTTTAGGCATCCAAACATATCGTAAATATCTAATATTCTTAAATATCCAATATCTCTGTTTAGACGAAGAAGGCATATAATAATGTCAAGCGCGTCCAGTACTATATTGTGAATGTTCGAGAACGGACTCCATATATCGACTCCATACATCAAACTCCATCTTTATTTATTTCTCAAATTTTTAGAGCGTGGAGCAAGTAGGTATAGGAACCTACCAAAACTATTCTACATACTGATGCGAACATTGGCACTAACGTTGAACGCCAAGAAGGATATCTTTTTTTTTCATGGAACAATTTATAGTTGTTGGATATATATATATATATATAATATGAGTCGCAAAGACTAATGAGAACGGTTGAATATTGGTTTATAAGATTTTCTCCTGCTTTGCTGGTCCAATAAATTGTTCACTTCCCGAAAAACATGTGCAGCTTTCAGGGAAACGCACTCCCTCGCAGCACTCCAAATTTTTGCAAGCGAATGGCAAGAAGAAGGAGCTTGAATCCAAACCTAAATCCATTCATCGACTACAGTGAAATCATCCTCAATTATCAAATGAACAAGTCTCAACACTTATCTCGTACAGGTGACTGGTGCCCAAGCTACCCTGAGCTACATTTCAGGCACCGAAGTGTCCAAACTTCAACTGCTCCTAAACTTTCGCTAGTCCAGAGTCAGGTTTTCTGATGATAAATCTCAAGCCACCCTCCAAAATACTATCATCGAAGTTAATTTTGTAAAATCTTGGAATGAAAGCTCTCGGATGATATAATCCAACTGGATCACTACATGAGCTGAAGAGAAACTACAGATATCTCAAGCTATCGTAGTCGCACCGATCAAAAAGTGCTGAACGATCCCGTCATAAATAAATTATCTTCGCCGGCCAGACTAGAAATAATTTTTCACCGGTCACGATGGATGTCATGATCAAGGATTTAATTGGTAGAGGGAGTCCCTCTCCACGAAGCCTTTTTCTTTTTCATGGACGTATCCTCTTTTAATTGGCAAGCTCGAAGCCACCTTCTCCTCGTAGAGAAATCGTGTTCAGAGTGTGGATGGATCATGTTATCCTTAATATGGACAGGATTTTAACTTTTATTTCATCCATGATGCTGGTGGGGTTTTTGTTGTAGTGCGTGGCTTTCACCTTTGAATGATTCCCCATCGATTTCATGGGACTGAGACAATCTGAAAAGGAGAGATTCCTATCTGCATGTCCATGTCGATTTAAGCAATCGAGCACTGCGACGTTAACTCAGAAAAATTCATCCAAAAAAGTCGCTCAAGTACCTCGCAGCATTCACGGCGCTTCAATACATGGTACATTCCACGATGCCAATTCGCAAGGGGCGAGAGAATACGACGCACCACCTGACCGACTTCTCCTGTTAAGTGAAAGTGAGACAGGTCGCCCTCTTCAACCCGTCACTCATTAGCCTAGATTCAGATTTTTTTTTTTTTTAAAAAAAAAAATCACTCTCCAAGCCTATTTGGATATATTTATAAAATTATATTAAAGATTCTGTATAATTTATGAATTACTAGATGAAAGATATTATTAAATTTATTGGTCCTGTACAAATTATCCAAAAATCTATCTGGCATATGGTTGATATGGGACTAAAACATACGTTTGGATCTCGCACATCCACTGGTCATACATATTTCAATATATGTGGGGTTTGGACATAGAAAATTCATTAAGCGGATCAAGGCCATTGGACCTAGAAAAAATTTAATCCTTTTTTAATTATTTTTATATGCAATGGTTACACCTGGCTAGGATGAATTCATCTTAACACGTAGGGAGAGCTGAGAGTCAGAAACGAGAGTCATCCGTTCTTCTGGAAAGAAGGCCCAGGTCCTTTCGACCCATTCGTTTGCAGGCTTTCGGCCACATTGTTCTTGGTAGGAGCCGGCTTCTCACTAAATGGGCACCAACGAAGGAGGGAAAAGAAAACAAATAGAAGTAAAGCAAAAACAACGGTGGACCAGGAAAGCTAGCAGGAGCCATGGTACAGGGGGCGACGGAGAATGGGAATCGTCCGGGCTCTCGCTTTAGGTTGGTCCCTCTGCTGCTGCTAGCGTAGGTGCGGCTGAATGCGATATAAAAGGGAGGGACTTGGACTGGCATTCGGTATGTCCGTCGATTCTTACTATCGGATCATCTCATTATTAAGGATGATTCGGCCACTGTTATTTTCTAGATTAGGGAAGCCCGATTCCATGCCTTCACATCTCATGATCTATGATATTGCTCTTTTGTTATGTTGCTGCTCCTCCATCATGCTCAAGCATGTGTATCAAAAGGCTAACACGGTGGCTGATTGGATGATTTTCTATGTTGTCAGTCATTCGAGTCAGGTATTATGGACTTACTTGGAGGACATTCATGTTTTTCGGGACTATATTTTTCATGATTTTTTTGAATGTATTCATATAGGAATTATTGGTTGAATGATCGGCTTTACCATATATATATATATATATATATATAGACCTCGAGGAGCCGAGCGGAGGGAAGATCTCTGGCCCTCGCTATTCTCCATGGTCCCGCACCATCCCAGCATCCATCGGCCTAACTTGTAGGTGAGGGCATTTGATAATAATGTTGTAAATGTGAGTTATAATTTAGGCTAACTAATTAGCTAATGCCACTAATTGGTTCTGGTTCACATCCGTTCTGTCTCAATTTTTACTAATTGGTTCTGCTTTACATTGCTGGGAACAACCGTTCTCTCTCAATTTCTC
Source organism: Areca catechu (assembly GCA_021397845.1). Lineage (NCBI taxonomy): Eukaryota > Viridiplantae > Streptophyta > Magnoliopsida > Arecales > Arecaceae > Areca > Areca catechu. Next base: position 58,482,385 of record CM038039.1, on the reverse strand, counting down.
CTCGGGATATAGGATAACGTTAATGGAGGCCGGGCCCTAATAGTTGCCATTCTAAACGAAGAATTCAGCATCATTGGACTAGCTGCTGCTCCTAGAAGTAATACAAGGATACAAGGGAAAGTGACCGCAAAAACGATTGCAATCCCATGATTTCAACGGAAAGTGAAATGAGACACCGATAAAGAAAACTAAAATAAATAAATTTCTCAATTGGACGGGGCAGTACTCAAAGGAAATACTGGTAGATCCGGAAAGCATTATTTTTTTAAAAAAAATACATAACATGCCATCTTAGAGAAATATATTGCATTGAAGTCAGCCAGGACAGCGGCCCTCTTATATACACCAAGGATACCACGCCGAATTGAAGAGATTTCAAGTTACGACTAACTTGAAATTTGTTGATATTGAACTTCGATGATTGGCTCGCACCGTCAGGAATCACTGGCCAGTCACCTAGAGCACCTGCAAAATAAGTTCCTGATCAGAAGTTTTTTGGTAGGGATACTCTAATGTTTAAGTCAGTAGAGCTCAAATAATAGATAGAGAATCTTTAGAGAAGTTAAGTCATTATTATTTTACTTTTTTTTTATCTTTGAAGGTCTCCTCTTACTGGTATTTATAGGCATTCCTCTCAATAAAATTCGATTGGAAGAAACTTCTTATAGTTAATCTCAACGTCATCTTGTTGGAAGTAACTTATTCTTGCTATAACGGGTGGCCGTTAGAATGGTATTCTTGTTAAGACAGCTATCTTTTCCCGTTATCTTCATTTGAATTTTTTTTTTTTTTTTTTTATTGGTTGGCAAAATTTGATCATTGATCCATCTGTTGGCACTCCACCAGATATTTTTTTAGATTGAGTTGGTTGGATTTATGAGTTGATCGGATTGTTATACTTGAGAGATGAGTCGATCGGATTTTATATTGTTGGCTGTCAGTTTTTTGAACTTTAGTCTTTTGTTAATCAGTCTGACCATCCTATCATAACAGTTGCCCTCCACTTCCAATTTCAAGACGTTTTGTCATCTTGAAAGAAGGAAGTTATAATGATTTTTTATCACTTTTGTGTTCTTCTTTTCCATGCCGGTATTAATGCATCATGATGGGTTGCTTCGTTATCAGAATCATCATCGAAGGGGTGACTTCTAACGATGATAAATCCTAGAGGCAGCTGGCATCATTGATTTGTTTTCCTTTTGGGCATTTCACCATTGCCAGGTGTCGAATTCTTATTGCTGACGGAGGTGTTCTCATGGATCAAGGCATCATATCAGTATCTTTTCTAGTGGCTGCATATCTTTAGTCGAGATCCTCATACATGGCATGATCAGGGGTTTCTCATGCCACTCGAGGATGAAATCATAGCCATTGACGTCTTGATATAAAGAGCTTCCTTCATTTGCCCAATTTTGAGTCTTTTGTCATTCCAAAGGGTTTTTTCTTTAGGGTCTTCATCTTCCCCGTATCTTCTTCCTTCCCTTCGAGCTTTTCACAAGTCAGCTTTCATCTTTTTCTTTCTTCTTTCCACCATGTTTAGGTTTTTAGAGGTCTCTGTCACTGGTAAATCTTCAACTCCTATGTAAGAGGCCAAAGAACAGTCTTTTGGCAGTTCCTGTCCTTCGAGGACAAGAGGTCCAAACATGGAGAACCTTCATCCGGGCCTAGTTAGAAGTTCCCTCAATGAGTCCAGGGTAGCCATCCCACGGGATTATTACAAGATTCTATAGGATTTTCCAGCATTCATCCCTCAACTTGGTGATAGGATTAATAGGTCTTCTTCTAGTAGTATAACCGTATACGAAGAACATCTTAAGGCATGTCTTCATTTTCCTCTTCATCCTTTTATCATTGGACTTTTTAATTTATATCATGTAGTTCCTGCACAACTAATTTCAAATAGTATTCGGATCATTAATGCCTTCCTTGTCCTATACCATGACCTTCAGATTGAGCTTAGGACTTCTCTTTATTATTACCTTTTTCTCTTAAAAAAGGACTTCCATAGCCAAGGATAGTCGGTCATCGGCCCCCGTCATGGTCGAAGGTTTATCTTGGAGCTTCCATCCACCATTCATGGATGAAAATCCTGTTTCTTCTTTCTATTATCTGTCCGACCTTGGAGCTTGGTACTAAGTGGACAGAGCCCTGTCTGACCCCAGACGATAGAAATAAGGTTCTTGTAGCTGACAAAAAAGATTATGAGAGATTTTTAGGAGTCGAAGTTCCACCAATGAAGGAGTTGTTGAATGAACATAGCCTTTTCCTTATCCAAATTAGTATATCACCTAGTTTAGGTATATTATGATAAATAAGCCATATTCTTCTTTTCCCTCTTCTTTTAGTTGACTGATTTTCCCCTTTTTCCTTTTTCAAAATAAAGGATGAGGCCGGATGCCAGGAAGCTCCGACAAGCCATCCAAAAGAGGCAGGCTACCAGTCCTTCGAAGGCTCCCCAAAGTCTGAAGAGGATTCGGGTAGCTGCCACTTCCTCGAAGGCTCTAGTGGGATAGATCATCCCAATCACGATGATGATGATTTCGGATGAGGATGACATTCCTCTCACCGATCTCCGTCCAAGGGCTTCCTCGTATATCGACCATCCTTTGGAACGGCTGACCATTCCTGCTGACATATCTTTTTCATGGGTCAGATCTCAGGATAAAGGCAAAGCTCCTCAAACTTCAGGGTCCGAGGAAGATCGTTAGGCCGAGGAGGAGCCAAAGCAATTCACCAACCTCAATGTATTTTCTAACGAGTTAGGGTTGGAGAACCTCGAACTAGCTCGTCGGCTCTTGAAGGCCATCATCCTTCTGAAGGACTGGGAGATGACAAAGACTCATTGCCTGGATGAGATTATCCCCTCTTTTTACCTGAGCCTCCTCAAGGTAACTTTATCCCTTCATTTTCTCTTCTATCTTCTTTCTTTCATGAACATTCGCTAATTTTTACCTGTTGTCTTATTTCAGTTTATTTATGAAATTTTCTTGATCAAGGAGAGCTTCTTTGGTTTCACCGAGCTCAGTCGCAATCTTCATGACCAACTTGAAATGGCAAAGGTCGAGAGGGAAGTGCTAAATAATTGAGGCATAGCTTGGAGGAATAGTTGGAGAAAAGTGTCGCCGACAACTCTTCCTTACAGAAAGAGTTGAAGACGATGCAGGATAAGATGGCCGAGGCTGAGGCCAAATTAAAGAAGAAAAATAAGAAGCTTCTTTCATCAAAGAAGCTAATAAAAGAGCTTAAGCAAAAGACCGATGAAGCCTTGACCTAGAGGGGAGCAACTGAGGAGAGGGTCGTTGATGCGGGATGAAGCTTTGATACCAGAAATGATACGGGACTACTATGCTAAGATGGATGAGATGCATGCAAGTGATTTTTCTTTCTGTTGTTTTAAGTTTTTAATAGGTTTACTGATTCCCGAAAGTCAAGTGGAGAATAGAACTAGTGATTATGTAAGAACAAGAAATTTCTAGCATGCAAATATAGCCCCTAACAAAGATAAAGAGAGAACCATGGGATTGAGAAACCCCGATAGGACTTAGCTCTGGATCAATACCTATTTAGAAGACTAGGGAGTGCAAACCATTAAGACTCTGATGCACCTGATGCCGAGTTCGCTCTTCTCGCGGATGCGGCCTGGAAGATCAAGCATTCGACCCTGCGGATTTGCCGACTTTTCGTCTGATGGTCCCGAAGGCAAGGGAGATGACTCCTTTGTCCGTGGTACCTGGAGGACTTGCAAGCAACCAAGTGAAGGGTTAGAAAATAACAAGAGAAGGGTATAAGAGAGTAAGAAGTTATGGGAAAGGAATTGAGCAAGATGATTGAGTAAGGCTCTTCTTGCGGGGCATCCAGGTGGATCTTTCAGGGGTGTCCGAGCTTGAAGATGGGTTGGTGGCTTGCGAAGGAAGAAGGTAACTCAGGACATCTCACCCCTCGATGTTCCGAAGGACAAAGGCACTCTCTCACAGAGTTCCAAGTCGAAGAGACAAGGGCAATGAAGAAGAAAACTTCAGAATTTTTTTTCATTTCATCAAAATTATCTTTACAAGAGGGCTAATGACTTTTTATAAGAACCCAAGTTCTCATTCAAATTTGAAAGAAAGGTTACAAGACTTAAATTGGGGAGGAGACAAAGGTGGGTTGTCTTCATGAGTCAAGGGGCGCCTATTTGAAATTTGAAAATTCTCCTTCATGAAGCCTTGGCCGACTTTGACTTGGTTTGCTCCTAGGTAGAATGGCTTGATTTGGGGGAGTGAAGATAGGATGTTGTCTTCAAGAATCAAGGGAGCACCCATTTGAAATTTGAATCCTTTCTTCATGACACCTTGGCCTTGGTGGAAATGCTTGATTCGGGGAGGGAAGAGAGAGAGGAAGGCTGTCTCCATTTGAATTTTGAACTCCTTCGCCGATCATGATCTTTGGAGAGGCTTGATATGTGGAGTGAGGTGGGGATGTTGTTGGCTTGGATCAAGGAGAGTTTTTATGGACGTCCACATGTCATTTGAATTTGAATTTTTAGCTTGTCTTGGTCGCCCAAGGTGCTTGATGAAGTGGCGCCTCCCATACCATGTGCCATTATTGATGTGGCACTCCATGAGCTGAAGTGGCGCCTCCCATGCCATGTGGCATTGATGATGTTGTACTCCTCATGAGTTGGCACTCCTCACCTGGCATGGAGAGGTGGCTTGACTCATCTTCTATTGAGCTTGACTTGATTGCCCACTTGTGAACTCGTCTTCAAACTAGCTTGAGCCCATCTTCAAATTGACTTGAACTTGTGAACCGATTCGGCTAATTACAAGACCAATTGACCCTAACTTGACCAAATTGGCTAAATTACAAGACTAAACCAAAAATTGAAACCAACTAGATACTAATTACATGACTCGAAAGCAATTACTCAGGCTTTAACCCTTATTACAGGATCCAAAAGACTTAGAAACTCTAATCAGAGATCCACAGAGGGTTGAGGAGCCTCTGTCTAATCCTGGTGCCCGCACCAGCCATGCTCGTAGAAGATAAAGCCCATCAAGCAATCGAGAAATATAAGAAATCATCCATCTTCAAAGATGAAATGATGGAGGTGGGGATCTCCAGTTATGAGGTGGGCTTCATTGATTACCGGGAGAGAGTTTTGAAATTCTACCCCGACTTAGACCTCTCAGGCATCACCATAGGTGGAGATGACCAGGAGGGAGGTAGTGAGCAAATAGCAGGAGAACTTGAAATTGCCGCCTCCCATGAAGCCAATGAGCGAGCCAAAGAAGCCATTCAAAGGAGCATCGAGACCAAGAAAAAAGCTGCTGAAGATCAACCATAACTTGTAGCTTTTCTTTTTTTCTTTCTAATGAACATATATGAACATGTATATGTATCAAACTTTTTAAAGTATCCATGGATCTTCTTTTTATCAATATGTTCTTGCATCATTATCTTTGTGTGTGAAAATTCTAAGTATTGCACCTTCGGTACCATGTACTGTATTCTTAGTAAATCTTAAGTACTGAGCCTTCGATAGATCTCAAGTACTTAAGAGTAATAACTCTTGGTAGATTTGTAAGGTTAAGCATTTAACCTTCAGTCATATTGATGACTTGAATAGACGAGATCAACTCTTTATTTTGCTGAACATTCCAGGTGGGTCGGAGGGTTTAACCAACCCTTTCATTCGTTGAGCTTGTCAAGTCAAACCCAACTCTCTGTTTATTGGACATACCTATTGAATCAGGTGATTAGACCAACTCTTTTATTTATCGAACATACCAAATGAGTCGGGTGATTAGGCTAACTCTTTTATTTATCAGACATACCGATTGAGCAGGGTGATTAGACCAACTCTTTTTCTTATTGGATATACTGATTGAGTCGAGTGATTAGGCCAACTCTTTTATTTTTCAGACATATCAATTGAGTCGTGTGATTAGGCCAACTCTTTTATTTATCGGACATACCGATTGAGTCAAGTGATTAGACTAACTCTTTTTCTTGTCGGACATACCGATTGGGTATTTCAGTTTACCCGTTGATATATCAATGCTCTCATAGAAATATTTTGAATGAAAACTTTGTCATTGATAATATATGCATAAGTTTTCTACATTCCATGGTCGAGCAATCTGATATCCATCCAGGCTTTCTATCCTATAAGTTCCAGAATGTATTACTTCAATAACCCGATATGGTCCTTCCCAATTTGGAAAGAGTTTTTCTTGCTCTGTCGGCCTGGATATTTCAGATCTTCATAATACTAGCTCTCCGAATCAGAAGATTTTAGCTTTAACTTGGGAGTTATAATATCATATGACTTTTTATCGATATATGGCCATTCTTAGATGAGCTTGGAGCCTTGTTCCTTCTAGTAGGTCTAGGTCCGCCCTTCACCATTCTGAGTTTTTTTAATTCTTTGAAATGATCAATCCTCATGGATTGTAAGCTGATTTCCATCAATATCACTGCTTCACTTCCAAATGTCAAGTTAAATGAAGATTCTCCACTCATAGTTCAGGGAGTCATTCAATATGCCTAGAGGAATGAATTTAGTTCTTCGATCCAAAGTTCCTTTGCTTCATTAAGCCTAGTTTTTAGGCCATGAAAAATTATCCGATTTGTCACCTCTGCTTCACATTTGATTGAGAATGTCCAACGAAGGTCAATTTATGAAGGATATGATATTGAGTACAGAAATCTTTGAACTTCTAATTATCAAATTACCTTCCATTATTGGTAATAATTGCATGTGAGATCCCAAAATGATAGATTATGTAATTCCTGATAAAGTCTTGATCTTTTCTTCAGTTATATGAGCTAAGGGTTTAGCTTCGACTCATTTGGTGAAGTAGTCGATGGTCATAATAATAATTTTCTTTGCCTAAAGCTGGAGAGAATAGATCGAAAATGTCGATTCCTCACTAAGCAAATGGCCAGGGGGTTACTAACGAGTCAATTGGCTTGCAAGATATCTTTGGATATTAAAGTACCTTTGACATTGATCACATCTTCTGACAAAGTCAGCCACATCCTTTTGGATAGTCGACCAATAGTATTCTTGGCATATTATTTTTAACCAGAATCAATCTTGCTCCATAGTCGAAAGAATTAGATACTCCATCTACATGGAGTATCCATATAGGGTTGGAGTTTTCTTTGACCGCTTTTTCTTCATTAGTCATCTTCTGACTATCTTCTTTAGCATCCAATTTCATTTAGTAACAAAATTTGCTAATACCTAAGCTTTCATTACCGATCGTAGTTAATAGATTATGTCAAATTCATCCAATTTAATAGCCCATTTGGCTATTCTTCCTAATACATCGAGACATCGCAGGATAGCCTTTAATGGTTGATTTGTTAGTACTACCATCGAGTGAGCTTGGAAGTAAGATCTTAGATGCTTTGCTGCCATCACCAATGCATAAATCAACTTCTATGTCTTCGAATATCTTACTTCAGCATCATGTAGCATTTTGCTAGAATAATAAATCAGCTTTTGAATGTTGTTGGACTCTCTTCTGATAAGCACCGAACTCATAGTTTCATGTGTGTTGCCCAGTAAGCAACCCAAGAGGGGGGTGAATTGGGTCTCTAAAAATTATTTGATGAATGCAAGAGTATGTGATCCAATTCAATAATTAAACTAAGTACTATGAATGCAAATGAATTGCTCTTAAGTAAATGTGCAGCGAAAATATAAACAAATAAAAGTAAGAGCAAGTAGAAGAGACAAGCAATCACAAATACAAAGAAGTATAGTAGTTCGGTGCTATCCAATGCACCTACATCCACTCTCCAAGATCTCCTTGAAAAGTCACTATAATCTTAATCGATTATAGCCGATTAGTTTTCCGGGCTCACTAATCAAAATCCAACTTGTTTTTACAAGGCTTATAAGCCAAAACCTCACGTGGTTTTACGGGCTAACCAAGAATCTAAACGATTTTAAGGCTCACCACCAACTTCTCTTGGTTTTGCGGGCTAACCAAGAACCTAATTGGTTTTCAAAGACTCACCAATAACCTCTCTTGGTTTTGCAATAGGCTAACCAAGAATTCTTATAACAAATAAGGTTTTGAAGTAAAGAGACAATAAAAGCTTTCTAATAAAAAGTGGGTATCTCTTTGAAGCTCATTGTTGTGATGCTTTCAACTTGATGAAGCCTCTTCGATTGCTCAAGAATGATTGACCTTTAATGCTCTTGAAGGCTCTTGAATGCTTGAAGGCTTCTTCTTGCTTGGAAGTGGTTGAACTCAATGAATAGGAGTGAATGCTCTCTTTTCTTCGCTCTTGATTATTTCTTTTTCATTCCCTTCATCATTATTTATTTTGATTTGATTTGGATCATATAAATACCTTCCCAAGGCCTCAAATCTAGTTTCTAGCAGTTAGACACAAAAAACTAGCCATTGGGAGCGAAGAGGGACGAGTTCTACGTTTGAAAAACTAGCCGTTACTATTCCCAGAACTCCATGTATCAACATTTCAGGCTGAGTCGACAGTTCAGGTCGACACTTGAACTTCTTGAGTCGATACCTAATTCAAATATCTTCAATGTAGCTTTCTGAAAATCTCAGATGTGTCGACACTTCTTTAGATGAGTCGACACTTTGAATCGACACTTAGCATCCATATGTCGACACTTCACCAGATCTTTAACTTTAGCAAGTTCTGTGACCAAAAAATCTCAAGCGATGAGCTGATTCATGTGTCGATACTTTGAGTCGACACTTCAAGTCCATGTGTTGATACTTCAGCCATGTCATATGAAACTTTCTTTGCGTACCGGCTTGGGTTGACACTTCACTATCATGTGTCGACACTTGGTGTCATGTGTCGATACTTTGAGTCGACACTTCACTGAGATCTTCACATAAATAGCTGAACTTATGCTGAATCAAGTCTGTGTTAAACTCAAGTATCCATTTAAGCAATCTTCAACTATCCAAGTCTTCTTTGAGCAGATCTTCCATCTAAACTTTGACTTCTTCAATCAAATAACATTCATCAAATTGATGAGCACCTTTTTCTATAAAAATATACTTCAAAGAAATCATTAGTACTCAACTTATACTTAAGCATTTTGCTTATCATCAAAATCAATAGCGGAGTCAACAATCTTCCCCTTTTTGATGATGACAAAACCTTTAAGTATAAATTGTATAAAAAGCTTTCAAAAGAACTTTTCAAGGTACGAAGAGCTAATTGCAATAGGTGTATCAAAGCAATTTCAATATTGAAAGGATGTATCAGAGCAAGAGTATTCTAATGGCTAAGAGTATCAAAGCTTAGAATATATAAGATATAAATTCATGTATCATGATACTCTAAAAGAAAATATGCTTAGGAGAGACAAATTCAGCAATAGACTAGACTCCCCCTGAATAGATGATTCGTAAAATTATAAACATCTTTTTAAATATCTAAAGAAAAGATTTGACATGAAATTCAATTCAAAATAGATTTTCAATACAAAGAAGGTATTGCTCCCCCTTACTTAATGAATTTTATAAAGAATTTTCAATTTAAGCTCAAAGAATTCTCAAAAGAATTTTTAAACACGAATTTCCAAGCACATTTATACTATTACTCTTATTACTCCCCCGCACATTTATACTTTAGTCATATTACTCCCCTTTTTGTTATTATTAAAAAGGAAGGAAGAGAATAAGCAAGTCATTTATGATAAAATATTGAATTACAACATAAAGATTCATTTAACCATTCATTCATAAACAAAGACAATGAAGTATCGAAGGAAATTAATGCATTTCATTCATACCATGAAGTACAACATAAGATTTCATTCCAAGCTAGAATTTTATACATAAAGAGAACATCAAAACATACAGAAAAGCAAACTAACTAAACATAAAAAAAACAGTCCTAATCCTCATCCACTGAAGATCCGATCTCTATCGGTCCTGTATCAGTGAAAGCACAGACTCGGGGACACATTGATTTGAGATCACAAAGACGGGTCCTGGTCGATCGTGAAGGAGTACGACGATCACGTTCTCTGCGTCGAGCATATGTCCTACCTCTAGCTAAAGCAGAAGAGGTGGAGGCAATGTCATCAGCAGGAACAGAGCAGATTGGAGCGACAATCTTTATAACTGTCAGATATGGTGTATGATCAAATGATTGACCAGAATCAAGATAATGAAAGCCAGGTGTGTAAAAACCTAGCTCTCGAATAAGAGAGGATGTATGAAGGGTAGATGTGTCAATTATGGGTGTGTCAAAAACTGATGTATCAGCTAAAGAAATGATAGGCGTATCAACGATAGGCGTATCAGCTAAAGAATCAATAGGTGTATCTATAATCGGTGAGTCAATAGTAGGAGTATCAATGATAGGTGAATCAATAACAGGTGAAAGAATAGGTATTGGAGATCTGAAGAATCAATAGGTGTATCTATAATCGGTGAGTCAATAGTAGGAGTATCAATGATAGGTGAATCAATAACAGGTGAAATAATAGGTATTGGAGCATGATCATCGGATCTGGATGGTGGAATAGATAGAATAGGAGTCTGAGTGGGTGAACTGAAAGAATCTCGAATGGGACTCCTAGGCAAGTCTACTGCCACCTCTGCCGCTGGCTTTGAAATCAAGTCTGAAAAGTCGAAACCATCGGAGTCAGTCTTCTCATCATCACCATCACTACTATCATCCATAACAGGTGCTGGAGCAGGTGGAGCTGGAGTAGAATCTGGAACACTCCCAAAAGAAGGTCTGGACAGTGCAGTCAAGATAGCAGAGATGCCATCACTCAAACCTCTATGGCTGTCTCTCGTCTCTATAATAAAGTTGTCAAGTCGCTGTCTAATAATCAAGATATCTGTCTCTATGCGACTGACTCTGTCCATCAAACTCTTTGAAACTCCTGGAGCATCTGACTGAGCTAGCTGAGGCTGAGGCTGTGTAGCTGGCTCGGACTGAGAAGCAGACTTTGGCTGCGCTGTTGGCTCAGGCTGACTCTCTGGAAGAGGTGCCTCTGTAGGTCCTGCCTCGCCGGAAAGTATACGCCCTTCCTCTGCAGCATGATCATCTCTGTCATCGGCCTGACCAGATACTCTGCATCTCCACTGGTCTTTAAACAGCTGATATCCCATCCGGTATAGAGACCTGATGTCATAGACATCAATATATAGGAGCATTCGGAAGGGCTCATCATCAAAGCTCACACCATACTCTCTAAACAGCAATGTCAATCCCATCCCGTAGGGTAAGAAGAGTCTCTGACTCGTCGAAGCCTCCATCATCTGATGTATCATGAGTACTGGAAGGCAGACAGGTGTGTGTTGAACCAATGAGACCATCATGAGCAACTCTCTCTTAGTGATGTAATCAAAATGGTCGATCTTCGGCAAAAGAATCCGGGTGACAATATGATGCAGAAGTCTCATCTCGGCAGACAAAGGGATGCAGGCATAGTGGCTCCCTCAGGCAAAATATCTGACTCAAATACGCACTGGAGTCCACTCACTCTGTCAATCAAACTATCAACTACTGAACCAGTCATAGGAATATCTCATACCCTGCTCAATATCTCTAAAGTCACGAGAATATCCCTGCCTCTAACCTGAGCTATCCAGCCATCACTCCCACGGGCTAAAGATTCGTAGAACTCTTGTATGAGCCATGGGTAGAATCTCTCAAATAATGAACATAATGAAACTAAACCAGCATCTCTAACCCACTGTCCAATCCTAAAGTGCTGCTGGTCAACAAAACTGAAATCCACACGGCATCCTTCAACAACCGTCTTCGAGCTCATCCGACTGGATGCAGTGAATAGTGGTCGAACAGGTAGATCTGGAGCTCTAGCTTCATGTCTAGCTTTCATCCTTCTCTTTTCTTCTTGGGTAAATGGCCGAGGGCGACGAACAACCTGCTTTCAGGGTCCCATTCCTCTAAAACATGGATTGATCACTAAAAGGAGGGAACTAGGGTTTCAACGATCAAAACAAAAAATCCAAGGAGGTAAAGTGGCAAAACCGAACCACGAATTGTCTCAAACAAGGATTTGAGAGGGTTTTTGGCGAGATTTGGAGGGAAATGGTGGTTGGAACTGTTCTAGGGCAAGTGTTGGCACAAATTTAAGAGGAAAATGCCAAAGAAAATGATCGAATCCAACTTTATTCTCGGCCTTCTGCCATTCATGTGTCGACTCATGACAAAGGTCCATGTGTCGACACATAAAGGTATTGACACAACGACTTAAAAACTGAAAAAAAAATGATAGGCAGATCAAAATCACTGGAAATTCAATGAAATTAAAGATAATTGAATATGATTGATGATGTCAAATTTGATCTTTTTAAGTCAAAGATAGGAAAATTCTCAATCAAAAGGATTAATGATCCCGAGTTCTCTTCTAATCATACTGAACCGATCTTCTTGGAGAGGCTTAGTCAAAATATCAGCTAATTACAATTCAGTACAAATAAATTCAAGTACAACATTATTATTTTCAACATGGTCTCTAATAAAATAATGCCTACTTTTAATGTGTTTACTTCTAGAATGTTGAACAGGATTTTTAATCAAGTAAATAGCACTGGTATTATCACATTTTATAGGTGTACTAGTTAACTTGATTCTAAAATCTTCAAGTTGTTGCTTAATCTATAAGATTTGAGCACAACAACTTCCTGCTGCAATCTACTCAGCTTCAACTATGGATAGTGCAACTGAAGTATGTTTCTTGTTAAACCAGGAGATTAAGTTAACTCCAAGAAATTGGCAAGTTCTATTAGTACTTTTTTTATCTAATTTACATCCAGCAAAATCAGCATCAGAATATCCAATTAATTCAGCAGATGAATTTATAAAATACCATAAGCCAATATCAATTGTACCAGATAGATATCTAATAATGCGCTTAACAGCCAATAGATGTGATTCTTTAGATTCAGACTGATATATAGCACACATGCATATACTGAACATTATATCTGGTCTATTAGTAGTTAAGTACAATAAAAAGCTAATCATACCTCTATATAATTTTTGATCTACAGATTTACCATGCTCATCTTTTTCAAGTTTACAAGAGGGGCTCATAGGCATACTTATCGACTTAGTAGTCTCCATCCCAAACTTCTTTAAAATTTTTCTTGTATACTTAGCTTAGTTGATGAAGATTCCATCTTTAGTTTGCTTGATTTGGAGTCCGAGAGAGAAATTGAGTTCTCCCATCATGCTCATCTCGAACTCACCCTGCATTAGCTTAGCAAACTCTTGATAAAGAATTTCATTAGTAGCATCGAAATAATATCATCAACATAGATTTGCACTACTAATAAATCATTATTTTTCTTCTTTAGAAACAAAGTTTTATCAATATGGCCTCTAGAAAATTCATTTTCAATCAGAAATTTGCTGAGTCTTTCATACCATGCTCGGGGTGCTTGCTTTAAACCATAAAGTATCTTGTGCAATTTAAAAACATAATCAGGATGTGCGTGATTTTCAAATCCAGGTGGTTGTTCAACAAAAACTTCTTCTATTATAAAAGCATTTAAAAAAGTACTTTTAACATCCATTTGAAAGAGTTTGAAATTCATATAACAAGCAAATGCTAATAGTAGTCTAATTGCCTCAAGTCTAGTAACAAGAGTAAAAGTTTCATCAAAATCAATTCCTTCATCTTGATTGTAGCCTTTGGCAACTAGCCTAGCTTTATTTCTAACAACAATTCTATTTTCATCTAACTTATTCCTAAATAGCCATTTAGTGCCAATTATAGAAACATTAGATGGTCTTTCTATTAATGTCCAGATATTATTTCTATCAAACTGAATTAATTCATCTTGCATAGCATTTATCCAGTTAGGATCTTTTTCAACATCTTCAAAATATTTAGGCTCTACTTAAGAAATAAAAGCTATATAATCATATTCATTTCTAATTGAGGCTCGAGTTCTTATCCCTTTAGATGGATTACCTAGGATTAATTTTTTAGGATGTCCATGAGCATACCTCCACTACTTAAGTAGATCTTGATGCTTTAGAGTGTCTTCACCTTTTTTATCTTTATCTTGATTTTCTTCGCTTTGCTGAGAGGGTTGATCATTCAATGTCAACTTTTGAAGCTTATCAGCACTTGCACATGCATTAGAAATATCCTCTTTTCTGGAGGATTTATTAGTAGACTCTTCAAAAACAACATGTACAGACTCCTCTACAACTAGGGTTCTTTTGTTAAAAACTCTGTATGCCCTGTTTGATGTAGAGTATCCTAGGAAGATACCTTCATTAGACTTGGCATCAAATTTTTCAAGATTGTCTTTGCCATTATTTAAGATAAAACATTGACAACCAAAAACTCGAAAATATTTTAAAGTTAGTTTTCTTTGATTCCAAAATTCATAAGAAGTTTTTTTCAAAATAGGGCAGATTAAAACTTGATTCAAAATATATCATGTAGTATTAATAGCTTCAGCCCAAAAATATCTTGGCAAATCATTTTCACAAAGCATAGTACATGTCATTTCTTCTAAAATACGATTTTTTCTTTCTACTATCCCATTCTACTAAGACGTCCTAGGTACAGAAAAATTGTGTTCAATTCCTTTCTCATTACAAAAACTTTTGAAATCTTTATTTTTAAATTCAAAACCATGATCACTACGTATGCAAATAACTGAAACACTTTTTTCATTTGAAACTTTTCGGTAAAACTTTACAAATACAGAAAATGATTCATCTTTATGTGCAAGAAAAAAATCCAAGTAAATCTTGAAAAATCATCCACTATAACCAATCCATATCTCTTGCCTCTAAGACTGGATATTCTAGTTGATCCAAAGAGATCTATATGAAGCAGTTCTAATGGCCTACTAGTAGTAACAAAACATTTAGGCTTGAAAGAAGTTTTAACTTGTTTTCCAAATTGACATGCTTGACAAATTCTATCTTTTTCAAAACAAAGTTCCGGCAAATCTCTAACTAATTTTTTTTTGCAAAGTTTTGAAAGTAATACATACTAGCATGACCTAGTCTTCTATGCCAAAGCCAACTAGTCTCATCTTTAGTAGAATTCATTGAAAAAAGGCATTCTCCATTAGGCAAAGATAGATCATCTAAATCTACCAAATAAATATTTCCATGCCTTTTTCAATGAATTGTACTCCTTTTTTATCCAAACTATCAATCATGCAATAAGATGATTTAAAAATAATTTGAAAACCTTTATCACAAAATTGACTAATACTTAAAAGATTATATTTTAAACCTTCAACTAAGAGTACATTGCTAATACAAGTAAAAGGAGTAATGTGAACCTTACTAATACCAATGATTTTTTTTTACCATTATCCCCGAAGGTCACACTCCCTCCATTCATTGCTTCAAGAGAGATGAATTGCTCACATCTCTCGTCATGTACCTTGAGCAACCACTATCAAGATACCAAAGTCTTTTGTTCTCCTTGGTTGCAAGACACACCTGTAATACAAATCAACCTTTGTTTTTAGGTACCCAAGCCAACTTGGGTCCTTTAGGGTTAGCACTTAAATTGGTTCCTTTTGAAATCCAAACTTTTTCATAAGTATTACTTTTTCTCATATTACATTGAAAAGATTTATGACCTTGTTTTTTGCATAAAAAACATGTTATGCTAGATGATGCGGGTACAAAAAAGTTTTTGAAATACTTTTATTATTTTTGGGGTCTATTGCTTAATCCTGCTTTGTTAAAAACTTCTCTTTGGCTATTTAAAAGAAGATTTAGTTTTTCTGAACTATAGGTAAATTTTTCAACAAAAGGTTTCATTTTATCAAGTTCATTTTTGTACTTTTCATTTTCCAATTCTAAATCTTTATTTTTCTTCAAAAGATCACCATTTAAAATGATAGTTTTGGATGTTTTTAAAACATCATTTTCTATTGTTAAAGCATTGTTTTTCTTTTCTAAAATATATAGTTTAGTTTTCAAATCACTAACTTCATTTAATAAAGAATTATTTTCATGAGAAAAACTATTTGCATATTTTTTTAGTTTTCTATTTTCAGATAAGATTAGTTTGTAATCATGCATTAGTTCATCAAAAGTATTTTTTAATTAATTAAAAGTAAAATCTATTTCTGTATCAGATATTATCTCTTCTTGCTCTTGATATGCCATAAGACATAGGTTTGCGATTTCAACTTGTTCTTCTTATGAACTGGAGTCCTTATTATCACTCCAGGTGGCTATCATTGCCTTCTTCCTTAGCTTCTTCCTTTACTTCTTTAGGAGAGGGCAGTCAAACTTATAGTGTCCCGACTTCTTACACTCAAAGCATGTAGGTATCTCCTTTTTCTTTTCCTTTTCTTTTCCTTTCTCTTTTCCCTTCTCTTTAGTTGATTGGAACTTCTTCTTGTAAGGAAACTTTCTTCTCTTCATGAACCTTCTAAATTTTCTTGCAAGAAGTACTTCTCCACTTTCATCTTCCTCTTCTTCTTCGGATTCATCAATTGAGGATTCTTCTTGTATAGCATATTTGAATGCAATCCCCTTTTTCTTTTCATCCATATTCATAAATTTTTGCTTCAAATTCAGCTCATAAGTCATGAGCGATCCTACCAGCTGCTCCAATGGTAGCTTGTCAACATCTTTAGCTTCTTGGATGGCGGTCACCTTCAGATCCCATGATGTTGGAAGTGACCTGAGAATTTTGTTGATAAGATCAGCATTAGACATTACTTTTCCTAAACATCTCATTCCATTTACACTATTTGTAAATCTAGTATACATATCAGTGAAAGATTTATTAGGTTTCATTCGGAATATTTCATATGTGTGCACTAACATGTTCACTTTAGTATTTTTTACTTGATCGGTACCCTCATGGATAACTTCAAGTGTGTCCCATATTTCTTTGGCTAATGTGCAAGTAGATATCTTATTGAATTCACTAGGATCTAATGCACAATAAAGGAGATTCATTGCTTTCGTATTGATCTCAGATTGTTTAATGTCATTTTTATCCCAATCCTCTTCGAGCTTTGGGATGGAAACACTATTAACCACAACCAAAAGAATATGTGGATCTTTATCAACTACCTTCTACAAGTTATAATCAATAGAATGCATGTATATTCTCATTCTAGTTTTTCAATAAGTATAATTTGATCCATTAAAAAATAGAGGTCTATTTGAGGCTTGTCCCTCAACTACACTAAAACCAATAGGGGCTGCCATAGATCTTTACTCAAGGCGGTTGATCTATAAACTGAGAACAGGGCTCTGATACTACTTGTTGCCCAGTAAGCAATCCAAGAGGGGGGTGAATTGGGTTTCTAAAAATTATTTGATGAAATGCAAGAGTGTGTGATCCAATTCAACAATTAAACTAAGTACTATGAATGCAAATGAATTGCTCTTAAATAAATGTGCAGTAGAAATATAAAGCAATAAAAGTAAGAGCAAGTAGAGGAGACAAGGAATCACAAATACAAAGAAGTAAAGTGGTTCGGTGCTATCCAATGCATCTACATCCACTCTCCAAGATCTCCTTGGAAATTCATTATAATTTCAACCGATTACAGCTGATTATTTTTTCGAGCTCACTAATCAAAACCCAACTTGTTTTCACAAGGCTCACAAGTCAGAACCTCACTTGGTTTTACGGGCTAACCAAGAACCTAAATGGTTTTAAGACTCACCACCAACCTTCCTTGGTTTTGCGGGCTAACCAAGAACCTAATTGATTTTCAAAGGCTCTCCAATAACCTTCCTTGGTTTTGCAATAGGCTAACCAAGAACCCTTACAACAAATAAGGTTTTGAAGTAAAGAGACAATAAAAGCTTTCTAATAAAAAGTGGGTATCTCTTTGAAGCTCATTGTTGTGATGCTTTCAACTTGATGAAGCCTCTTTGATTGTTCAAGAATGATTGTTCTTTAATGCTCTTGAAGGCTCTTGAATGCTTGAAGGCTTCTTCTTGCTTGGAAGTGGTTGAACTCAATGAATAGGAGTGAATGCTCTCTTTTCTTTTCTCTTGATTATTTTTTTTTTATTCCCTTTATCATTATTTATTTTGATTTGATTTGGATCATATAAATACCTTTCCAAGGTCTCAAATTTAGTTTCTAGTCGTTAGACACGAAAAACTAGCCATTGGAAGCTAAGAGGGACGAGTTCTGTGTTTGAAAAACTAGCCGTTACTATTCCCAAAACTCCATGTGTCGACACTTTAGGCTGTGAGTAGACACTTCAGGTCGACACTTGAACTTCTTGAGTCGATACCTAGTTCAAATATCTTCAATGTAGCTTTCTGGAAATCTCAGATGTGTCGATACTTCTTCAGGTGAGTCGACACTTTGAGTCGACACTTGGCATCTATGTGTCGATACTTCACCAGATCTTCAACTTCAGCAAGTTTATGACCAAAAAATCTCAGACGATGAGCTGATTCATGTATCGACACTTTGAGTTGACACTTCAAGTCCATGTGTTGACACTTTAGCTATGCCATATGAAACTTTCTTTGCGTACCGGCTTGAGTTGACACTTTACTGTCATGTGTCGACACTTGGTGTCATGTGTCGACACTTTGAGTTGACACTTCACTGAGATCTTCACATAAATAGCTGAACTTGTGTTAAATCAAGTTTGTGTTGAACTCAAGTATCTATTCAAGCAATCTTCAACTGTCCAAGTCTTCTTTGAGCAGATCTTCCATCTAAACTTTGACTTCTTCAATCAAATAACATTCGTCAAATTGATGAGCACATTTTTCTATAAAAATATACTTCAAAGAAATCATTAGTACTCAACTTATATTTAAGCATTTTGCTTATCATCAAAATCAATAACGGAGTCAACAATATGAAGCGGAGAGATATAAGTATATAGTTTCTCCTTCTTGGGATTTCAAGAGCAAAGATGGATTGATCAGATACTTCTTCAACTCTTCGAAGGCCAGTTGGTAACTATCTGACCATTCAAAATTTTTGGCTTGCTGTAAGGCTTTAAACAAGGATAAACATTTATCAATCGAAGGAGAGATAAATTGACTTAGTAAAGTGATGTCCTCGATCGTTATTGCACCTCTTTTTTATTTGAAGGATGCCTTATATCAAGGATTGCTCATATCTTTTCAGGATTGACTTCTATTCTCTGATTAGTGACAAAGAAGCTGAAAAAAATTTTTGACATTACTTCGAAGATACACTTAGTCAAATTTAACTTCATCATTTGGCTTTGTATTATGCTAAAGACTTCTTCAAAATCTTTGATATGATCAAATGCTTGGATGCTTTTTATTAGTATATCATCAACATTGGCCTCCATATTCCTTCTAAGTTATTTTTCAAAAATCTTGTTAATCAGCCATTGGTATGTTGTCCAAGCATTTTTCAGTTCAAACGACATTACTTGATAGCAATATAGCCATTTCTCAGTTATGAAGGCCGTCTTCGCTTCATCTTCAAGATCCATATGGATTTGATTATAACTTGAGAAGGCATCCATGAAGTCAGGAGCCTATGCCTAGCAGTTGCATCGATTAGCTGATCTATTCTTGGCAGAGGAAAGCTATCTTTTGGATAGACTTTGTTGAGATTGATATAATCAATATGAATTTTCCATTTTTTATTTATCTTTTTAACCATTATCACGTTGGCGAGCCAATCTGGGTAATGAACTTTCCTAATGAATCCAGCATTGATAAGCTTGCTCACTTCTTCATCGATAAGCTTCTGTCACTCGGGGGCAAAACTTTTTTTCTTTTATCGGATGGGCTTATATCCTGGATTGACTTTTAACTTGTGAGTAATAACTTCCAAAGAAATTTTGGGCATATCAACAGCCGATCAAGTAAAGATATCAGCATTGCATTGTAGAAAATTAATCAGCTTTGCCTTCATTTCTTCGTCCAGTAGACTTTCAACTCTTTGTCGGATCTTCTTTTTCTAATGGTACAAAGATAGCTTTTTCAGCTAGTTCACCACATCTTTTAGTCTTCCTTCGATCCAGTTTTTCCAGGGACATTTTGTCGACTGATTGCTTGTCTTTAGTCATTAAGCATTACCGGGACATTCTTTGATCTCCTTTCATTTCTCTAACTCTATTTTTTATTAAAAATCCTACGAAAAGATGATAAGTAGATATGATTATCCAAAATTTATTCAAAGTCGGTCATCCTTGTATAGCATTGTATGTTGAAAATATTCGAATAATCATAAAATTGATTGTGAGCATTTTCTATCGAGGTTCTGTCTCAATAGTTACTGGGAGTATTATTTCTTTCTTCATCCCGACCAAATTTCCACTAAATCCCATTAATGGTGTTGATATTTTTTGCAACTTAGATCTAGATATGTTAATTTTGATAAAAGCATCATAAAGTAAAACCTCAATTGAACTTCCATTCCTATCAAAATTCTTTTTATATCATAATTTGCTATAATGGCCGAAACAATAACAAGGTCATCACAGGGCATTTGAATACCCCGCAAATCATCATTAGAAAAGCTGATAGCATTACTGCTATGATGCCTTTTCGGAGCATCTTCTTCAATCCCTTCCTCCCTCAAACTTGATTGATAGTGTATCATGTCGACCATTCTATCTATGGATTATTGATTGGGAAGCTTCGTTCCATCCATAATCTATTCCATCTATAATCTTTTTCGGGGTTGCAACCTCAGCTCGATGTTCTTGGCTACAGATATATTTTTTAAAAAATATCCATGCTTGATCAGATCTTCTATTTCATCCTTCAGCTGGATACATTCTTCAGTGGTATGTCTGTGATCTCGATGGAATCGGTAGTATTTATTTTTGTTTCGCGATGCTGGGAGTGCTCGCATTGGTCAAGATCTCTGCAAGAAATTCTCCTTCTCTATCTCCATCAATATCTTCTCTCTCAGGAGGGATAGGAAAGTGTAGGTATCGAATTTGCTTGTCAAGTTCTTTGGCTTCAAATTTCATCATCGAGCTTAAGCATTATCGTTGTTGAAGGATCGCAAATCATCATTCTTTTTATTTTTCTTTTTTGATGTTGACTTTCCTTCATCTTGGCATCAGTCGACAGCTTGCTCTTCGGCTAATGCATATTTTTGCACGCATGCCAATAACTCTAAATAACTTGTGAGAAACTTCTTGTCCAGAGAAAAAGTAAACTTGGACAACTGAAGCCCATTCTTTATTGCTGACATGGCTACATGTTCATTGAGATCTAGGATCTCAAGTGTGGCAGAATTAAAACAAGCCATGTACTTCCTCAAGGTTTTCCCTTCATTTTGTTGAATAAAAAAGAGGCGATCTAAATTGTACGGCATCTTTTTACATGTCTTGAAATGAGCTATAAATAATCTTTCCAACTGACTAAAGGAAAGAATAATACCTGATTTAAGGCTCGAATACCACATCCATATGGCCTTTTTCAAAGTTACTAGAAAAACAAGATATGGGAGGGCATCACTTGCACCTTGAATCATCATATGGGCTTTGAAATTATCCAAGTGATCCAAAGGATTAGTAGTTCCATTATAGGGTTCCAGTTATGGTATTTTGAAGTGAGGCGAGATCACTTCTTCCATAATTCATTGGAAAAATGGAGATCATGAATCATATGCAGTAAGTCATTTGTCACTTTTTCATTAGTCGTCTGTTGACTAGGTGCCAGCTCATGCCTTAGGGTCCCACTCCATGCATGCGGTCATGGGCCAGGTGACTGGTGTTGCCGCCTAGATCGCCATGGCCTACAGCTTCTTATGTGACCCAGGTAAGTGGACTCCCTACCAGCATCACCGTGCTCGTCGGTCAGAGACGATCAAGGGGAACATACCCTCCGTCACGGGGCTCGGAGGAGTCACCATGCTCGGAGGGGTCGTTGCAGGGATGAAAGGGGTTTGAAGTTGTGCCATGGTTCTCCTATAGGCCTCTCTGGTGAGGAGCAATCTTTTCTGTATCGTTCTTTTCTCGGGCGGACCTGCAAAACAGGGGAGACCTGGGCCAGGGATTCTGGCAAAGACACTCCGATGATCAAGTCAGTGGGATGATCGAAGGGAATAGAAGACCTCTGAGGCGGAGAGCTTGGGAGACTCTCCGCTTCCAGAGAGTGATAAAAATGGAATATAATATAAGGATTAAGAGAGTGTATTGTCTCTTACCTCCCCTTACCTCTTCATACCAGTATTTATATAGACGAATGGCTCCTATCATCAGGAGAGGCGTGCTGGTCTTGATGTAGACTTGCCAGGCTAGGATAGCCTGTGAGGCCATGATGGGCTGGTGAACCTTCTTCTTTTGGGTCGTTCAGGAAGTTGGTGTAGGGGTACAGTGCCTTGGGCAGGGTACTATTTCCTGGTTAGTATAAATAGTGGCTTGGGAAGCTTGAATGCAAACCTTCCTTGCAGGCAACGTATCAGGCGGCGTGCCATAGGACCCACGTGGATGGGGATCCTTGGAAAGAGTGTCGGGCCTATGTGGATGAGACAGAACTGTACGATGTTCTCAGTGGCCGAGCTAGACTGAGATGCCGAAGTGCCAAGTTGGCTAGGACACTACTCCAGGTTGCCACGCGGGTGTGTGGACTGAGAGAAGGCCCGTAGAGGCTTCTCATGCATATTGATCGAGGTGAAGCCTGTAGAAGCTCCACGTGGTGCATGGTGCGGGCCCACGCACGGCTCCCAGCCATTGTCGAGGTGCTGGGCCATGCACGGGCGCGCTGGTCCATGGAGGCACGCTGCCCCCCAGCAGACAGACCGGTGCGGGTGCACCGGAGCTGGACAGCGGAGCTTCCCAGCTACCGGACCGGTGCGGGCATGCTGAAAGGACTTCGGGCGGAGCCGAACTGGGCAAGCACGAGTGTGTCTGGGTTGCTGAGCTGGGCTGGAGCTGGAGGGGCTTCGTTTCTGGTCAGAGCAGCACGCGCCGAGCTGCCTGGACTGATGCCGCCCCCAGCTGCATCGACGAACCATGCAAAGATGGCTTGTGGGGCCGGAGAGTCTCGCCACGAAGCCGGAGTGAACGGAGCTGGACCGAGCACGGGCTTGCCTCAGGCGGTGTGGAGCCGGCTGAGGTGGGCGGATTCAGACCATGGAAAGGTGGAGCCGGACCACGGGAGGGTGGAGCCGGACCACGGGGTGGAGCCAGAACCGGGGTGCGCTCGCCAGAGATGGGGCTGCCACGGGCGTGCCGAGCCTGGGGCGCGGGAACACCAGACCAAGCGAAGTCTGTCGAACCGGAGCTGGAGCGGGGAGGAGCCGGAGGAGCCAGGGTTGCGCGTGCCTGCCGTGAGTGGATCCGGGCTGGACCGCGCGGAGCTGGAGCAGCAGGGGTCTCGCATCTCCCTTGCATGCGGACCGAGGAACGGGTGTGCTGCAGTCGTGCCAAACTGGGGAGTCCCACCATGGGGCCGGAACTAGACCCCACGTGGGCTTAGCCTCGTTGCAGGGTCATGCCACTCCCCAACATGCCGAACTGGACCGGCTCATGCTGAGATGGATGAAGCCATGCAGGCGCTCACAAGGCGGAGCCGGAGAGCTTCATAGGCCGAAGTGGGCTGCCCGGTATGCCTGGCTGGGCTCCAGGCATGGTTGAAGTGGGATGGCCGAGCTGCCGACCTGGTCGAGGTGCCAGCCCAGTCGAGCTGAAGTGGGTTGGCCGAGCTGCCGACTTGGTCGAGGTGCCAGCCCAGTCGGGGTGCCAGCCCGGTCGAGCTGGGCTCCAGGCACGGTCGAACTGGGCTGGCCAAGGTGCCGACCTGGCCACCATAGGGGCTGATCTCTTCAAGTGGACCTGCCATTGTATCAGGGCTAAATGGGTGGTTACTACTGTAACAACTGGGATCTGGTCAACATCCTCGGGCTGGCTCGAAAGGCTTTGCCCTTTTATCGGGTTGACTAAATGAGTGCAGCACTCAGCCTGTGAGCCCCGTTGCTGCGTCACTTAAGATTGTTGATTCCATCTCTTATAATAGGGACATTCCTGATGGAATGGCGGTTAGGGACCACAGTCTTACAACCAGTACAATGCCGAGGTCACAGGTTCGAGTCTAGAAAGGCTCCTTGAGTGCCGTCGGGAGGGAAATTATAGCTATGAGGCCAGCGCTCACCTGTGGGACTCAGAGTGGGGTTGCCACGTGGGGGAGGCTGATGGAACCGGCTAGATTTCTTGGAGGGTCGACTCGTCCCCTAATGCAGGCTCGACTAAATGGAGGTAGCAAACCCGCCTAGTGAATTGGGTTATACGATTTAGGAGTGTTGGTGCCCAGTCCTCTACTAGGGGCGTTCCTTTTGTAAAGATGGTTGGGGCCTCGATCCTACAGCCAGTATCAGAGCCGAGGTCACAGGTTCGATTTCGGAGGCAGGACTTCTCAAGCGAGTTTTGCTTGGGGGGATTGTTGACTAGGTGCCAGCTCATGCCTTCGAGTCCCACTCTGTGCAATGCGATCATGGGCTTGGTGAATGGGGTCTGGTCAACGTCCTCGGACCGGCTCGAAAGGCTTTGCCCTTCTATCGGGTCGACTAAATGAGTGCAGCGCTCAGCCTGTGGACCCCGTAGCTGCGCCGCTAAAGATTGTTGATTCCGCCTCTTATAATAGGGACGTTCCTGATGGAACGACGGTTAGGGACCGCAGTCTTACAACCGGTACAATGACGAGGTCATGGGTTCAAGTCTAGAAAGGCTCCTTGAGTGCCATCGGGAGGGGAAATTATAGCTATGAGGCCAGTGCTC
Organism: Areca catechu; assembly: GCA_021397845.1. Taxonomy (NCBI): domain Eukaryota; kingdom Viridiplantae; phylum Streptophyta; class Magnoliopsida; order Arecales; family Arecaceae; genus Areca; species Areca catechu. The sequence goes on along the minus strand of CM038039.1, from coordinate 58,457,708 downwards.
ACCCATGGGACTCAGAGTGGGGTTGCCACGCGGGGGAGGCTGATGGAACCTGCTAGATTTCTCAGAGGGTCGACTCGAGGGTCGACTCATCCCGTGATGCAGGCTTGAGTAAATTGGGGTAGCAAACCCGCCTAGTGAATCAGGTTGTACGGTTTGGGAGTGTTGGTGCCCAGTCCTCTACTAGAGGCGTTCCTTTTATAAAGATGGTTGGGGCCTCGATCCTACATCGTCAAGCTTTGCAATTTGCAACTCTAGTTTCTGAAACTTCCTTTAGTAGTTGTCATGTTTTTAAATCCCTTTACTCCGTCGAGTATGCCCTAGAGTAAAGTCCCTTGAAGATTCGGAAAGAGATCTCAAATGTTTTCCTTTAAGTCAGCTTTTCCTAGGTTCGTAATATTGAGAATTTTGCCGTATGGGAGACCGTCGATCTAGAGAACATCGATATTGGGAGTTTCGACTTGATTCTTGGTGCCAAACATCTCTTAAAGAAGATCATCGGCAAAGTTTAGAGGCAATTGGTTGCTGTTGTCTGCTGATTGCTGCTTACTGAAGATTTTGAACAGTGATGGTTAGAACTTCCATCTTGTTTAAGAGAATATGAATTTATTGTTGTCCCATGCTCATTATGGAAGGCATATTATTGTTCTCTAGTGGAAGGTTTGGTAGGTTTTTCTTTTTGGATGACCGACGACCCCTATTGGTTGATGCATTCTGCATCTTTTCTTTTATCATCTTCTCTATCGATTCTCCTTTCAGTTAGGAGGTGAAATACTATTTAACTCTCCCTACCTGGCACACCAATCTATTGATGCTAAACTGTGATGATTGACTCGCACCATCGGGAACCATCGGCTGGTCACCTCGAGCACCTGCAAAACAAGTCCCTGATTGGAAGTTTTTCGGTGGGGGACACTCTGATGCTTAAGTCAGTAGAATTTAAGTAACATATAGAGAATCTTTAAAGAAGTTAAGTCATAATTATTTCATTTTTTTTTTGTCTTTGGAGATCCCCTCTTACTGGTATTTATAGGCATTCATCTCAACAAAAATCAGTTGGAAAAAACTTCTTACAGTTAATCTTAATGTCATCTTGTTGAATGTAACTTAATCTTGTTACAACGGGTGGCCATTAGAACGGTATTCTTGTTAAGACAGTTGTCTTTTCCCATCATCTTCATTCGAATATTTTATTTCTTTTTCTTTTATTGATCGACGAAATTTGATCATCGATCCATCTATTGACAGTCCACCCGATATTTCTTTAGATTGAGTTGGTCGGACTTTATGAGTTAGTCGGATTGTTGTACTTGAGAGATGGGTCGGTCGGATTTTATATCATTGGCTATCAGTTTTTTGGTCTTTAGCCTTTTGTTAATCAGTCCGACTGTCTCGTCATAACAAAACCTAATATATAAAGCTCGACAATTGATTTGGTGTGGTGATTTAAAATAATATTTATTTTAGTATCCAAAAAAATTAAGCATTCATTACATGCCTCGCCCTTCTTGGATGGAGTTCTCCAAAAATAAATAAAAATAAAAAGAGCCAACCTTTCTATTCTAGTTACAACTGAAAACTATTTGTATGCATTATCAAAAAGACATTAACTAATAGTCCTAATTATATGGTGCCTATGGTCTAATGTTTTAGATCGAAAAAACTGAAACGATGAGAGACGTTTTCCAAGTTTTGGACTCATCAAATTTGCATGTCATTTTGTTAAAGAAATGCTTTATTAGGCCCTATCTGTTTTGTTTGAAAAATTAAATATAATATGTAATTAGGTGCTAGACCGAGTCGAAGTCGAGGATAGGATTGAATTGGACCCGGCCTGCAACAACTTTGGGAGTTTGCGATCCTGACCAAAGTTATTCTAAGCTGTTTAATTGCTTTCTTATTTACCCAAAATTCATGGAGAGTTCCATGTAATCAGAAGAAAATTCTTGCAACTTAAGTTCATCATATGTACACCAGAACTAGTAAAAATGATATTAATGATGGGTATCTCAATGGTAACAGTTCTGTCATTTAAGGCAAGAGGCATAGTTTGATTCACGCCACCCTTCCTTTTAAAACTCTATCCAGTTACTCAATTTTGCGAGCATCAGTCTTGGTGTGCTCAGAGATCTGAGTTTTGATCAAAAGTGGAGTGAATGTGAGGGTATAGGATAAGTTGTTGGGTTAGCTGGAACTCTCGTCGAACCTAGAAAAAGAAGGGGGAAAAAAAGAAAAGGATATCCGTTACACCCAAGAACTAAAGGGCCATATAAGGCCATTTGTTATTTTCACCATTTCTCCCTTTTATTTTCACATCAAAGTATAACGAAACATGAGGAAACTAAACTCTCTTAAAAGGATATGCAGTAATATTGGAACGAAAATTATCTACTTTGCAAACATATCTAAATGGGATCAAATATATAATGGAATTGCTAGATATTATTTAGTTGATGAAAATAGAAGGATATATGCCTTGCTACCGACCGCTAAGATATAAACTGCGGAGAAGCGGCCAGCAAGTATAAGCCTGTACTTGCTTTTACGTAGTATTCGGTTTGCGTTCCTTGCAGCACCCTTGCATTTTGGCGTCCAAGAGACTATCTCAGTAGCCTCGTATGCCTGATGGAAGAGAGTTGATGTGCAAATTGGTCCGGCTAGCCCAGAAAGATTGCTGTTGAAGTCTAGCGGGCAATGCCACAGCAAAATTATAAACCCAAATCTATGTCAATAATGGTTCAGATTGATCCCGACCAAAGATAACACTGGCTCAACTACGTAGAAGTTTTGTATACTATGATATCAACATGTTAAAATTTTAATTAAATAGAAACTGTTTGCTAATTGATTGACTGCATGGTTATTAGCATTGTCTTGTTAGTTTTAACTACTTTCTCAACTTGAGTTCTCGATTACTGACATCCAATGCTCCGGTTTTATCTATAGAAGTGTATTTAAGAGACCATCCGAATCCCAGTCGTGTGAACACACGGAATTTCTTCCCCAAACCCTTGCGGCCGTCGGTCTGACTGATAGGGCCGGGATCCAGCTTCAAGTCAGGCCTGCGCACCTACGTGTGCCAGGAGTGTTGTGGGTGAAGGGGCCTGGTCGGCCCAGATTGCATTTAAGCCCGCGAGCAGCAAAAGGCTTGAAGCCGAGGGTTTTTTTTTTTTGTGGAATGACACCGAATCCGTGTCACAATTCATGAGCCAATCCATTATAGGGTGGCAATCGAGCTGAGTCTGATATAAACAAGTCTGGTCAGATACGGGTTAATTTTAAAAAAAAACTTCAATCCAAATCCGATCTATTTAATAAACAGGTTATTTGACCAACTTGTTTATAACCCGCCTACAAGCCAGGTCCAAAAACAATTACCCAATCCCTTTCCAACTTAATAAAAAAATTTAAAATAAAAATTGATCTCTCCGAGACTCAGACTCGACCCTCTCATCTGCCATCGTCGCACTGTCTATCACCATGAGAGCCATGGAGAAAAATTAGAAAATGACGGACGAGCTCCAAGAATTTTATCATTGGCAGCATGACCAAGGTTGGCGAGGGTCGGAAGAGCCGTGTTCGAGAGAGCTCAGAGGGGGAAGGAATGATGGGCAAGGGAAGGGAGAGCTCTGATGGGTCGGGTGAGGGGTTGGGGAAACAGAGGAGCAGCGTTGTTGTGAGCAGGCCATGGAGGGGGGCTAACTGGTGACAGGGAGGGGGGAGAGCTTGGAGGAGCTCGGAATGGAGGGAGAGGGGATGTGTTGTGTAGGAGCCGTGAACAGGGAAGAAGGCCACGAGCCACTGCACGTGGGATGACTAGCGAGAGGAGGGACGGCTTCGATAGGTCGAGTGAGGGGTTGGGGAGATAGAGGAGCGGCATCGCTGCAAGCAAGCCATGGAGGGGGATGACCAGCAAGAGGAGGGAGAGCTCTTGTGGGCCAGGTGAGGGGTTGAGGATAGAGGAGTGACATCGCCTTAAGAAAGCCATGGAGGGAGGGGTGATAGGAGGGGGGATGGAGGCACTCGAAGGAGCTCGGGATAGAGGGAGGGGGGATGCGCGGGGTAGAGGTGCGTGTGGAGGGGCTTGGGACGAAGGAAGGGGAGGGGAGGGATGGCTTTGGTGGTGCCATAGTGGTGAGTCTTAAGAGCAGACGAAGAAAAGAGGTTGGAGGATTGGAGGATCGAAGAAGTTACCGAATGATAAAAAAAAAAAGCATACTGCATGCCCAGCAGCCTTTTGGGCACTCTACACGAGATCTAGATGGGATGACAGGATTCAAATTTCAAACCAATGGATCTTTGATGGAATAGAATAGCTTTAAAATTTTAAATGATAATAATTTAATTATTAAAAAATAATAATAAATGGATTAAACATGTTACGTAGATTGAGAATTTTAAAGTTAAATATGATATATTTAATAAGTAAATTAAATGGGTTGACCTATTTATAAACTAAACTCGTTTAAATTCAATTCGAATATGTTTAGGTATTTCGAACATGAATCAGATTGGCTGGCCGAATGGTATTTTTCCACCCTTAGTCCATTTTCTTGCTTGATCCCCGCATACAACTCCAGCTAAGATGAGTCAGGATAAATTGTGACGGTGGTGAGCCAACGAAGCACCTACCACCTTCTCCCCCTAGCGAACTCTCTTTTCTCTCTTCTCTTTTAGCTATTGTTCGCTTGCGAAACAGCTTTCACAGCTACAGCTTCTCTCCTTGGTCACAAACTGCCACCACCTATCCCTACTTCTCTATTGCCCTCCCCTAGCTCTTGTTTGAGAAATACTTGTTAGAACAAGATGAAAAGTTGGTAGGACAGGATCAAGAACTAAACAATATGGAGCAAAAAATATTTCTCATTCATAGTTTTTTTAACCCCTCCATTTACAACCTTGCCAAAGAATCCTTATATAGTCATAAAGGATGACCATTTAAGTAATATTTAATGTCTAGAAAATAGTCATCTTGGAAAAGACACCTTGATGTATACAATACATGCCTTCTGAGATTACCAAAATGACTCCTTGGATTACTAAAATGACTTTTTGGATAAAAGAGTGGCTCTTTGGATTACTAAAATGACTCTTTGGATAAATGAGTAGTATCAATACCAAAAAGTCATATGCATAAATAATTGATTGCAAATTACTTCCTAATACTCCTTAATTAATTTGTAATTTATCCTTAAATTTTTTGAATTTTTCTATGGTGACAGTTTTGGTAAGAAAATCTACAGCTTGCTCATTTGTGCCAACATACTTCAAAATGATTTCTTTATTTACCAAATCCTGAATGAAATGATGTCGAAGTTTAATATACTTGGACCTTGCATGGAAGACTAGATTCTTGGATAATGCAATTACCAACATATTATTATAATAAATGATAGTTGGTTGAACTTGGATTTGTTGTAGGTCCAAGAGAACTCTCCTAAACTAAATCGCTTCATATGCAGCATCTGTAGCTGCAATGTACTCTACTTCTATCGAAGATAAAGCAATTATTTTTTATTTCTTTGAACTCCATGAAATCATCTTTGAACCAAGATAAAAAAATATAGCCATACATGCTTTTTCTGTCATCAATTGAACTAGCCCAGTTGCTATCGGAATAACCAATGAGCTTGTTATTTTCTTCTTTAATATATTTTATGCCTTGCCTTTGACTTCCTTGGAAATATCTTAGGATGCATTTTGCAGCAGCATAATGTAGTTTTCTTAGTTCTTGCATAAATCTTGAAACAACATTCATAGCATGAATAATATCTTGAAACAACTAGTTTTCTATAGAGCTTTGCATCAACTTTTTCAACACCATCATTTTGTTTTAGCTTTTTATTCAATGCCATTGGAGGTGAAACTAGTTTGCTTTTGTCCATTTAAAATTTTTGTAATATGTTTTTAATGTACTTCTCTTGTGAGAAAATTTTTTTCTTTGGCTTGCTTTACTTGGATGCCAAGAAAATACTTCATTAATCCGAGATCTGACATCTTGAATTCCTTCATCATACTTTTCTTGAATTCTTCTACAACTTGCATGTTGGTACCCAGGTAGATAAGATCATCAACATAGATACAAGCAACAAGAAAGTTAGTGGCATCAAATATCTTTACATAAAGAGATGGTTCACTTGGACTTCTTTGAAATTCATTTGAATAAAAGTATTTGTCAATCCTGCTATTCCAAGCTCGTGGAACTTGCTTCAAGCCATATAGAGCTCTGTGAAGTTTTAGACTTTGAATTCCGTACCTGCCACTTTATAGCCTTGAGGTTGTTTAACATATACCTCCTCCTTAAGTCCACCATTGAGGAAGGCAGATTTGATGTCAAGTTGGAAGACTTGAAGCTCAACTTGTGCAACAAAAGCAAAGACAATATGGATTGTCTCCATTCTTGCAACTGGTGCAAATGTTTCGGTGAAGTCGATGCTAGGCTGCTATGAGTATCCCTTAGAGATAAGTTGAGCTTTACGCTTTTGAATAGATCTATTTGCTTTATACTTGATTTTGTAGATCCATTTTAGTCTGATTACATCCTTCCCTTCAGGCAAGTTGACGAGCTCCCAAGTTTTGTTCTTTTGAATTGTTGCAATCTCATCATCCATTGCCTTTTTTCATTCTTCCTTCACCACAGCTTCCTCAAAATCCTGAGGTTTATAATCAAAAAAAGCAAAGTGGCAAGTGTTATAAATATCTTTCATGGATCGAACTTTCTTTAGTGAAGAATTTGTATCCATGGTTTCTAAGAAAAAGGGAGAATGAATTGAACTTGGTGATGAAGAGGAGGCTTGTGATGTAGATGATGAAGTTTGTATTGGTGATGAAAGAGGAGAATGAATTGAACTTGGTGATGAAAAGGAGGCTTGTGTGTAGATGGTGAAGTTTGTATTGGTAATAAAAGAGGAGAATGAATTGAACTTGGTGATGAAGAAGAGGCTTATGATGTAGATGGTAAAGATTGTATTGGTGCAGAAGGAATTTGTTGATATTTTTCTTATTTAGCTTGTGGCTCCATAAACTCATATGAGTTTGGCATTTGAGATGAGTTCTATGTCCAATTCTAGTTGCTTTATCAAAAATTACATCTCTTGAGATGACAAGCTTCTTGGTTGTGGATTGAACAACCTATAATCTTTGGATTCATCACTATAACCAATAAAGATTAGTTTTTCTCCTTTTTTATCTGATTTCTTCCAGTATTGTGATGGAATATGAGAATAAGCAATACAATCAAATACTTTAAGATGATGTACTATTGGTTTTCTTTTATGCCATGCTTCAAATGGAGTTTTGTTAAGCACTGCTTTTGTAAGAGATATATTAAGAATGTAAATAGCAGTACGCACACCTTCAGCCCAAAAATTATTGATAAGCCTTTTCCTTTCAACATGCTTCGAGCTATTTCCATATTGGTGCGATCTCTTCTTTCAGCAACTTCATTTTGTTGAGGACTCATATGAACTATGAGTTGCCTTTGGATATTATTTTATTGGTAGTACTCCATGAATGGTTTGTAGATAAACTCTCCTCCTCAATCAGTTCAAAGAGTCTTAATTTGGAGTCCACATTGTTTCTCAACTAGTGCTTTAAATTATAGAAAAATGGAGAAAGCTTCGGACTTGGCATGCAAGAAGTAAACCCACATCACTCTAGTATAATCATCAACAAATAGAATGAAGTACCTTCGATTATTGTGTGATGGAGTTCTTGTGGATCCACATATATCAGCTTGAATAAGTTTAAGATGTGCTTTGGTTCTCCATGAAGACTTTGAAAATGGTAGCTTGTGCATTTTTTCATATATGCAGCCTTCACATACTTGGCTTCTTTCTATGATGGGAGGGAGATCAATCGCCATATTTTTTGCTTGAGTAGATGCAGCCCCTTCATGTTCAAGTATCCATATTGAAGATGCCATAAAGTTGATTTATTGATAGCTTCACTTTTAAATATGACATTTTTTGATAACATGATTAGAGGAAAAACCTTGTTTATGCTCATGGGAACAATAGCAATTAGATAATTATTCTTTTTATTAAAAATTTTATGGCTAGTGTTATTAAAGTTGACAGCATCTCCTTTTTGAGTAAGTTGCCCAATGCTTAGGAGGTTATGAGACATATTTGGCACATAAAGAACATCATTAATAAGCCTTTTATTACCTCCTTTGGTGAGAACTTCAATAGTTCCTTTGCCTTCAATAGTTTGGAGTTTGCCATCTACATGCATGACTTGAGAAGAATAATTTTTGTCAAGTTGGATGAAGATCTTTTGATTTCCCATCATGTGATTGCTACACCCATTATTCAAGTACTATACATTTTAAAAATCTTCTTGGACATTCATGCAAGAGAAGAGTTGTTGAATTTCTACTTCATTTTTAGTGAAGTTAGCTTCTTCATTTCCATTCTTCTTTTGGTACCAATAGTTTCTTTGTGAATGATTGAGAATCTGGCATTTATTACATCTATATCGACATCTTTTGAATCATGGTTGTTGTTCTTGCAAATTCGGTATTAAGGATTGAAACAACTTTTGATTGTTGCCTTTTTCCTTCTTTTAGAATGGTCCTCCTTTGTACTTCTATTTAAAATTATTTTTCTCTAAGGTGTTGAGCTTGGTTTGGAAGGCTTGCTCAAGAGGTTAAGAGAAGACCTATTCATTCTTTCCTTATAAACTTGAAGAGAACTCGTTAGTTCATTAAAAGTATAGATAAAGAGATTTTTTAATTTTTCTATTATAGTGACAACATGGTCATATTTTGTAGGAAGACTTCTAAGAACCTTTTGAATAACTTTTCTATCTTCAATGATATCTCCAAGGCTTCTAATTTGACTAACAACTTCAGTAACTTTGGTAAGAAAATTTTGCATACCTTGGCCTTCTTTCATTTGCATGTTGTCAAAATCTCTTCAAAGTGATTGTAATTTTAGTGAGATGACTTTCTCATTATCTTGGAAACCTTCTTTGAGTATTTTCCAACCTTGTTTTGCTTTCTTTGCTCCAAAATTATGGGGTATATGGTTTTGCTTATTTCTTGTCGAATATATTGAAGAGCACTTGCATCTTTCTTCACATTCTCCTTGTACTCTCTTTGTTGTTATGTTGTCCAATTTGTTATAGCATCTTGTGGTTGAGGTGGCTCTGCATATGAACCTTCAACTATATCCCAAAGATCTTGGGAGATGAATATGATTTGCATTTGACTACTCCAATAGTCATAATGCTCACCATCAAAGATAGGAACTTGGTTTGAAGTGTAGGAGAACATGGTAGTTGATGAAGATGCCATCTTGACAAGTACTTCTTCTAAAGCTCTGATACCAAATTTATTGGAACAAGATAAAAAGTTGGTAGGATATGATCAAAAACTAAATAATATAGAGTAAAAAATATTTCTCATTTATAGCTTTTTTACTCCCTTCTTTTACAACCTTGCCAAAGACATCCTTATATAGTCATAAAGGATGACAATTTAAGTAATATTTAATGTTCAGGGAATAGCTATCTTGAAAAAGATACCTTGATGTATACAATGCATGTTTTCTGAGATTACCAAAGTAATTTTTTGGATTACTAAAATAATTTTTGGATAAATAAGTGATTTTTTAGATTACTAAAATGGCTTTTTGGATAAAGGAGCGGTAGAGTCACGTGCATAAGTAATTGGTTGCAAATTGATTTCTAATAATACTATCTCGAGTTTTCCAACCATGGTTTCTCTGTCCCTGATGACACCGTCCACTACCAAGCCGATGCCACCACCGTCGGTTACTTCTTCTTCCCCACCCAAACCTTTGGTTTCCTCTGCCGCCATGACCAGCGCCGAGCCTATGGGCCGGCGAGAGCTGGCAGTCTCGATGGCTATCGGAGTTCTATCCGCTTCGGCGATGCTATTACTCCCGTCGGCACTGGCAGCCCAATCTGACGGGGATTACATGCGAGAGACGACGGAAGTGATCAAAGTGTGGCCGACGATCAGCATGGAGCGGGGGGACCCCAACGTGACAGCAGATCCACAGGAGGCGTCCAACTTGTGGGTGGCCAAGTACAGGCGGGAGAAGGCGCTGCTGGGGCGGTCTCCTTAGGACATCTACTCGGCGCTCAACGCAATGTCCAGCCACTACATCAGGTTCGGGCCGACCGCCCCCATCCCGGCCAAGAGCAGGGCCTGCATCCTCGAGGAGATACGCCTTCGAGAAGGCTCTGCTCTCGGTGAGGTAGCTCTCACTTATTGGTCTATCCATCTGCAGAAGGGTGGCATCATCGAGTCCCTGGTCGGTCCATTTGAAAGGAGGGTGTGATTCTGTTTGCTTTCCTTTTTGCCGGACGTTTTTGTCTGTCGATATGGGCCGGCCCTAACTTACATGAGCCAACATTATACGAGCCGGCCCAGACTAGGCTCATTTATGAACATAGGCCAAGAAAATTCAACCCGGTTTGGCCTTTTATGAGCGGTGGGCTAGAGCTAGGCAGCCCACTATCATTTATCGACTTTTAAGAATTTTTTAATAACACACACGCACGCCATCACCTTCCGTTCCACTGGTTTTACGTTCCATCCCACATCGGATATGGATGCCTTTCAAAGTCGGTGCTTGACCTGGTTACCATGAGCAATTAATGTTTATTGGTCAAGGACTTAAATTGAAATTTGCAAGCTGCTATATGCGAGCATTTCATCTTTTACGCAACAGATTTTTTTTTTTTTTTTTTTTTTTGTTATCCAAGAATTTGGTTTATGTTTAAGCACTTGTTTGCACACGTTTTTTTTCTTGCATTCATGCTCGGTTTGATAATGGCTGTTGAAGATCATAATGGCAATGCACTCTAATTATCTTGCTCAAATCTGGTTTCGTGCAATGCTAAATTGTGTGTCATCTTGACAAGTCTTCCAGGAACATGACACATTCCAAAAATTGTTCATTTACCTATATGGCCGATTCTTTTAACATGTCTGTTGCTGTATTTCTGAGTTTCATATTCGTGCTAGCTCTTCTAAATGCTAGCAGGTCCTCCATGTCTTCAAAAGTGAGCTAATATAAACTTGCTAACTAGAAACATGTATTACTGTTCCGTGCATTCGATGCCTTCAATTGTTCTAAGCTCGGTTAACGTTGAAGATCAGTTTTACCATCCACCATCAATCATGGAGGTCAGTTTAGTCAGGAGTCTAAACATCACATAGACCACAGATATTCATATATAATCAAGAATAGAAGTTACAGAATAGATTTACAATGATATGAGAACCAGGACGGCATCCCTCATCTGAACTTTCAATCTCAAACATGTCCAAAAATTGGAAGTGGCACTGGCATGCATGGTAAGTTAGTAACCAGATTAAAGAAGATTAGAAAAGTGCACTACATAAAGTGAAGATTAATATATATATATATATAAAAGATATATATTTTGTCATCATCATGATACAATGAAAGTAGAAAATTGGAAAACAATAATATATGTGGATACTGCATACTGAGTCAAAGAAATCTGGTAATATAAGAAAAGTGTTGACATATCTACCTTTGAGAATCTAACATAACATGAACTAGTTTCCAACATTTAGATTTTATTGTAAGCCAATTTTTGATATTCTGAATGCAAGCAATTTAGAAAGCAATGTCCAAAATAATCTTACAGAAAAATCATCATTTGAGTAAGTGGTTCAAAGGTTGGTGTTTTCGCTCAATGAAGATTTCAAAATACAAAGTCTTAGGTTCCCTTTCCATACTTCTATAATGCAAGCATACATCAAAGTTAGATCAACATATAGCAAATATATCATTCATTATAGTATATCAAACTCAAAAAACAATATCAACTCAAACAAACTATTCTTCTATAAATTCTTCTTCTTCAAACTCAAAAAAATAATATCAAATTAAATAAATTATTCCTCCATAAATTCATCTTCTTGGAGCATATTTGAATCCACTGTTGATGTCTCGAGACTAGCACCGTTATCATCTTCATCTAAAAGTCACAACCAATTAAAAATTAATTAAATAATTAATTCTAAAAATAAATTAATGAACTAAAATTATAAAGTATATACAACAAATATAAAAGAAATATAATACATTACCAGTAGGATTTGGAACAAAGCCACGCAACCAACTTCAAGTACAAATTAGAATTTGGATATTTTCTGGAAGGGTAGAACTTCTATATTTAATAAGAACACGACCACCAATACTAAAAGTAGATTCTAATGCTATTGTAGTAATTGGAATGCTCAATACATTACATGCCATAATAGAGAGAGTAAGAAATTATTTTGCATTAGTTTTTCAATAATTGAGAACATCCAAATCATCATAGTAGTCATAATCAAGTTTTGTTTTATCCAAATAAATATCCAATTTACTCTTGCCAGTGTGAAAACATTTTCATTTTGAAACATTTTAAACTTCTGCAATATTTTAAACAAATGAACAAATTATAATGAAAGAAATAAGTTATAATAATTAATATATAACAAGAAAAAATTTAAAAGGTCAATTTTTTTAAAAAATACAAAATTTATATTGAAGATTCTTGATTTCTTGTGTTTACTTCCATTTCCACTTGGCCCGTGCAAAAAGATAGACTCATTAAATGATGGAGAAGTACTTAGTACATTGAAGTTGCTTGCATATTCTCCAAAAAGCTTTTCTAGTTTCTCCTTTACATTTTTTACCTTCTCTTGGAAAGTTGAACGGTCAAGCTTTGTATAACAAAAGCTTTGTATAACGAATGAAGCTTTGTATATCAAGCTTCATTCGTGGATCAAAAATAGCTCTAAAAGCAAGCACCATACTATAATCCTTACAATATTTGTCAAACTTTCCTTTCATCCTAGTAGCCATCTCCTTTATTACCTCATCATCATTGTACAAATTCTCATTTAGCATACATTCAATTTTCCAAACTTGCATGAAATATAAGTTCGAGGTTGGATAAGATGAACCCGAGATCATGTTTGTTGTCTCATAGCATGGTTCCAAGAATTCACATACATTGTCTCCCCTCCTCCACACTTCATCTATTGGATAACATTTATAATTTCTATCAATCACTTATAGAATATCAAAGGCTTTTGGATATTTGATTTCACTTTCAAGCATCAAATATGTTGAATTCCATCTAGTTAACATATCCAACCTTAAACGAATCCCTGTATCAATGCTAGCTTGCTGAACACATTCTTGAGATTTAATCATCCTCTCATCACTATAAAAAAACTGAGCTACACCCACGTGAAAAATACATAGATAAAAGCTTAAAAAACGTGGATATATGTCTACACCCATATTGGTACACACGTTTGGTTAAACGTGGATATGTCCGGCGTGGCTATAGCTTATATCCATGTTTTTTTTCGTATGTGTAGACATGCTTTATCCACGTAATATCTAACGTAGGTAAGATTATATACGTGGGTATAAATCTAGTCTATACGCTCCTTTATAAAACATGGGTAATTAAATACATACGAATTAGAAACGTGGATAATTAAATATATACGAATTAGAATTCGTTGGAATTAACAAAACGTGGGTATAAATGAACCTGTACTATCAATAATAAAACATAGATATATAATTAAATATAGTCATGCTCAATCTAATTTCAAAATATAGATCACCTGTAATAACAAATAAAAATAGAAAAATAAAATAACTATAAATAAAATAATTTTCATCATTATATTAAATATAGTTTAACATACATAGTGATAGTCTCACAAAAATATTATCTCAACAACTTTATTAATTTCATCAAAATCCAAAGAACAACAAATAAAATATAGTACTAATTTCAAAAGAAAGTAAATACTAGAACTCAAAACATATCATAAAACAAGTTCCAACTATTTTGCTACACCATAAAGAGAATAAAGATAAATAAAGTAAACTTTGTAAAATCTCCATTTCTTCCTTGACACCTTCTATTATATCACCTGAATCTGCAAAAACAAAGAAATCATATAAATATATATCATTTCAGAGATAGTATAAATCATTATTAAACCAATAATATATACAGATACATACATAATCTTTTCATCAAATAATGTGAGTGCCCACAGCATATTTCATTAAAGATCGACTTTTATCCTTTACAAGTAATGGAGCATCAGGCTCAACTGCATAAGAAATAGAAATCTCACAAAACATATGTTCCAAATTTTTGTTCATTAACATCTTGTCTTTATCATCAGAAATAAATATTCTTTTGCCTACTTTTTTCTGTGAGATATCCAATAAAATTACTTCTTCACCCTGTAAGTACTGATTTCATATAATATAATGAATAAGTCCTGATGATTCACCACTTAATAACATTGAACCATTCTATTTAAATCTATAAATTCATTAAAATAAATTTTACTTACAATTTTAGATGATTCAAGAATGGATAATATGTTCACTTGAGATGAGTTTAGTTCAACTTTATCACTTTTCTAGAAATAATAGAGAGTTAGCCAACTTTCTTAAAAAAATATTAAATTACAAGTATTGCATAAAATAATGATATCATAGATACCTCTGGATTATGTTTGCTACTAACATATGATATTTTATCTATTTTTGGTGAATGATCATCAGCTTCTTTCATGTTGGCAATATCCTATTAATAAATAAGTATAATAACAGGTTAAATTCATCAATCAAATAGCAAGTAGAATGAATGGTCATCGGATTTTTTCATGATATTTTTTTTATTTTCAAAAAAATCAGAACAATTCTGAAAATAAAGATTAAGTTATCCAATCTTATTCATATAGAAATAAAAAAAGAATTATACATTTAACTAAAGTACTCACCGAAATGTTGAACCATAAATATTTGATACTTGGACTTGGAGAATTCCAACTTGACCTGCCAAGTCATTAACCATTTTACGCAAACATTTTCTTTTGGTTGCATTAGTACCTGTTATTAATGAAATATAAACAAAAAGATCAATGACTATTATACTCGATGTTTCATGTAAATAAATCATTTTGCTTAAAAAATAAAATATAACTACCTTTGGAACTATCAGTGATATATTTCATATTGCTTTTGCATCTTCAATTACAATGAAAGAGAAAAAAGTGGACAACCTCATTAAATTAGCCAGTTAAAACTAGAATTTGTGAAACAAAAAGTTAAGCATGGCATACAGCTGACTGTATAAATTCACATAATGAATCTAGTAGCTATTTCAAGGCATAGTTTCAATTTTTGATCAATCAAAGAGAGAAAGAAGATGATACATTAATCAGTAACGAAGTGAGAAGAAATAGGAACAGGGCTTTTTACCTCTATCGTTGCTTCCGGAGAATATAGATAAGGCTGCTAGACAAGTGCAAATGTTCCTATGACCACTAAGCCCAATTTCATGATCTCAAAAAATGGATTCCGATGCCTAAGGCATTTTCCCAGAAGATGGCTTAAAAATGCTGGTGCGAAATACAAACTCATATGAAAACTGATAAATATGTATCATGACATAGCAAAGCTAAACAAATATGATAACCTATAATAAATTTTGGTCGGATTGGATACTTCACCTAAGTATTAAATAGCAAAGCTAAACTCAGTAGTTGAATATGTTATTAACTCAAAAATCTTGTAGAAAATGTTACAGTCAAGGAAGAAAGGCTGGTCAGATTAGATACTTCACCTAAGTATTAAATAGACCAAGTTGATTTTAAGCAAAAGTACAAAAGTAATTTTGGTTTATGGAGTTCGGAGTGCAAATTTATCTGAAAACCATTCCACAATAATGGTATCATAGTTTTTTTTTTTTTTTGGAATTCCATTTTGACTAACATATTATGCAATTACCTAAGACTTTGAAGTGAAAATTTACTTGCCATGACACAATATGCTGATCTGCGCACTAACTCACTCACATCAAGTATGGACCCAACAATAGCCTCGATCGTGGCACTAGAAGGGGGCAGAGATAATACTTGTTTTCCAAACCTCCTAAATACATTGAACATTTTAGAAGATCAACTGGAACTGTGTAATGATATTTATGCACAACTATAACTATGAGAGAAGCATATAGTATTTTGTTCTTGAGATAGAGTTTGTAGGAAGAGATTGAGAATGTCACCACTCTCAACATCATTGGCAAATTGTGACAGAGCACGCACTGCAAAAGCACGGATTGCAGGGACTTTGTCTCCAACTCGCTCTTTCATATTGTCAATCACCTCATCCCACAGCTGGTCACTCACCTCCGCATCATCTAGCAATCGCATTATAATCTACAAGCATGCAAGAAATGAATAAGCAGTTGGATTGTATCATTCAATAAAATACCTAAATATATGAAAAATAGAGAGATACAAAAATAATGACATGATAAGCTGTTTCTCATTCATCAAAATAAAGTGTCTAACAGTTGAATGAACGACAAAAACTTAAATGCAATTTTACAAGATTCAAATTTTGGTTTACGGGAACATTTTTTTAAAACATCCCCTTTTTTTTTCTTAATTTAGTACAAATAAGAAAGAAGATAATCTGGGTAATCAAATAAAAGAATTGGTACGAATGGTGGAATAATCGATATATCAAAAACACTCGTTTGATTCTTTCAGCAAACCATTAAACCATAACAAAAAATATTCAAGAAGTGCAAGAAATGGTCGTGCTTCATTGAATGACAGATATCGAACATATAAAGTGAGAAAGATCATGTTTTCTTAATAGATAAAATCTTAACAGTAAAGGAGCCCGAAACCAAGAATATCGACTTAAAAAGTACTCAAAAATTCACCAAGCAAATGGATTGAAGTAACAAGAAGGGGGGACCCAAATTCAACTAATTATAGATCAGTTGCAGTCTTTTCCCAAAAAACAAAAAAAATTGCATGAAGGGTTTTGTTGATCCTTCAAAACCCTAGATCCAGAATCATGGAAGGAAACTAAACCTCGAAGATGAATTCCAATTTTGTTTTAAGCATCGAGAATTCCAATTTTTTTTTAAAAAAAAATTAAATATGTTCCATCTACTACCTTGTATGTCCATTTTATTGGTATCAGTGAAATTAAAACCAACATTGGCTTCGAATTTTCTTACATTGTCTTATGACTTTCTTTTCCTCCATTTGTCATCAATTGATGAGCATTTCCCATGACAACGTAACAGGTCATGTCAAGAGATCAAACAAACAAAAAAGCCACAGTTTAATCAAGTCATACAAAAACCAGAGGGGGGAGATGAAGAGACATACCTGTGGCTCCGACAAATCCGACAAAAGCGAGCAAGAGATAGAACCAAAAGAGGGTGAGCCTGGGCACAGTCTCGGATCTGGTGATGTAGTGCAGGAACCCCAGGTAGGGGAAAAGGGAGACGGTGAAGAGCTAGAAGGCCACGCTCTAGAAGTCGATGTTTGGTGCCCAAGGATCCACCAGCAAGAGACCGCACACCACTCTTGTAGAGCTTGACGAGGTTTTTGCCCTGCTACAAGGCAACGCATCATATGGGCCATCTCTCAGTGATCAAAATGGTGACAGAAAAATCCAAAAAAAATCATTGGCAAGACCTACCATTGTTTTAAGACCTTGTGACAGAAAAATCTAAAAAAAACCATTAGCAAGACCTTACCAGTGAGTGAGGGAGATGGAGATCACAGTGCAAAGAAGCCCCGGTGACCGGACAAGTCCCAAAGACGGAGATCGATGGTGATCTGAACATTGAAGCCCTTGTCCCGGAGATGGAGATCTGAACGACCGAAAAAATCTCGCGGGAGACAGCGAGCTGGTGCGAATGAAGGAGATGGAGGAGGAGGAGATGAAGAGAAGGGAGGCAGCTGGGTGGCTGGGGTGGCGCAGTTCGAATGAAATTAGGGATCTAACGAAAGCCTTCCGATGCTAAAAATCATCGTTAATTCATATTTCTCCTGACACCGGAAAAAAGCATCACCAAATCCTCATTTTTTTTCGGCAGTTTGCAAAAGCGTCAGCACGGTTCGGGCTTCACCACGCTTACCCATAGCATCAGCAAAAATTCATCGGCTTTTCTATTTTTTCCTGTAATATATATCCGTACTTATTATAAATTCAATCAACTCTGATCTATATTATATTATTTTATACTATAAAATATTATATTTTATTACTTTATGTTATATTATATGATTTTATTATATAAAATTATATAAAATAATATAAAATAATATGATATATTATAATATAGTGTAATATTTTTTATATTTAAAAATATAAAATATAAAATAGTATATTATATTAAATTATAAAATATGCTATATTACATCATATTATATTATATTACACTATATTATATTATATTACTTTATATTATAATATATGTTTTATCATGCAAAGATATATAAAATCATGCAAAATCAAATTAAATTATATAAAACTATATTTTATTAAATATTAATATATTTTAATATAACTAAAATCTATATTTGTTATTATATTAAATATAATAGAATATAAAATAATATGCTACATTTTAATATATTATGATAAATTATAATATAGTGTAATTATATTTTTAATATTTAAAATATAAAATATAAAATAATATATTATAATAAATTATAAAATATTTC
Organism: Areca catechu; assembly: GCA_021397845.1. Taxonomy (NCBI): domain Eukaryota; kingdom Viridiplantae; phylum Streptophyta; class Magnoliopsida; order Arecales; family Arecaceae; genus Areca; species Areca catechu. Next base: position 58,439,128 of record CM038039.1, on the reverse strand, counting down.
ATATTATATTACATTATATTATATTATATTATATTATTTAAATATATTTTATATTATATTTTTAGTCGGGTCTTGGGTTGGATATTAAATATCCAGATCTGACCTATTTATGTTAGAGTTAATCAGATCCGAGTTTGGAATATCTCTAGACCTAGAATCAATATTAATTTTTTTAGACATTTTTTTCTTGGCATACCAACATTTATCCATTATATTTGATTTACTCACGTTTAATAGTTGAAACGTGTGTTACAAATTGATTATAGCATTTTCATGATTGCCAAACATGGATATATATATATATTTTTTTAGAATTTGAACATTTACTCACGTATGTATTTTACGTGTCTAAAAAGTATGGGTGTATATGATTTTTTTGTAGTGCATTTAATCCCCTTACATACTTAACGCTTTCTCTGATTTTAAATAATACTTCATTGACTACTTTTAAGCCCTCTTGAATAATGAGATTCAATATTGGACCAGAACACTATACATGAAAAATTTCACCACCACATAACAAACTATTTTGCAAATGGAGATGGTTTTTCAATATATCTTACATATTATCATTAGCAGAAGCATTATCCAAGATAAGAGAAAAAACTTTTTTATCAATTCCCTATTGCTTCAAACAATCAAATATATTTGCTTCTAATTCAACTCCAGTGTGTAGAGGTTTCATACGACAAAAGTTGATAATTTTACTACATAATTTTTAATTTTCATCAACAAAGTGGGCAGTTAAATAAAGTATAACCCTTCGTAGTAGATGCTGTCCATACATCAGAATCAAATATACTCTATTAGGATTCTTAGCCATGACTTGCTTAAGCTTCTCCTTCTCTTTGATATAGACATTTTAATATCAGAAACAATAGTATTTTTAGAATGCATCACTACATCTGGATTTAAATAATTTGCCCAAGCTCTAATCTTCTCAAATTCAACAAAAGAAAAAGGCAAATCATGTTGAATTATAGATTTTGCTAGCATTTACCGATGAACCTTTTGATTTATCTTTCTTGACCTCATTTTTCTATCTTGATTAATGAGCATTTAACCCACATCTTGATATGTAATTTCTTTATAGCTTGAAATGTGACAAGTTAAATATGAAGTCCCATAATTTTTACGAGTTTTAGCATTGGTACCAACTGCATATTCCATTTTATAATGATTGCAAGCTACCCTTTCAACCCCTTCTTTATCTTTATCAATTTTTGAGAAATATTTCCAAACACTTAATGTTTCTCTTCTAGTATTTTTAGAAGGAAGAGTTTCAGTAATTTCATCATCATCCAAATTATTAATAGTGGTATTCACAGACTCCATTATTTTTCTAATTTCCTATAATATAATAATTTAAATAAATCAATATAGTCAGCGCCTTATTCAAAATCTAATACAGTAAAAAATAGTAACTTTAAATAATTAAATCTAAAACTATAAAATTTATTAACAAAAATAATCATAGCATGACTAATTTTCTTTCATATAATTTTTTATTAATTAATTATTTTATTTTTACTTTATTATATTTGTACATTATACACTAAGTTACTGATTAATTGATTATTCTCACGAAACCGTATATTACATCCATGCATTTGTACTATGTACTGATGGATATCGAGTACACTGTACATTGTAATATTGGTTATTAATTAATCCCCAATATTTATACTGTATATTGATGAATACTGAATGCACTGTATGTTGGTTATTAATTAATCTCCCAAGTCTAGTAAATATCATGATTATATCCATATATGATCATAAAATATTAAAATCCAAAATATTTCTTGTACTCTTTTAGAAGTCTTCTTTATTTTTTTTATAAAAAAGAAAGTGGGGACCATGGTACAAGATTAGGGCTGGAAATGGGCTGGCCCAAAGCCCATTGGGCCAGCCAAAGACTATATTTTAAAAAAATTTGACTGAATCTGGGCATCCTTTTGGTCCAAAAATTAAATGGATTCTATTTTACTGCTCGAAGACTAGTCAGATATACTTAAAATTTGTTCCTAAGCCTGAACCAATTTCAGGCCGGCCCGAAGTTTATTGAGCTGGTCTAGCCCAGTTCTAGACAATGACTTTTGGGCCAGCCCATTTCCAGCCCTATACAGAATCGATCATTCTTTGTTTTTTTATTTTACTAAAAGGAAACGGGGACCATGGTGCCCCATGCGATCTCTGACTCTGAGGCCCTGAATAAATATCCATGATTCCTTAGTCACCCGTCAGAGACTCAAAGTCAGAGGGAGGCAACTTAGGAGACTAATATAACACTGATAACAGGTTACAGTTGCAATTAGTAGCTACTGGTGCAAGTAACAAATAAAGGATTTTTAAACTTCAAAATATTTAAGGCAACATGAAAGAGTATAAATATCATTTACTAACAAAATTTGTAATATTGTGATTGTTGTAACTATTTAAGGCACTGCCAGTGCCAATCTGCCAGCTACTGCACTAGTTTTGTTTTCAATTTGGGCAGCTATTTAGCCCACCGTGTGCATTGTGTGTAGAGAATTCATGGGACAAATAAAACATTAAAGTCTGAAGATGGAAGAATCTACTGACAGACTGTGAGATAAATTGCAGTTATAACTTAATAACTTATAAGATGCAACCATGGAAGAAGAAGAATAAAAGCCATAAAACCGATGGGGACTGGGGAGAGGGCCGGGGATGGCATGGAGGAGGCCAGAGACAGTAGCAGAGTTGCAATCTCCCGGAATGGTGGCCGGTGGGAACCGGGAAGGGCCCTCATCATTGTGGGGCAAAGCCGGAGATCGGACATCCGGGTCGACATCGATGCAGCAGCCGCGGAGGAAGAAAACTTATCCTAGTCCCAGTGAGCCCTCTCGGCAGGCCGGCACAACGACGGTGGCACCCCCCCATACCCTTGTATCTAAGTTCTAACTCTTCATTAAAAGAAAAATAAAAACAAAGGGATTAAGGAGTCCTCACCACCGAACGGTCGAAGTTTGCCGAAATGGGAGAGCTATGGTGAATCAGAAGTCCTCCACCACCCCTTGGTCACTGCTAGCATCATCGTTGCCACCACTTCTTCTCCTTCGCCAAAATGGGAGAGCTCCGATGAATCAGAAGTAGGAACAGCACGCTGTCACAATCTCGCAGAAGAAGAAGAACATCCAAACGGATGGGGTTCTGGCCTTCTGGGTCTCACTTCTCAGTGACTCTGTAGCCATAATTGGTTAACGACTTAATGTTTAACAAAAATATCTCCCGACTGACCCACAGATCCAAACTGACTTCCTTTCCCGATGGATGATGTTTCTGTAATATTTTTTAAAAAAAGTTTCTTGGCCCACGGGCTGACCAGCCCTAACCTAGTTCAACCCATGGGCTATAAGGATCGGGCCAAAAATCCCGGTTACATAAATGGGCTATTTTTTTCAGCCCGACCCGATCCATTTATAGGATTAAATGGGTTGGCTCATAGGCTCTGGCCCATTTTGACAGGTTTATAGACGTTGCGTTGTGACGGTTACGATAATTATTTTTGAGCAAATATATTTCAATAGTTCTAACAGGTTCCGATGATGGATGTCATGTGGAGTTGAGTTTTGGGGTCAAATAGAACTGCTAGAATTCTCACTTATGTCACTCTTTTTTCCCCATTTCGATAAGGCATTTGATGTCATTTGTTTTCTTTGTCATTTCTTTGCTTTGATGCATCGATTATCTAATGCATAAAGAGGCATGTCAAGGTTGAGAGGATAAGGCAATGGTAGCACGAGTGGTGAGAAATAGAGGTATCTAGCTTAAAATATAGAACCAGACACCGGAGAGCAGGGTACCTTAGAGGTTTCATTTGTTGAGTAATAATTTTAATCTTTTATACCTTGTTTATACTTTATATATATACAAAATTATAAATTATAGAAAATTTTATTTTATTTTAATTTTATAAGGAAATCAAAACTAATTTCTTAATCTTTAATTTAATTCTAAAATATAATTTTAATATTTTGAAATTAAACCAAATTTTATCTTAAAATTTTGCATGAACATAAAGCATGGAACCATGCTTTGATACTATATATTGAGTAATACCTTTAATTCTTTATATCTAGATCGTACTTTTATATAGATGCAAAACCATAAATTATGGAAGACATCCTTGAACATTATTCTAGTATGTAGATTGCATAGTCTTTGAAATGTCCCTCCTTTTTTATTATTTTTTTGGTAAGGAAAAGGGATGGGGGATAAATCCCGGTGTAGCTACCCCCGTAGACCCCCATCCCGCGGGGTAATGTTCGATTCAAGATACTCAGATTTTCGCAGTCTTTCCCATCTAAAGGTGAGTAGGTCAACCTGACACCACTAAGGTACTGGCTAGTAGAATGGGGACAAAAAGGAAGACCCTGACCTCTCACTCATACCAGTGATCTATATCCCTCCTTTGTCGCGAGGTAATTGATCTTCTCTCTCATCATCATTTTCTCCTTATGTAGATGATCGATGAAAAACCGTTCACCGCTGTTATGAGAGTCAGAGAAAATAGACCAGGTAACCTCTATATTTATAACTGTATATGTCTCTCATTAAACACTAAAATCTTAGTTAAAATTTCACTCCAGTTTTTTTTGATCATTTTCATTAAAAATATTTTTTTTTAAATCAACTGGACTCGGATTCAGTATATATGATCAATTTAAAAGTTGAACATGATAAAATGATAATTAGGTCACATATTAGATATTAAATCTAATTTCACTGTCACGACATCACCCCTCTTACAAGGAAAAGGGATTATATTTGAATCTTGATATTTTTTCTTATTTTTTTATGAAATCTTGAGAAGTATTTTCAAAAATATAATAAAATTTTTTTTGTGGAAAAAAAAAAAAAAGAGGATTGGATCGTAGGATATTATGATCGTAACCTAATCCCCGCAGCGAATGGGGATGCTTAATATTATCCAATGCCTCCCATGTCCGTAATTCATGGTTGTGATGGAGAATACACTCTCCAATTAGATATTTTGAAGTGCCCCCACCATCTGGAACTGCATATATAACTTGTGATCTTAACCTTTGTTTTTTCTTTGGGATCGCAGTAGGAAGTTTTCTCATCTATTTTTGCTTAGAAAAATATGTGCTCTGTTTTGCGGAATAATGTTTCTACGGAGTATTTGAAGTGGTAATAATGCTGTCATTAATTTTTCCCTTCAACTAATTCTGAAATGGTTTGTTGGGTGCGCCTTGATTTGGCCCACGTAGGGAGGCCCACAGATGACACGAGGGTGAGCGCAAGAACCACATGCAGGCATACGGGGCATGCGCGGGCACGTGGCCAGCCCAGCGTGCACTGCAGCCCTCTCGTCACGGCATTTGGTGGACCCGGCAGTCTACGAATTAGGTGACGCGATCTATGGATCAGGTGGCACGGTCTTCGAGAGAAAAATTCAGTCCATGCATCACTCTTGCATGATCCAATGATCACACATAATTCAGGAGCAATCAATGCAAATCAAATGACTAAAAATTATTATAATTTTGTTCTAGATCGATCCATACAATTTATGATACGATCAAGATGATTGGATAGCTAAAAGAATTCTTCTAGAAATCAAATATGAGTCTTAAAAGGTACATAACTCCATTTTAAATATAATTTGGACCGTTAGACTATCGATGAGATGCTCTTTGTACCAAGGATATAAAAGCAGATATAGATAATTAATCAGAGCCCAGGTACGAAGATCCAAAAGATTTCTAAAAGATATGGTAGCAGCAGAAAAAATCTGTAGGGACTGAAAGTTGAGAGCTTGTGAGAGAGATTTGGAATTTATTATTGAGAGAATTTATACAAAATTAAGAGTGGGAGTTTTAATTTTGTAAGTATTTATTTTTTTATAGTAAAATATTATATGCCCAATTGATTATGTATTTTTATATTTCCTTCTTCCTTTTCTTGCAGCATCAATACTGATGTTGTGATCCTAGAAATGGAGATCTATATTCCGTGTAAGAGATTTTTCAAGAAAATGATATTAGTACAGTTGGTACCACAATAACCGGTATCAGAGTCCTACATTGTCTATGTTGATCGAGATCGAAGAAGATGAAGATCTAGAAGACAGTAACAATCAAGGTAGAAATTAATCAATTTGACGGGAAGAGTAATTTCTTCTCCTAGCAAGCAGAATAAAAGATATGCTGATCCATCATGGGTTGATCAATGCTCTTATATATGAGAAGAAGCCGGTCATCATGGAGAATAAAGCTTTGAGATGATTTTAGATGCAGATAGTGAGCACTATCCACTTGTATTTATGGATGATGTAGTAATCTATATACTGAACGAGACTTTCTTGATGGTGCCATGGGCAAAGATCGAGAAGTTGTATATGGTGAAGTCCATTACCAATATATTTCTTTTGAAAGCAGTTCTATCAATTATAGATGACCGAAGGACAGAGCATACAAAGTACTTGAGCAACTTCCAGAGGATCTTCATCGATCTTCTCAATATAGCTGAGAAGTTTGAAGAGAAGATCAGGGCACTGGTCTTGCTATCATCACTACTGCACTCCTTCAAAATCTTGGTAACTGCTCTTTTACTAAAGAAGAGTACCATCAAAATAGAAAATATCATTTTGGTGTTACTCCAAAAACAAGGTTTTCAAGTGAAAGAACCAAGCTTCGAGTTCAGATGAGAACTTAATATCGGTGGTTTCTGAAGGAGCATGTGACAGAAAGCAAAACGACAAAAGATTATGAGATGGAAAATTCAAATCAAAGGATGCAAACACTTTCATCCCTACATACCTTAGTGTATCGATTTGAACTTAAAAATATATTGATACTCGTAAAGAAGAATAAGAGGAAGAAATTATGAGCCAATCAACATGCTACTAACCGGTCATCAATTTGGGCACTACATAAAATAAAAAAATAAAAATAAAAAAGAAGAATAAGGAAGAGAAGAAAAACGCCACTTAGGAGATATTCGGCACTCATTAAAAGGAGGTGTTGCAAGGCTGCTACTGGCTTATTAGTCATATCTCTCCTTGACATCAATCATTTAATATTGGCTATTAGAAAAGTTTGTTTAATTGCTAGCCTAGTCCAATTTGTCATCATTTTGCCAGCCTGTGTATGCGTTTGTCAAAGAATTTGCTAGATTTTCAGCGGAGGCTTGGGTACCCATCATGGAGCTTCTATGGCTATTTTTGGGAGATGGGCACCACAGAGCACCTCTATCCAGGGTTACAAATCCATGCTGCATCCCTTCATCACCCGATGTACGTGAAAGTATGACAATATTTCCTATATAGTCTCATAATGCCTATGCCACGGACTGACTCCTAAGATAGGGAGGGCTAGTATATATCTTAGCGAGGGACCTACATGATTGATAAGGCTATGGCGTGCACGTCATGGACACACGATCCCCGCACACGCACGCACACGTGCACATGCACATGCCCACACTCATGCACATGTTGCTCATGCATACGCACGCATGCATGTAAAAAAAAAAAAAAAAAAAAAAAAAAAAAAAAAAAAAGGAAGAGAGCTTAAGTTAAGGACCGGAGCTTAGTATATAGCTTATGCTTGTAACCCCATGTGGCACCCTTTATGAGGCACTATGATACAACACATTCCATTAATAAGAGAAACTAACCTGTCAATTGTCAAAGGAGGACATGGAACGTTTTGTTCCATGTTTGCAACTATTGGAGCTTGGTAGCTCAAGCTTGTACGTAATCTCATGTGGCACCCTATTTATGAGGTGCTATGATATACAGCTAAGCTAGATACATTCTGAGAAACTAATTAACCTGTCAACTGTCCAAGAAGGAAATTAAAGATTTTGATCGGTGTTTGCAACTATTGAAGCTTGGTGGCTTATACTTGCATCCTTTATGAGGTGTTACGATACACAGCCAGGCTAGACACATTTCATTAACAAGAGAAGATAAACTAACCCGTCAACCGTCGAAGGTGGAAGTGGAAGGTTTTGGTCGATGTTTGCAACTATTGGAACTTGGAAGCTCATGCTTGTAACCCCATGTACCATCCTTTATGAGATGCCATGATACACGGCTAGGCTAGACACATTCCATATATTAACAAGAGAAACTAACTTGTCAAATGTCAAAGGAGGAAATGAAAGGTTTTGATCGATGTTTGCAATTATTAGAGCTTGGTAGCTTATATGCTTGTAACCCCATGCGGCACCCTTTATGAGGTGCTATAATACATAGCTAAGCTAGACATATTTCATTAACACGAGAAACTAAAATGTCAACCGTCAAAGAAGGAAATATATAGAAGGTTTTGGTCGATGTTTACAACCATTCGAGCTTGGTAGCTCGATACTTGTAACCCCATGGGGCACTCTTTAATTATGAGGCACTGTAATACAAGCTAGACTAGACAAATTTCATTAATAAGAGAAACTAACCTCACAACCGTCAAGGAAGAAAATGGAAGGTTTTGCTTGATGTTTGCAACTATTATTGAAAGCTCGAATCTGTCAGCCACTCTCAAATCCCAACGACACCATTTACTGACGTTTGATCTTGAGATAGGAGGTGGGCGACCACTTCTACAGTGGGCTTTTGTTTTCGTAGTAATTGATCGATGTGAAGTGACGGCAAGGATCTATCGGTAGCTTTATGAACTGGAACCGCAATGGACGATAACCTGATTTTATTTAAATGATTTGGACATTAAAGGTCTTATCCAACAACATACAGCAGCGATCCAACTCCCTCTAGAATTGTCTTTATTACTATAGCAAGTAACTTTTTAACGACTAACCATGCATGCTTCATTAATTAATTGTTTTGGTTTAATTACACCGTGCTATGATATCTAAAGAATGGCGGAATTTAGGACTCAAACTCTCAGTAACTCAAGCTGAATTGTACAGTTGATATGGGCACAGGCCAAATTAATTAAGTGATAATCTAACCAGCACAAGTCTCGATCTATGCGTTTCATAAATTAATTTCCATTGCATAATGGGTCCAAGCTTTATTGTTTTTGAATCAAAACTAAGTGTTACATGAATTCAACAATTTGGATAATATGCAACACTAATGAAATAGTGGGTCAATTCTGTGGTGGGTCACATATTCAATTCGATATCTAGCTTGACGACGATTGGTTTGACTTAACCTCCAAATTTTCTTGTAGAGTTTACTTTTTTGCTGGAGATGAAAGGGACAAGAAAGCAGTCCGGAGATAGACAGGATTTTGCATTAGGGAGAGGTGGGACTAATGGCCAATCAATGTAATATATTTTCGGTGGTTAGGAGCGTGGTTAATTATGGCAATCAAGATGAAGAAATTAAGGGACATAGGTGGATTAAAAAGAGAGAAGAAGGCTGTAAGTATCATTCACCGAGATTTGGGATTATGCTACGGTGAAAACATTCGAACGTGCAAATATAATTTTTCATCCGGAATTGGGATTGACAATAATCTCAATGCAATCCAACAGTAGAAAACGACGTTTGTATACATGAACATTGAACAGGCTCTTTGAAATTCAACCTTTTGTGCAACCATAATAAAATTCTTGTGCATGGCAAGAAATGCGGACGGATCGCTACGATGATAACGTCTATGTATGCATAGATAAACAATCACACAAATTTTTAAAAAATAGAAAGAAAAAAAAAAAAGAAAAGAAAAAAAAAAAACTTAGTTTTGGTTTACTAAAATAACAAGCATGATGCTTGCACACGATGCTAGAAGATGGTGAAATTATAAATATTAATTTATATAATAAAAGAATAAGAAATTTGTTTTGCTTTACTAAAATAACAAGCATGATGCTAGAAGATGCTGCACCACTATCGACAAACTATACACCAGCTAACAGGATGACCGCAGATTGACGCTTTGATAGAAAAGTTACAGGAAAGCGGTGGGCATGCAATTGCCCAATTTGCCCTCTTGCGGTGTGCTTGCGAGCTTGGGAACACGCAGTTCAAATGTCATTTCTCCTGGACTACATGGAGCGAAGAATGAGGTGGGTGGCGTGCCGGTGAGGCTACAAACTCACTACCATTTTTCTTTTTCTTTCCCTTCCAAAACCACTCTCGTTACCCTCGCGCTTTCAGATTATGCTCGGAAGAAGAAGGCGTCGATCATGTTTTAATAGGCATTCGTCTTGTTGAATAATCAAAATAATAAATAAATAAATAATTGATAGGAGAGAGAATGAATAGGTCTTGTTGAATAATCAAAATAATAAATAAATAAATAAATAATTGATAGGAGAGAGAATGAATAGAGTGGAGTACCTCTCCGCTCTCCCAGTTCTGATTCCCTACCTCCATGATTCCTAAAGTGGAACGATTCCTCCGATTACCGTTTCTCTTTCCTCCCCCACCTTGACTTGGTACCAAATTAATAGTTGAAGTCTCTCCACTCCGCCCCGGCACGCATCAACAATTAAGACCTACCATCCCTTCCATCACGCTACTCTTTTCCTTCAATATATATATATATATAAAGCAAGAAAAAAAAAAAAAAAAAGGCCATTCATCTCTTACACCATCACCTTTTATCCTTCCCCTGAAAATAAGATTATGCTAACAAATTTGCCAACAAATTTTCAGAGAACCAAAATGATAGCAATTTTTTAGAATGGATTTTCATGTTCCTATAACTTTGAAATTTTTGAACATGTTCATATATTCGTATTTTATAAGTTCTCAATACTTAAATAGGGAAGACTAATCTTCTTCTCATAACTCATCTTTATTTCAAGTTTTATATCATCCTGTAAAAGGTCGATGGCACGATAATGTTCCACTCGGTCCCTCTAACTCTTATTACAATTTTATGTGGGACACAACAAGTACTAAATATAAACCTTACCTGATATTATAATAAAATATTAGAGGGAAGCACCTTTCTTCTAATTTTTTTTTTTAAAAAAATAAGATTATACCAATTTTTTTACTATCAATAGATATCTTTGCAACAACTCAACATCTTATCCGATATTTTTTTTCCTGAATAATCTGTGACTAAATAGACATCCAAATGAATATTCATATATTTTCATATTTAAGTATTGATATTCTTGTCAAGTTAAATATACAAATTCATGCATAAACATCATCCGGTCATTATCAATCCCAATAAATCCATGTTACAGTATTTTATAGTCAGCATAAATTATGGACTAGATTTTAATATGTATAACAATCCAAGACTTTATTAAGGGGGAAAAAAAAAGACTAATCAAATAATCCAAGATTTCTTGATGCTTATAAATTATATGAATCCAAGTATCCCCGTTCCTTCCCCGATTAAGACCTACTAATGTTTTTCTTTCCTCTTTCTGCTCTTTCTTTCGAGGGATTCAAAAAAAAAAAAAAAAACACGAAAAGGTCGTTCATCCCTGCACTCGCTGTTTTTGACCTTCTCATATGTTAAAGGTCACGGCCCTTCATCCCTGCACTCGCTGTTGTTTTTTTTTTTATTTTTTTATCAAAAAAAAGAAAGGTCACGGCCTCAAGGAGAGCATGCCCCTTGAATCGAGGAAACGCGTGGAGTGGGGCTCGGATAGGGAGAAATGACGGAGTAAAGAAGGGATTCAAATAAGAACGGGCGAGCGCAAGGAGGAGATGGAATCCACAGCTTACGGAAAAAGTCTTTTTTTATTTTTTTTTATTTTTTAAAAAGATAAAGGATAATAAATTCTGATGGAGCTATCCCACGCATCTCCACCATGTCAGAAAATATTAATTCGAGAAGCTCAAATTTTTGCATTCTCTTTTTACCTAATATAAGTAATCAACTTGATGTCGGTTAATATAATAAAAATAAAGAAAAAAATCCTGATCTCTCATTCACATTAACTGTCCTAATTAATCATGAGTAAATCAATATATCAACTATTACATGTTCTAGAAAAAATTTTAAATTTAATCAAGTCATTCATGAGATCATGTATTGAATTTCTAATCAGATGATAGTAAGATAAGGCCTTTATCAACTGGACTACCATTTTAACCTTTTTTTTTTTTTTTTCCTTCAGGATAGCGGCCAGAAACCGATATAGTCTTGTATATATCTCCTCTTTTTTATTTACTCGTCGGATGCTAACTCTTCCTTTATCTATATTTCACCTTTCTTCGACTGATGGGATCGATCCTGCTTTCTTTAATATACTTCCTGTCCTATGATACTAAACAGAAGGAATCCAAGAAAAGGAATGGATAGCATGCCTTATTCTCCAAACCATCTCTACCGTTTATTCCCGCTTCCGCTTGCTGTCGTCTCTCTAATCTTCTCAATCCCTTCTTCTCCCTTCTTCTCCGAAGCATGCATATTTTTCTTATTTCTAGCTAATCTTGTTCTGTTGGGATATCCAGGTTCAGCTACGAACCAGGTTCCGGTTTGACTTATCGAAGCCCCGGTTCTTCGGATTATGGACTTCGGACTAAGCAAAGGCCAATCGCAAGCAACTCAAGGCTTTACACCGAACTACAACATCCGAAGGCCAGTCCTTCGGGTAGTACCTTCGATCCCGGTCGAAGTCTGAACTACTCATCGACTTCCGAAGACACGAGCTTCGGTCCCCGCCGTAGACATGATCTCCGGTCTCGGGGTGTTGCTGCCTAGATCGCCGTGGCCGGTAGCTCTTACGTGGCCTAGGTGAGTGGGCTCCGTGCCAGCGTCACCGGGCTCGTTGGTCGGGGACGATCAAGGGGAACATAGTTGTAGTTGGGATGAAAGGGGCTTGGTACTGTAGTGGCCCTCCTGTGGGCCTCTCCGGTGAGGAGTAATCTTCCTCCTTATCGTCTGTCCGTTGGGCGATACCTGCAAAACAGGGGAGACCTGCGCCGGGGGTTCCGGCAAAGGCACTCCGACGATCAAGTCAGCGGGACGATCGAAGGAAATAAGGGACCTCTGAGACGGAGAGCTTGGGGGACTCTCCGCTACCAGAGGGTGATAATGAAGAGAGTGTCTTGTCTCTTACTTACCTTACCTCCCCTTACCTTTCCATGCCGGTCTTTATGTAAACGAATGGCTCCTGTTACTTTTGGGGAGGTGTGCTGGTCTTGATGTAGACTTGTCGGCTTGTGAGGCCATGATGGGCTTGTGAACCTTCTTCTTCTGGGTGGTTCAGGAAGTTGGCGCAAGGGTGCAGTACCTTGGGTAGGACACTATTTACTAGTTAGTGTAAACAGTAGCTTAGGAAACTTAAATGCAAACCTTCCTTGCAGGCGGCGTGTTAAGCAGCGTGCCATAGGACCCATGTGGGTGGGGACCCTTGGAAAGAGTGTCAAGCCCACGCTGATGAGACAGAATCGTATGATGCTCTCGGTGGTCGAGCTGGGTGGGACGCCGAAGTGCCGAGTCGGCTGGAACACTACTCCAGACCGCTATGCGGACCGCGAGAAGGCCCCAGAACCTTCCCATGCACGTGGACCGACGTGTGCATGGTGCAGGGGCTCCGTGCACGAACCCATGCATGGAAGAGTGCGCTGTGACTGAACTGGGCGCCGGTGGTGAACATGGAACCATAGCCGGAGCAGGCAGATCTGGGGCGCGGGAGCGCCGAGCTGAGACAGGCGTCCCACCAGACCGGAGTCGGGCGTGGGCGGAGCCTCGTGGGGTGGAGCCAGACTGGCACGGTGGATTGGGAGCCGCTGGAGTCAAATTGGGCACGAGCCATGCTGCAGGCGTGATAGACTTGGTTGGTGCGGAGCCGTGCCGCCGGAGTCCAACTTGCCAAGCCGGAGGGACTAGACCGGAGCACCGATCGTTGAACTGGGTGGACCAGACCGAAGCGCCGAACTCGGTGGGGCAGGGCCGGCACGCTGCTCCGCGCCGCGAGGAGGAGCGCCGAACTGGACGGGGCAGGACCGGAGCTTGGTGCACCGCGAGCGGAGGTGGCGCCGGAGCCGGCACGCTGCTCCCAGGCGACGCGCGGGTCGAGCTGGACCGAGCCGGGCATGTCGCAGGCAGAGGTGGAGCCGGAACTGGGCGAGGAGGTGATGAGCCCTAGCAGGGTGCCCTGGCGCGGGCGGAGCCAGATTAGCACGGGGCTGCCGCGGGCTTGCCCAATTGGGCCGGAGCCGGAGCCGGGGTGCGACCTCCCACGGGCGGACCGGAGCAGGGCGCGGAGGTGCATGCCCTGGCACGGGCAGAGCCAGATTAGCACGGTGCTACCACGGGCTTGCCCAGCTGGGCTGGAGTCGGAGCTGGGGCGCGACCTCCCATGGGCGGATCGGAGTAGGGCGCGGAGGTGCATGCCCTGGCACGGGCAGAGCCAGATTAGCACGGTGCTACCGCGGGCTTGCCCAGCTGGGCTGGAGCCGGAGCTGGGGCGCGACCTCCCACGGGCGGACCGGAGCAGGCGTGGAGGTGCATGCCCTAGCACGGGTGAGGTGGAGGTGCAGACCCCTGTGCACGACCGAGCACCGTAGCGGGCTGAGCCGGGCTGGCCGCACGTGCCGAACTGGTCGTGCGGGCACGCTGGACCGGCCTAGGCTGGAGTCGAGGCGGGCGGAAGGCGCGAACGAGAGCCTGGCACGGAGGACACGGATGTGCCACAAGCGTGAGCCTGGCGTGCCGCTGTCGGGAGGTCAGCGTGCCGCGGGCGTAAGCCTGGCGTTGGAGCTGATCTGGGCGTCCACGGGCGGAAGAGGTGGACCGAGGGCGGAAGAGGTTGACCGTGGGCACGCCGCGAGTGGAAGAGGTTGGCGCCGAGCTAGACCGGCATGGGCAGAGCTGCCGAGCTGAACTAAACTACCGAAGTTGGACTTCTCATGGTCGAAGTAAGGCCGAGGTGGAGAAGCACCTGGCCGAGGTGGGGCCGAGACGAGCTGAGTTGAATCGCCACGTGGCCGAAGTGGGACCGGCCGAGGTGGGGCCGAGACGAGCTGAGTTGAACCGCCACGTGGCCGAAGTGGGACCGAGGTGAGGCCGAGGTGGAGAAGTACCTGGCCGAGGTGGAGAAGTACCTGGCCGAGGTGGCGGAGTATGTGGCCGAGCTGGGGCCGAGGTGGAGAAGTACCTGGCCGAGGTGGCGGAGTATGTGGCCGAGCTGGGACCGAGGTGGAGAAGTACCTGGTCGAGGTGGCGGAGTATGTTGCCGAGCTGGGGCCGAGGTGGAGAAGTACATTGCCGCGCCAGCCTCCAAGAAGGATGCATGTCAGGGCTGAATGGATCTTGTTTACTACTGTAACACGGGGAAATACCAAGCCTTCGGCCATGCAAGGGGAAACCCAAAGCTTGAACCACAATCTGTTCCAAAAAGTAAACTGTAACCAATGGTTACAATCGACACTCATCATGCCATGATCATGGCGCGCAATTCCTGCAGCCTCGCCTCCGATCTGGCCGAAACCGTTCATTGACAACCCACGATCGCCAATCATGGGAGAGATTGGTTCCCCATGATTTCCGGAAAAAAAGCGGACCACAGACCGGATGCCATCTTTTAAATATGGATAAGAAGGATGGCTCGAGAGGTATGCGTGAATAATCTCGCACACATATATTTTCAATCTTCAAGAACTCTTTTTCTCTTCCACTCCCGACATCTTTCCGGTTCTGTGGCTGGAATCCGTCACTGACTTAGGCATCGGAGTGTCATCCGCTGGAACAACTCCGACAAGAAACCTATTTTGCAGGTGAACCAAAAAGCGATCCTGCGATGCAGCGGCTCCGACCGGCCGATCCAGGAACTCCACGCCAATGGTTCTAAATCCGATCGGTGACTGTCGTTTTCTGCGTGGGGTTCGGGTGGATCATGTCTAGAGCAGGAAAGAGAAACATGATGATTCTTGACGGTTATATTATAAAATTTTTGCCCAAGTCCAAGAATGGTCGGCGTATTTTTGCTTCCACCTCTGTCCAATTAACCGCGTCGACGAATTGTAAATGTTGGAAGGGGAAACCACTTTCCCCTGTTTTTGCGGGTGGGTTATCTATTGACAGGTTCTGCGCTCCCTTCCCAGGACTCCTTTCTCTGACAACATACGTTATACATCGGTTGGAATTTCCTTGCGGCCACGGAAAGCAGAGCCCCTCCCTCTCCCTTTCATACGGTTCGAGTGCGGGGTTTAATAGCTGGCATCGAAGGAGAGGAGTTCCCTTCCTTGTAATCGATCTAACTAAAAAAAGGATGCGGAATTTGGGTGGGATTTTTTTTTTTTTGGGTTCCCCTCTGTTTGTTAGAGCAATAGGCTGTCCAAAAAGGTCAACAGGAACATAGAATTCTCGTGGACCGATTTCTTCTCGTCTCCTCCCCCTCTTCCTCCTTCCCCACCCCAATTCTCATATCTCCCTCTCCCTCCGTCTGGTGTAGAAGGGGAGGAGGAAGGACGACGATGACTTTCCTCGGAGGGTCCGTCCCGTCCAACCTCCAATGCTTTCTCGATCGCACCACGCCGGTCGTCCCATCGCGGTCCCTCCCAAAGGTGACTTCCCACCCATCTCTTTAATCTCACGTATTCTTTTCTTTGCTTTGCTTTGCACCCTCTCACCTTAGCAGTCGTCCTCGTTGATTTCGAATGAATTGAACCGGTCGTTCCTGTCGTGCTGCAGTCGTGTCTGGAAGAGTTGAACCGGTTGTGGCACCCGTGGGATTCCGACACCGTCGAGTACTTCAGGCTGCAAGATCTCTGGGATTGCTACGACGAATGGAGCGCCTACGGTGCCGGCACTCCCGTCTATCTCAACGGCGACGAGACGCTCATCCAGTACTACGTCCCTTACCTCTCCGCCATCCAAATCTATACCAGCGCTTCATCCTTGACTAACATCAGGTATGTCTTTCGTCTTCCCCTTTTTTTTTTTCGCAGAGCATCTCCAACTCTTTTCTTCTGCTTCTTTCTAAAGAAAAAAAAAAAAAAAATCATTTTTGGGTCGAGTGAATACGACGATGTTTTTTGTTTGCCTTCTTTGAAATACGAGGCTTTAAGAAATCAATGATGCAGGGGCCGTAAGGAAGAAAGAGAAACCGGTGTTCCTGAGATGAGGGAATTCAGTGATTCTTGCAGTGATGATAGCGAGAGTGACAAGCTATGGAGATCCAGTGGTAGTTCTTCGGAGGATTGTGATTTCGATCAGGATAGCTTGTGGCATTTACGTGATAGGTTGGGCTATCTCTACTTCCAGTACTTTGAGAGGTCTCCCCCATATGGAAGGGTGCCTCTCAAGGATAAGGTACCTCTCGCCTTCCCTGTTTTCCATCCTCGTACGAAACGATCCGCGTAATTAGCTCCTTTTTTTGCTGCAATATCCACCGATGGTCTTGCCTCGTAAGTGAGAAAATTAAATCTTTAGATATAATTGCAAGAATCAATCGGATTATATATATATATATATATATATTTTGAGGATTGACTGCAACTTTGTAGGTGCTGATATTTCTGTAATATTACCTTTTTTTGATTACTTTGCTACCTCACTGAATTTTAGTAGTTGGATGAATTTCTGGCTTTGTAATCAAGCTTGATATGTTTCGTGTCGACTAACATAAAGCCATTGCCTCTTGTTTCGAAATTTCCTTCAGATCAGTGAACTGGTCCAAGAATTCCCAGGATTATTGACGCTAAGGAGTGTGGATCTATCTCCAGCAAGCTGGATGGCAGTGGCTTGGTACTTCTTCTCATCTAATAAACTTAAGGCAATTGACTTATTTAAAATTCAAAGCATCCATAATTTGTTGGGTAAATGATATAAGAATAATATCGGATGGGTGCTACAACTCCTAGTCTCTGTCTCTCTTGTAAATGCTTATATACTTACTATATGTATCTCTTAGATCTTGCTGCATCTAAAGCCATCATCACTGCACCACAAAAGGGAATAAAAAGATTTTATTTAAAAAAATCTCATCTCACCTGAAGCAAGCCCAAATCATCAATAAAGGGCCAATCGTGAATTATGAATCCGTAACTGAACCAAAGGAGCCATTTATTGTTTTAGAAATCCTTCCGTTTAGATTTTTTTTATTTTTTTGTTGGTGGGGGGAGTGGATTATTGTTCTGTTTAGTTACACAAACATAATCTTAGATCGACAAGCACATGCTCGAGACTGAGTGAAGCATTAATTTACAACATGAATGTCCATGAATCAGAAAGTTGGTCTCGATGCATGCTTATTGCTCATCATTGCTAGATTATCAATTCAATCAAATGAATGCATGTTGTTATTTTTTCTCGGACTCGGAAAAAAATAAGAGTGCACATCACTATTGTTCATTAGTTAGACGTGTGAATATAAACATCTGACCTTAATTAACCTTCCGGTTTTTATATTTTCTGTTATTTGTCTAGGTACCCAATTTATCACATCCCCGTAGGCAGAACCGTGAAGGATTTGTCAGCTTGCTTCCTCACATACCATACCCTCTCCTCTTCATTCCAAGGTGTATTCATCATAATCTCTCGACCATTTCTTTTATTTTTTATTTTTGCATTTTTCCCCACTTCTAGTCCATGTTCACAGATGCCAACGACTGATCTCAGCGTGATCCCCTCCGCCGGTCTCATCATTGTGAGAATATGCTAATCCTCTCTTCCGTATTTCCAAACCAGAGGCGGCCGGGCCCCACGAAGAAATGGAATGCGCCGAAAGGAACCAGAGCGACGGAAAAGGGATGGCACTCCCTCCGTTTGGCCTGGCCACTTATAAGATGCAGGGGAGCGTGTGGGTCTCGGGAGCTGATGGCAGGGACCACGATCGATTGCTGTCGCTCTTTCGCGCTGCGGATTCGTGGCTAAAGCAGCTTTGTGTTCAACACCATGACTTCAATTACTTTATGGGGATTCGCCGTGGCTAAGCTGAGAGATCTTGCATCCATTCCAAACTTCCAGATTCTCACGGCATGAAAACAGTTAAAAAAAAAAAAAAAAAAAAAAAAAAGGACATTCAAAACGTCTCCATCTTAGTTTATCGTGTGCGAGGACCTTCATGGTGGATGGCCGGATCTTCTTTGGAACGTATCTGGTGATGGTGTTGTCCCGATCTGCGCTGGACCAACCTCTTGGCTTCTTGAGCTTGGTGGCACTGCATTGATGAGGTTGCCATCCAATTTAGAGGAGAAAAAAAATGAGAAAGAAAAGAAAAACTGGGGAATGCGCTTGTGTTGAAAACTTGGGGTCCTTTGTGAGAACTAATTTTGCTCTCTAATTATGGTCTGTAATTGCTTGCTGTTCTTCGGGTGCATGTTTAAAAAAGAAGCTATTTTTTGCATTCAATTTGTTCGATGGGGGTGATTAATGATTATCCTATTCCCATGATGAAGATGTCGCAATTACAAAATAAATTAGAAATTTACCCTCTTAAATTTTCTAAAATTGCAAGATATGGAAAACGTATAAACTGATTGTTGCGTCCAAATAAATTACAACAAGCTTAAATTAAAAGAGAAGTGGATCGAGCTGATTTGATCTAGCTTCCCGTCATCTTCTTGATGGATTTGGGTATTGAGGCAGCTCTCAAGCTCGTTGATGGAGTCTGAACGGGAACTGATAAAATCTAAAGGAAGGCTAAGTGAAGGATGGTCCGGAAAAAGAATCCCATCTTCATCGCACTCGGTGGTATTTATAGAACACGAACCTAACCGCTTACAGCTGTCATCTAGCTATTAAACAGTTAAACCAAGACATGAGCACGTGCAATAAAAAGCTATCCGTAGTTGATCAAGCCTTTTCCAGATGTTGAATGATCTCTGTATTATTTGAACATTGATCAGCTTTATCTCTCTCGAAAATTAGTCAATCTTATGCCTGTCGAGAGATGATCAGCCTCATGGTTCTTGGACATTGATCGGCTTTACGGCTCTTGGACGTTGATCAGCCTTGTGCCTCTTGGGCATTGATCGACTTTACACCTCTTAGGCATTGATCGGCTTTACGCTTCTTGGGCATTTATCAAACTTGTGCCTATTGGGCATTGATCGGCTTTACGCCTCTTGGGCATTGATCATCCTTGTGCCTCTTGGGCATTTATCAAACTTGTACCTATTAGGCATTGATCGGCTTTACGCCTCTTAGGCGTTGATCAGCCTTGTACCTCTTGGACATTGATCGGCTTTACGTCTCTTGGGCGTTGATAGCCTTGTGCCTCTTGGGCATTTATCAAACTTGTGCCTATTGAGCACTGATCGACTTTACGCCTTTTGGACGTTGATCAGTCTTGTGCCTTTTGGGGATCGGCTTTATGCCTTCTGGACGTTGAGTTGCCATGTTTGAATCTTCAGTAGGTCAGTATAGACAGATCAAACAGACCAAACTTATCGTATCCCAACACTAGTCCCCCCAGTTTCTGAGTTTATTAATTGAAAATCAGAAACTGTCAGAATCTTCCATTCTTGGATAGCACGCTTTGATGACGTGTCAAACTCTAATAGAGGAGGTGGTTATAAAAACTAACAGCCGTATCCTGCCCTCATCATTATAATTTTTAAAACCCAAAAAGGTCGAAAGATCTTTGTCAAAAATAAATGCATCCATCCCATCAACAGAATGTTGTCGCCGGATTACGAAAGGTCATTTCGATTCTTCGAGAAACTCTACCTTTTTACTGGATATTTGCGGATAGGTGGCCATATCTGGATCAGTCTCATTATTCGAGAGAAATCTTAAACCGTTGAAGGGTACTATATAAACAGCATCCTCCCTAAGATAAGTTTCCACCATTTCAATCCCTTTGCCTTAGGAGCAAAAGAAATCCCTCAGGTCGTCCTCTATTCTTCTTCTTCTTCTTTTAAGTTAATATGTCTTTACTTTCTCTCTCCATTATGGCTAGAATATTAGAGGTCAATCGTACAGAAAACCCTGAGGAATCCACTTCCCAACAATAGAAAAAACAACCGAATCTGTAAAGATAGGCGATGTTAGGTCTTCTTTAACTGAACACCGAATCTTAGCGTTGAAATAATATTATAACATCTCAGATGAGTATGCCATAATCCTTCCTAGTTCCGAAGAACAAATAGATCGGCCTCCCCCTGGCAGCTTGACAATTTACGAAGAACATCTAAGGGCCGGTCTTAGATTTCCGATCCACCCTTTTTTTCTCACAATCTTCAGACTATACCGGGTACTACCATCTCAACTAACTCGTAATAGTATCTGAATCATTTACGCGTTCTTGATTCTTTGCAAGAATGCTGATATAATCCCTAAAACTTCCCTCTTTACCACCTTGTTCGTACTGAAATGGGATATTCATGGCCATGGGTGTGGGTAATTAACCTACGCTATGGTTGGAATTCATTTCGGGGCTTTCTTTGGCCATTCATGGTTGGAAGCCTTGTTTCTTTTACATCGTCTCTAATATTTCCTAGGACTTTACCATTAGCCATAGGGAACCCCGATTAACTCCCAACGATGGCAAGAAAGTATTGACAGCCGATCGAGAAGACTACGAGAAGCTCACAAGGATGGAGATTCCTCCGATAAAAGAACTTCTTGACGAAAGAGGACTTTTTTGGCGGTAATCAATCCTAAACCTTCTTTACGTATCTTCATCGTTGATATTATTTCTTCATTCCTTCTTTTTACAATCAATCTCAATCTTTGACTTTCCAATTATTGCAGATTCGTCAGTCATGGTTGATGTTCGGAAGCTTCGAAAACTTTCGAAGAAGAGAAGAGCAGAAGCCACTCCTTTCAACCAAGAGGAAGGAAGAACTAAAATACTGAAGAAAATAAAATCGACAAATTCAATAGCTTCAGCAGTTTCATCAGATCCCACTTCTCCGATATTAATAGCAAGTGTATCGGAAGATGACGAAGTTCCGCTATCAACATCTCTTCAACCTCCACCACAAGAAAGATGACCAATAAAAATTTTAGGAGCCAGTACATCACTGTCTTCTGCTGATCGAACCGATAGAGGAAAGGCTCCAATGAGGAAGGAGGAAGAAGAAGAGAGAATTCTGGCTACAAATGTAACAGCCGATTTTCCCGTATATGCTGATGATTTGGGTCTGAATGACCCAACGTTAGCCCGTCACCTTTTCAATTCCATCATTATTCCAAGAGACTGGGAAATCACTAAGTCCCAGCAAATTGATGATACCATTCTGTTACTCCACCCCACATTACTGAAAGTATAGAATCAAACTTGTTCTTTTAAAAAGTTAGTCATTTTTTTTATTGAATCTGACTATTTTGAAACATAAATAAACAGCTCATCCATAGAATCCGAATCATGGATGAAAGTCTGAAAAATTTTGACCAATTTTGCCAAACTATGTGCAACGAAGTGAATGTTGCAAAGGCGGAAAAAGAGATTGTTGAGAAACTGAAAAATGCCATGGAAAAGAAACTAGAAGAATCAGCAACCAAAATGTTAGCTCTAGAAGCAGAGCTGAATGAAGTAAGGTCAAAAATAAATGCCATGGGATCAAAATTGAAGAAGAAAAATAAAAAAATCCGATCGATGTCCCTAAACCTGGAGAAAGCCGAAGAAAAAATCTCAACAGCCAAAAAGAAAATTTTAGCGGCTAAAGAAAGAACTTTAACGGCAACAAAAAGATTGAGCAAGCCGTTGAAGAAGCTGTCAATGGAGTTGTAAAGAAATATATTCAATCGAAAGCCTTCGACGATAAGCTTCATGAAGCAAGAGTTGAAAGCTACAACCTCGGTCTCGCCGATTGTTTGAATAAGGTAAAGAAATTTTACCCCGACTTAGATACTTCAAAAATAGAGTAAGACTTCGATGAAAAAGATTTCGATGAAGAAGATTCTGACAAAGAAGATCAGGTCGGAGAACCAATCATAGATCAAATCGAAGAAGCAGTCGGCGATCAAACCAAAGAATCGGCACTAGACTCTCAAATCCCCGAAGAAACACCATTAGTTCTTACTGTAAGCCAGGTTGAAATAAAAGAAAGTGCAATTGAAAAGAATGTGAATGACCAATGATGTAAGAACTTATTTGGTTTTTAATGTGAAATGAAGAATTTTTCTTTTTAATGATGTTTAATGGATTGTAAAAGTTTCAACTTTATAAATGAAAAAGTTTTCTAAGTATAAAATCATCGGATCAAACAAGGAAGTTTCCCAGAAAGACCGAGCTAATCATGAAATTATTTAAATCAAATTATAAACACTAATTTTTATTCGAAAAAACTTAGTTAAAATAATTCCGAATAAGTTCATTGAACAAGAATCTTTAACATAATAAGTTGATCGGAAAGCATGATTTCTAACTTCTCCTAAGGAAGAAGTTAACACTTATTGAATATTTGGAAAAATAATTCTTAAACTAACCAAACCCTAACTTACTCATAGATGATGTAATACTCCCAACCGATTTATTGAACATCTTATCCCTTTCTCTTTGTATTTTAAGAAAAAGAGTCCTTTGTAAAGAATTTTCTAGATAAAGTCCAATAAGCAATCAAACCAACTTTGCCAAATGTCATCTTTCTATTAGAAGAAGAGTTGTTCGACAGGCCGTATAACTGCATTTGTCAGTATTTGGAAGTCATATGAGATTTGAATTGTCAGTATTTGGAAGCCATATGAGATTTGAATTTGAATTCAAACCAAATGACAATATATACATGTCTATAACTGGCTTTCTGAGAATTAGAATTGGTGCACGGACTTCTACCAAATCAGGATCTCAAACATGTTGAAATCTGGAATATCTTGGAATTTGGACCATAAATCGTAGCCATTGGTACTCTCTATATAAAGAGACCCTAGGCCCAGATCTTTGAGCTAATTTTTGTTTCAAGTGTTTCAAGTTTCTCTTCTTTTTCGAAACTCTTTGTTTTCAGGAATACTTCCAAGAAGAAATCTTTATCGTATTTAAGAAATGGAGTCAAGTGATAAGAAACTTCATCAAATGTCTAAAAGAAAAAATGGACCAGTATGATTCAGAGAGGAAAGGTCATGTGTAAGAAGAAGCCGCTTATCAAGGAGTGCTTCCAGTAAGCCGGAATTTCCTAAATATGTCGATTCTTTGTCCGAAGAAGAGATACAAGAGCCTTTCGTTCCTCTTTCAAAAGGAAAAGAGCATGACCCATCCATTAAGCGTACTTCAACGGAAAAAGGAAAAGCTTCGATGGAGGAAACATCTGATCCGAATGATAACAAAGCTATTCAAATGCTAGTTGCTGATACAAGTGTCAACAATCTGAAGCTGGCAAAAATCATACTACAATTTACCATTCTTCGGAGGGATTGGGAGGCAACAATCAAATATGGAGTGAAAGAGATTCTATCTTCCATCTATCCATGAATCATGAAGGTTGATAATACTTCTTCTCTTTCTAAAACAATTTATTCATATTTTAATGATATTCCAAATCTTTTGTCCAGTTTATCAATGATATATCCATGATTGAAGAAAGTTGGGATCAAACAACCAACCTTCAGGAAGATTTTCAAAAGCAATTAGCAGCAACCAAGGAGGAAAAGGACAAGGCTGATGCTGATCGGAGAGCTTTAGAATCAAGAGTTGTTAGATCAACTGCAATGATCCTGTCTTTGCAGAATCAATTGAGACAAGTTGAAAGGCAAGCCGCACAACTTGTGGATGATGCAGCTAGAAGAAGAAAAATACTTCGGCAGGCAGATGAAGCCATAGAAGAGAAAACCGAGAATACAAAAATTTGTTAAGTTAAAAATCCATGATGAAGAAGAAGATAGCATTTCTTAAGAAGAAGTTGGAACAAACCGAACAAAGAAAATACTTCACTGATCCAACGGGGGCTTCTTGTAGTCGAAGAGTTCAAAAAATCTGAAGCCTTTAACAGAGGGATGGAACAAGTAGGAGCCAAAGGCTATGAATTTGGCTTTGAAGACTGTATCAATAAGGTTAAAAGATCATACCCTGACCTTGATTTATCCTCCATTTCCATAGATTATTTTGCATAGCAAGAAGAAAAGAAACCAACCGATAATCCGATAACTTCACCTATTAAGGAAACATCAGAAAAAGCTAAATAATATTTGTAATAGAGAGTTAGCAGCAGTTCCTAGTGAATCAATGTTCATTGCTACTTCTCCTTCTTTTGACTTCATGTAATCAGAATATCAATGGAATCTTCATGCTCTCAATATTTCATATATTTTGAGATAACATTATTGATAGAATAATAAGCCACACTATCCATTGTTACTTGTCTCATGATTAACTTATCAAGTTGACCTTTCAATCAATCGATCATCTTGACGTTAACATACTGATGAATTGGTGAATCAGACCAACCCAATTTGTCGAATTGTAGTCAGCTTATCAGGCCAATTTTTAATTGATCAGCAAGTTATATTGATCATTAAATATTGATGAGTTAGTGGATCAGACCAACTCTATTTGTTGGATTGTGGTTAGCTTATCAGGCCAACTTTTAATTGATCAACAAGTTATACTGATCATTAAATACCGATGAGTTAGTGGGTCAGACCAACTCTATTTGTCGGATTGTGGTCAGCTTATCAGGCCAACCTTTTTTTTCTCTACTTTCTAGAGAACAATTTATTTTCATATATATCTTTTATATAAAAGAGAAAGGAGAGAAAAAAATCTCATTATTGATGATATTTTAGAAGGTTTTCAACATTCCATGGTCTAGCCAATGGATAACCATCTATAGTTTCAAATCGATAGGTCCCAGGTCACACAATCTCAGTGATGCGATAGGGACCCTCCCAATTTGGTGCAAGTTTATCCTGTTCAGTTGGTTGAGATATAGTTGTTTGGTGCAGAACAAGGTCTCCAACCCGAAAAACTTGAGCCTTGACTCTTGAATTATAATACCGCGCTACTTCTGTCGATATGCTGCCATCTTTATTTGTGTCTGTAATCTAGAATTTTCAAGTAGATCTAGATCTATCCTTCTTCGATCAGCATTGTCAGATTCTTCAAAGTAGTCGGTTCTTCTTGAACGAAGAACAATCTCTATATGCAACATAGCTTCACTCCTATAAGAAAGGTTGAACGGGGATTCTCTCGTTGTAGATCGAGGAGTTATTCGATAAGCCCATAAAACGGAGTTGAGTTCATCAGCCCAAGCTCCTTTAGCTCCATTTAGTTGGATTTTTAATCCATGAAGGATTGTCCGATTAGTTACCTCAGCTTCCTATTAGCTTGAGGATGTCCGACAAATGTCAATTTGTGAAGAATACCATATTAAGCACAGAAATCCTTGAACCTCTGATTATCAAACAGCCTCCTATTATCTGTAATGATAGCATGAGAAATCTCAAACCTATATATCATAAAATTTCTAACAAATATTTCAACTTTTGCTTCAATGATCAAAGCTAGGGGCTTAGCTTCTACCCATTTTGTGAAATAATCAATGGCAACAATTAGAAATTTTCACTATCTAAAAGCTGGAAGAAACGGACCAAGTATATCCATTCCCCATTGAGCAAATGGCCAAGGATCCATTAACTGTGTTAGCTGACTGGCATGACGCCTTTGAATATTTGCATACCTTTGATGAGAATCACATTTTCTTACAGAATCTAGAGCATCCTTCTGTATAGTCGGCCAATAATACTCCTACCTTATAATTTTATAGGCTAAAGACCTTCCTCCCAAATGATCACTGCATATACCTTCATGCACTTCTCTAAGACCATAATCTACATCTGATGGAGATAAACACTTCAACAGCAGTTGGGAAAATAATTTTTTATATAACAAACCATCCAGGATAACATACTGAGAAGCAGTCTTTCGGAGTTGTTTAGCCTCTATATTATTTTCGGGCAATACTCCATTAGTCAGATATATTTGACTTATCCAATCCATTTCAGGTGCTATTTGAAGAACCTTTTCTTTTTTAGTTGTTGAAATACTTAGGATTTTTGATATTCCACAAAAGTACGATCCATTTGGTCAGGTGGAGAACTAGCCAATCTGGACAATGAATCGGCTCGAGAATTTTCAATTCTAGGGATGTGACTGATGTCCCATGAATTAAATAAGGCTCCAAGCTCTTGAACTTTCTTCAAATACAGAGCTAAAGTAGCATCGCGAACTTCAAAATCTCCTTTTACCTGGTTGACGACCAATTGTGAATCAGATAATACCTTCAAGCTTCAGACATTCACTTCCTTTGCAATTCTTAAACCAGCCAGGAGGGCTTCATATTCAGCTTGATTGTTGGAGACTTTGAAAGAGAATCGAAGTGCATACTCTGTAACATCTCTATTCGGGCTAGATAAGATCAGCCCCGCTCCACAACCAGAAGAATTGGAAGCTCCAACCACATGTAATATCCAAGGTGCATCAGTCATCCCATTTCATCGGATGGTTGAACTTCCTTCTCATTATCACCCCAGGTACATTCGACTATAAAATCAGCCAGTACTTGAGCTTTCATTGCAGATCGAGGTCGATAAGTGATGTCATATTCACTTAATTTGATTATCCATTTTGCCATCTAGCTAGAAGTATTAGGACACTATAAAATAGTCCTCAAAGGTTGATCGTCAATACAACAATTCGATGGGACTGAAAATATGGCCTAAGGCATTTGGCCGATATCACCAAGGTAAAAACAATCTTTGGAGTTTTGGGTACCTTGTTTCTGCATCATGAAGAACTTTGCTAATATAATAAATGGGCTTATGTAATTCATCAGAGTTCTTTCTGACCAACACAGAACTAATTACTTCGTCAGATGCAGCCAGATAAAGATACAAATCTTCTCCTTCTTGAGGTTTAGATAATATGATCGGATTTGTCAATTACTTCTTAAGCTCTTCAAATGCTAACCGACAGTCATCCGACAGTAAATTCCTCGGTTTGCCATAAAGCCTTAAAGAAAGGCAAATATCTTTCAGCTGAATGAGAGATGAATCGGCTTAACGAAGCGATTCGTCCAGTAAACTGTTGGACTTATTTCTTATTAGCTGGAGGTCTCATGTCCAAGATGGCTCGGATCTTTTCTGGGTTAGCTTCAATCCCCCGCTTCATAACCATAAAGCCTAGGAATTTTTCAGAGGTTATACCAAAAACATATTTGGTCGGATTTAATTTCATGTGATTTTTTCATAAAATATCAAAGGCTATCAGCAAATCTTTAATATGATCATCAGACTGATTACTCTTAACGTTAATATCATCTACATATACCTCCATAGTCTTTCCAATTTGACCTTCAAAGATCTTGTTTACTAATCTCTTATAAGTAGCTCCAGCATTTTTAAGACCAAATGGCATCACTTTGTAACAATATATCCCTCGATTTGTGACGAAAGATGTCTTTTCTTCATCTGCTGGACTCATTTGTATCTGATTATATCCAGAGAAAGCATCCATAAAACTTAAAAATTTATGCCCGGTCGTTGCATCAACCAGTTGATCAATTTTAGCAAAGGAAAACTATCTTTAGGACATGCCTTATTAAGATCAGTATAATCTATGCATATCCTCCATTTTCCATTAGCTTTTCTGACCATTACTACATTGGCAAGCCAGTAGGATAGTGAACTTCTCTGATAAATCTAGCATCAAGCAACTTGGTCACTTCTTCATTGATAACCTTTTATCTTTCTGGGGTAAAATTTCGTTTCTTTTATCGAACAGGCCAACTAAGCGGATCAACCTTGAGCTCATGCATAATCACTTCAATGGGAATCCCCAACATATCGGCAGCCGCCCATGCAAATATATCAGCATCTTTTTGCAGGAAGTCGATCAACTTCTTCTTTTGGTCTTCAGTAAGTGAACTTCCAATTTGAATAGTTTAAGTAGGATCTTCCTTTATCAAGGAAACATGAATAGTCCTTTCTACTGATATGCTGGCTCCTTCAATCGGATCACATGGATCCACTTGTTCGGAGGTGGATTTGTTGATTGATTGTTGATTTTGAATTGTCAAACATTGACGAGCCATTTGTTGGTTTCCTCTTACTTCTCCAATCCCATTTTGGGTTGGAAATTTCATCAAAAAATGGTATGTTGATATAATGGCTTGGAACTTATTCAGGGCAGGTCTTCCTAAAATGGCATTATAAGTAGAAGGAATTCAAACAACCATAAAAAGTAAGAGGGAAAGTCCTTTGCTTCGGTGCTATCCCGAGAGTCACAGGGAGTAAGATTTCTCCTTTTACTCCTACAAATTTTTTCCAAACCCAGTCAATGGCACATGAATTCTCCGTAACTTATTAGTTGATAAATTCATCTTAACAAATGCATCATAAAGCAAGACCTCGGTGGAACTTTCATTATCAATCAAAATTCTATGTACATCATAGTTTGCAATAATTGCGGAAATCACTATAGGATCATTATGAGGCGTCTGAACGTCTTATAAGTCATCATCAGAAAAGATAACACTTCCGAATCCTTTTGGGACTCCGATCATCTTCAAAATATGCATGCTGCCTCAAAATTTTCATATCTACCCAAATAGCCCTGCTTAATCAAAGCTTCAATCTCATCTCGTAGTTGGATATATTCTTCCGTTGTATGCCCATGATCACGATTGTTGCCGATCTCACCGTGGTGGCCTGTAGCTCATGAGCTGGCGCCAGTTCTCGGACTCTGTCACCTCGAGATCTCCAAGCTTCCGGACCTGCAAAACAAAGTCAGAGATCCGGGCCGAGAATTCCGGCGGGGGCACTCTGACGGTCAAGTACGAGAGCGGCAAGATGGAACAAGACCTCTAAGGCGGGTTCTCGAGGGATTCCTGTGCTTAGAAGAGATGTAAATGAAAGAAGTGTGGGGAAGGGAGGAGCTGAAGCCTGGCTTCCTGTGCTGGGTTCACCGAGCTCATGCCTGAGGACTTCTTGGGGTCTCCTGGATCGTTCTCTCGATGTTCTCCCCCCTTTTCGACTTACCTTTCCATCCATTTTTACAGTCCCCTTTATACCACTAGACAGCCTTCAGCCCATGTCTCCTCCTGGGAGCTCCCTGAAATCTCTGGGTCTCCTCCCCTCCCTTCTCCTTCGAGTCCGGGAGTTAAGTGGCCGGCATGCCTCGTTCGCCGTGTGTCATGAAAGGGGGAAGACTTGTGAGACCTCGGGCCGAGCGCGGGAGCTCTCCTTTCGAGGCGTTGACGATGGGCCTCTAGCCATTTCAGGCCCCTGCTTGCAAGGATTTCGTTCCTCGATTATGGGGCCCCGTTTAATTGATGTAAATGAGGTTTCGCGTATCACTGCAGGCCATACTGGCACTCCGTATGGGGTGCGGCGCGCGCCGGCCCTAGTGGCGACCTCGCGACCCGTGTCTCTGCCTCCTCGAGACTTTGCAGAGTAGGGCTGACTTCGATCGAGGTGAACCCTTCAGGGGGTGCCACCTGGCGGAGGAGTAGGGGCCGCCAGCTTCGGCTGAGGTGGACCCCTCCTGGGTGGACAACTGGCGGAGTGGCAGAGACGTACTCGACTTCGGCCGAGGTGGACCCATCATGGGGTGCCACCTGGTGAAGGAGCAAGAGGATCTGGCTCGACCTCGGCAGAGGTGGACCCATCTTGGGGTGCCACCTGGCGAAAGAGCAGGAGGCCGCCAGCTATGGCCGAGGTGGACCCCTCCTGGGTGGACACCTGAGAGTAGCAAAGAGGTGCTCGACTTCGGTCGAGGTGGACCCGACATGGGGTGCCACCTGGCGAAGGAGCAAGAGGGCTTGGCTCGACCTCGGCAGAGGTGGACCTGTCTTGGGATGCCACCTGGCGAGGGAGCAGGAGGCCGCCAGCTTCGGTCGAGGTGGAGGTGGACACCTAGCGGAGTGGCAAAGAGGTGCTCGACTTCGCCGAGGTGGACCCGTCTTGGGGTAACACCTAGCGAAGGAGCAGGAGAGCCCGGCTCAACCTCGGCAGAGGTGGATCCATCTTGGGGTGCCACCTGGCGAGGGAGCACGGGGCTGCCAGCTTCGACCGAGGTAGGCCCTCTTGGGTGGACACCTAGCGAAGTGGCAGAGAGAGGCTCGACTTCGGTCGAGGTGGACCCGTCTTAGGGTGCCACCTGGCGAAGGAGCAGGAGAGCCCGGCTCGACCTCGACAGAGGTGGACCCATCTTGTGGTGTCACCTGGCGAGGGAGCAAGGGATTGCCAGCTACGGCCAAGGTGGACCCGTCATAGAGGGACACCTGGCGAAGTGGCAGAGAGAGGCTCGACTTCGACCGAGGTGGACCCGTCTTGGGGTGCCACCTGGCGAAGGAGCAGGAAAGCCCAGCTCGACCTCGGCAAAGATAGACCCATCTTGGGGTGCCACCTGGCGAGGGAGCAGGGTGATGCAGGGGAGTAGGGCTAGAGATGTTAGTATGGATGCTTATGATGTAAAGGGATTTTTATAGTTGACGAGTTTTAAATGTTTTTTATGTTTTTGATTCTCGATCACAAACAAAGACTAGAAATAGGAGAAACTGAATAATAGAAGCCTACACTAGCAAATCAAGTCCCTAAATAGTGAAAAAGAGAACAAGCTCTCGGGATTAAGAAACCCCTGTAGGACTAAGCTCGATATGCAATACCTACTTAGGAGATAGGGGCAAACCTCACACGTTTGAAGCGCCCGATGCAGAGATCGCTCGACTTGGCGGATGCGGCCTGGATGCCCGAGCAGTCGAACCCGAGGATGCGCCAGCTTTCGGTCGGTGGTCGCGATGGCAAAGCATACCGTCTTCGGTGCCCGTGATACCAAGGGGGACCTGTAGGCAAGCAAAGGTGGGATTAGTGAAATGGAGAGAAGTATTGAAATGGAACTAAGGGAGGGTTGAGAAGGGGCTTCGAGCTCGGTATCCGGCTGGATTCTGAAGTCGAAGTAGGGGATAACTTGGGGCCTCGCACCCCGCGACGTCCCAGAGGACGAAGGAATGTGGCCTCACACCACTCGACGTCCTGGAGGACGAAGGACTTGCGACGCCCTGGGGCAACGGAATGGTGTCCTCACACCACTCGACGTCCCTGGGGACGAAGGAAGCTTCACTCAAACCTAGTCTAGGAGACAATGGTTGGAGGAGAAACAAAACTCAAGCTCTTTCATATAATCATTCAATAATCTTTACAATGGAGGGATTGGGTCCTTTAAATAGGCACCCTAGGACCCTTTTTTTGAAATTCAAATGCAAGAATATAAAATTTCTTCTTCTTTTTTTCTTGAATGGGCGCCCAAATCTTGACCTTCTTCTCCCTTTGGCCGACCAAGTGCTAGCCTTGAATGGGCGTGGCATGAAGCAAGGCTAGGAGGAGGGATCATGGCACCCTGAAGTTGGAAAGAATCTTCATTATTTTGGAAAAAAGACATGAAGAGGGGCTTGTAGCATGGCTTATGTTCTTCTTCCTTCCTTTGTTGCATATCCTTTCTTTGGTATAAGGCTTGACATGAGGAGTGTTAGGTGGAGGCGCCCCAGGCTCTTGTCTCTCCCTTCCAAAGAGGTTGAAGCAATTTGGGAAGAAGGCTTGATTGGAGGGCTTGAAGCAAGGGATTTGAATTCCCCACATCAACTTCCATTGACTTCTACCTTGGCCGACCACCCTTGCATGGCAATGAGCTTGATAGGGGGAGGGGAAAAAGGCTAGAACCAAGTGAAATTGTCCTCCCCATTTGGCATCCTTGCATGCCAAGCATGCTGCCCACATGGCAAGATGTCATGGTGCCATGTAGGATGCATAGGTGGATCCTGAGTTGACTTGGATTCCTTCCCGACTTGATTTCAAGGAGACTAAATTTTAAGACCCACTATTGCAATGGACCCATACTTCTAATAGACTCAGACTGGACTCGATTTGTGACTAGACTCAGTACAGGACTCAATTTAACCTGATTGGTCAAAGTACAGACTCAATTCAAAGCAAAAGATAATTACAAATTTGAGGCTTGAAGCCTTATTACAAGAAAGAAATGGAACCCTAATATGAGATCCACAGAGGGTTGAGGAGCCTCTGTTGGATCCTGGTGCCCACACCACAGGAGGCTGCCAGCTTCGGCCAAGGTGGACCCCTCTTGGGTGGACACCTGGCGAAGTGGAAGAGAGAGGCTCGACTTCGGCCGAGGTGGACCCGTCTTGGGGTGCCACCTGGCGAAAGAGCAGGAAAGCCCGGCTCGACCTCGGCAGAGGTGGACCCGTCTTGGGGTGCCACCTGGCGAGGGAGCAGGGGGCTGCCAGCTTCGACCGAGGTGGACCCCTCCTGGGTGGACACCTGGCGAAGTGGTAGAGAGAGGCTCGACTTCGGCCGAGGTGACCCCTTTTAGGGTGCCACCTGGTAAAGGAGCAGGAGAGCCCGGCTTGACCTCGGTAGAGGTGGACCCATCTTGGGGTGCCACCTAGCGAGGGAGCACGGGTCTGCCAGCTTCGATCGAGGTGGACCCCTCCTGGGTGGACACTTGGCGAAGTGGCAGAGACAGGCTTGACTTCGATCAAGGTGGACCCGTTTTGGGGTGCCACCTGGCGAGGGAGCAGGGGGCTGCCAGCTTTGGCCGAGGTGGATCCCTCCTGGGTGGACACCTGGTGAAGTGGCAGAGAGAGGCTCGACTTCGACCGAGGTGGACCCGTCTTGGGGTGCCACCTGGCGAAGGAGCTGGAGATCCCGGCTCGACCTCGGCAGAGGTGGACCCGTCTTGGGGTGCCACCTGGAGAGGGAGCAGGGGGCTGCCAGCTTCAGCCAAGGTGGACCCCTCCTGGGTGGACACTTGGCAAAATGGCAGAGAGAGGCTCGACTTTGGCCGAGGTGGACCCATCTTGGGGTGCCACCTGGCGAAGGAGCAGGAGAGCCCGGCTCGACCTCGACAGAGGTGGACCCGTCTTGGGGTGCCACCTGGCGAGGGAGCAGGGGGCTGCCAGCTTCGACCGAGATGGACCCCTCCTAGGTGGACACCTGGCGAAGTGGCAGAGAGAGACTCGACTTCGGCCGAGGTGGACCCTTCCTGGGTGGGCACCTAGCGAAGGAGTAGGAATTTTGAAAGAAAAAATCCACGTGGCACCAGAGGCATCCAGCTGGGTCTGACACACGTTCCACGTCAATGATGTAGCCATATTATGATGTAAAGCTCATAACCCCCTTGTTACAGTAGTAACCGACACATTTAGCCCTGACATAATGATGGGTCCACTTGAAGAAATCAGTCCCTGTGGAGGTCAGGTCGGCAGCTCGGCCAGCCTACTCCAACCAGGTCAGGTCAGCACCTAGGTCAGCCCCAGCCCGACCATGCCTGGAGCCCAATTCGGTCGGGCTGGCACCTCGACCCAGGTCGGTGGCTTAGCCAGCCCACTTTGGTCAGACCCGGGTCAGCTCCGGCCACCCCAGCTCGTCACCATTTCTGTGCCTCGGTCTGTGTGCATCGGAGGTACACGCATCCAGGTCACTCCGCTAGTAACGCCCGCGCGCGTCCGTGCCATGGGAAACCGTCACCTGGCTCTGCACTACCCTTAAAGCACCAGCGTGGGGTTCTTCCGCCCATGGCAGCCCGGTCTCCGGCGCCCGTGCCCCGGTCCAGTTCCGCCCGGTGTGGGGAGCGGTCCGGCACGCCTGCAGTCAAGGCAGCCCTCTGCGCGGCTCCAACTCGATGACACCATGCTCCGAGTCTGGCTTGGCCTGGCCTCGCCTAGGGCAGCACGCCCTGCTCCGTCCGCATCCAGCTCCGACCGGTCGCGGCACACCCGAGCCCGGCCATGTTTCATCCCAGGTCGGCTCCGCCTGCGGGGGAGCGGGCCGGCTCCTTCGGCTCCACACAATCCAGCTCAGCTGCCCAGCTCGGCACGAATGTGCCCAGTTCAGCCGTGCCAGCTCGATTGCTCGCACCTAGCCCGGCACGGACATGCCCAGGTTAGCACGCACCAGAGTTGCGCCGGCGGCACAAACCTGCGCCCCTCCGCTCGTCCGCTGGTTCGGTCCCACGGCTCTGTGGTGCACCCAGCTTCGATCGCCCACCAGGTCATTCGTAGCAGGCTCGGCCCCATCCGCCCATGGCACAACCCCGCAGCATGCCTCCATCCCCTCCGGCTTAGCCCGGCGGGACCCCGGCTCGACCAAGTCGCGCCCCGGCTCCTCCGGCTCCGGCTCGCATGCCCGGCTTCACCCGGCTTCGTCCGCATGGCGCCCAGCTCGGCACGCCCGCGTGGCGCCCAGTTCCATCTGCACCTGCTCCGCGCCTCGGCACGCCCACGGTCCGGCTCCGCCCTCTCGCGGTCTGGTTTCGACCAAGAGCAGCGTGTGCGTCCACAACATGTTGGTTCGCATCCACACGCGTGGGGCCTTGCACCTCGCCTAGATCAACATGCGTGGAGGCCCCCATGGGCCCTTCCTCGATTCGCGTACCTGCATGGCAACCTGGAGCAGCATCTCAGCCCAGCTCGGTCATCGGGTACACCGTGCAGTTCGGTCTCATTCATGTGGGCCTGGTGCATTTCCTGAGAGGCCCATCCACATGGCCCCGGTGCTCTTTCCAAGGATCCCCCTCCACGTGGGCCCTATGGCACGCTGCCTGACACGCTGTCTGCAAGGAAGGTTTGTATTTAAGTTTCCTAAGCTACTATTTACGCTAACTAGTGAATGGTGCCATGTCCAAGGTACTGTACCCCTACACCAACTCCCTGAACCACCCAGAAGAAGAAGGTTCACCAACCCATCATGGCCTCACAGGCTATCCCAGCGTAACAAGTCTACATCAAGACCAGCATGCCTCCCCAGGAGCTATTCGTCTACACAAAAAAACCGGCATAGACGTAAGGGGAGGTAAGTAAGAAACAACACACTCTCTTCATCATCACCCTCTGGCAGCAAAGAGTCCCCCAAGCTCTCCGCCTCAGAGGTCTCTTATTTTCTTCGATCGTCCCACTGACTTGATCGTCGGAGTGCCTCTGCCGGAATTCCCGGTGCAGGTCTTCCCTGTTTTGCAGATCCGCCCGACAGAGGGACGATACGGTGAAGATTTCTCCCACCGGAGAGGCCCACAGGAAGATCACGACACAGTATCAAGCCTCTTCATCCCTGCAACTACGACTATGTTCCCCTTGATCGTCTCCGACCAACGAGCCCGGTGACGCTGCTAGGGATTCCACTCACCCAGGCCACATGAGAAGCTACAGGCCAGGCGATCTATGCGGCAGCACCCCTATTTATTTTTTCTCATCGAAGTTGTGCAGGATATTCGAGCTTGGTAATAGATTGGATTCATGGTGAAATGATGCATAGCAAGGATTGGATTGGGCGTGAGACTGAACAATAATTTTTAGATGGTTTAGTTAGTTATTATTCAATTGTTTAAGTAATATTGATTTATTGGAAGTGATTTTTGAATTGAAGTTGAAATGAAATTTTGTTTAGATCTTGCATGATCTTTATAATGTAATCTAGAATTTGTGTAGCTGATCGTGCAACCGATTTCGATGCTGAATTCAAAACATATCAAAATGTATTGAGCATTCATCCGGAGAGATTCATTTTGGAAGCTAGGAAGGGATCGTTCAACTGTAGACAAAAAAAAAAATAAAGGATTTTGCGCTCCTAAAAGTGGATTTCAAGAAGGCCTACGACTCACTCGATTGAGACATTTTATTGGTCAAAGAGCAGGTACAAGGTCTTGTTGATGGATGGATCTCGTGGATTGAAAGGCCTCATTTGCACTTCTAAAATCAATGCAATGATGGCGAGCGAGCAAATCAATTCCCACCAAGTGCTATGGTAGCATGGCTGTATCTTTCCACTATTATTTGTGTTAGCTTTAAACATGCTAAAGTCCATACCTTGAAAAAATTATATCTTGAATGACATGCATCATGATTCTGTGCACGCTATCAATGGCTATATCTTATTTCTTATTTCTGTGATGATATATTTAGATGAGTGCTTGATGAATAAAGTTTATAAAGATACATGATTTTGATTGATAGTATATATATATATATAATACTTGCGGTAAGATATAATTTTTCTAGCTAAAGAAAACTGGATCATGAAACGATTGAGGCAGAGAATGCTCTACAAAAGACCCTACATTGGGGGCTTGAAACCTGGTTAATTAAAAAGGCAGCTTGGGACGGCAATCGGAGGTGGACAGCGGTTAACGATTTTGTTGAATCGTGGTCGGCACTGGGAGTAGCTGTACCGCAGCACAAACAAGTGGAGCACAAGGAGAGCACCATCTGTTTTCAATATCGAGGAAAGATCTCACCGTCTCTTCTCTACGTGGCAGCCATGGCGTCGAAACAAATGCACCTTGAACAGGGAAGAAAGGTCAACCGGAGAAAAAAACAAAAAAAAAATGCTGATCTGTTACAACTTACGGTCGTTGACCCTAGCCTCTTATATATATATATACTCACGAGCTATACTCAAAATAACTCCTTGCAACATATTCAAGACAAAACACGCCTACTCGGATTAAAGGCCGTTGGACTGTTTTTTGAATTCTTCACTCCATCACTCACACTCAAACTAGGAAAGCACTTTTAAGGATCTGTTCAGATAATCTATTAATCTATAGAATTGGAAATAGAACTTCCGGCATTAAAGGATACCAAGCCTAGCCAGGCCCATAAGTTCACTCCCGTAGGGAGAAAATGGAACGTTGACTATAACCGATGCTGGTGCTTAGAAGTGACAATTGGATCAGATCGGACCATAAACGGGTCCTTGGAAGATTGAGAACTTGGAATTGCTTGAAGGGCATGTTTTTCTAGGTGATGTGGCTTGAACGAAATGCACGGTCTTTGAAGGCAAAGAATGTTTTGGACGCTTTTTAATCACATCACTTCTCTGGTTTCCATCTGGCCAGGCACCAACGAGGAGGGACAGCACGGCCCCGCCCACAACCCAATTGCTGCAATGTCCTCTGTCAAACCGTGAGCGTATTTTACCAACTTTCACTGCTTAGCTCGTGTGCAGTGGTGCTGGGCTGCTTCGAGGACCAGCCTGATAGGGTTCAGCACTGTTTGCCAAGTGGTCTTGGGGGTGGGTAAGTTTTCTGGGCTGCTGGATGAGCTAGCATTTCTCCGCCCTGTCCTCCTCCTTTTTCTCGTTATCATTCTTGTAACACACTGAAAGGTGGACAATCCATCGTTTAGCCAACAAATAAAAAAAAAAAAAACACACCTGTCCAATCCTCGGGACGCTTGTAGATTCACCACCTTTATTGTTTATTTATTTTTTTATTAGGAAAAATCTATCCCGTTCTAACTCGCAAGTATTGCAGCCACAACATAATCTTTAGTAACAAAAGGACACAAGGCGATGGACTAGCTTTGATTTACATGTTTTGATAATGTTGTAGTAATCTGGGTGATCATCCTGCCAGGATGCGTTCTTTTTGCTTTCAACTGTGAATGTTTCCTGTGGTGCAAAAGATGCGGGCAGGAAAGTTAACTCTGTAGCTGATTAGATGGTTTCTTTTGTTGCTAATCAATCGGGAGAGATTCTCTGATCCTCCATGAAAGAGGTTCATGTACTTTATAAGAATATCCTCCTTGTTGATATTTTTTGTTATACTAATTCTAGATTAGTGATTTGAATATTCTGCTTTATCAAAAAAAAAAACAAGTAAGAAGGATCCTTCTCCCTATAATATTATTTTAGACCGAGCTAGTGTGACAAACTTATAATCCAAAAGCTTTTGTTGTCCGAAGGACTGGCTGCTGCAAATAAACGTATTAGGCACGTTTTTATTAGTCTATATGTGTATTCTTATGACACCCTCTTGGTTGATTCCTATCCAAGAGAGAGGGACCGGCCCATGGCCTGGGTTCTTCTCATGAGCCAAGCTCAAATAACACTTATCGAGAACTCACTGTCCAAAAACTTAAGCTATTAGTAAGAGGGCAAATCCAAGCTAATAAATTTGTATGGTACCTCTTTTATTAGTTAATATGAGACCTTAACATTAGATCCCATTAGTGGTCTGGTTCATGAATTTTTCCAATTTAAGAAGTTCTTTGTCCATCACTCTTGGTAAAGAAAAATCGAAATAGAGTCTGCTGTTTCACCGGATTGGATCATGTATCGTAATTAATAATAATACTGCATCGATTCCCAATAATATAGCTCAATTTTCTTTTTCAATTTTTTACTGATAAAAATATTATTTTTCCTTTATCACGATATCATGTTGTATTATAATTTTATGTTATTCATTATAGCATCCGGTTATCTTTTATGACTATCATGTCTTTATATGATATCATATCAGTTATTATATTTTCATGTTCCTTGTTATGATATCCAATTATGTTTTACAATATCCCATATTTTTATATGACATCATATTGATTATTATAATTTTTTATTATTTAATTGTTATCATATCCAATTAATGATATCGTAATAAATAACAGGAAGTTATGATAGCAAACGTGAAAACATAAAAAAATATAAAAAATCATAAAAAGTAATTGATTGCCATAAAAAAGGACAGAAAATCGTAAGAACCAATATGATAACATAGTACAGGAAAATGCCATTTTTGTTAAAAGAAATTGAAAAAAAAAAAAAAAAAAAAGCTAAGCTGCCTTAAATGTTGATGGCATTGAAAACTGGCATAGCCTCTTTATTAATTGTAATATGTGGTTTAATCTGTTGGAGTAATGCACTTCATCTAAATTTTTCTCTATTAGAAGTGTTGGACAAAGAACGTCTCTTCCAATTCGTCTGGAACATGTTTCAGGCTTCTCATGGCCAAAAGCCCATTAGCGGTTGCCTCCCATCGTCTACGGTCCAATCGGGTTCGACCTCGTACTCCCAAATCCGGATCCCTTTCTTATTCTTGCCCTCCCTTCTCTATTCATCTCCCCTGCATGATCATGGCCAAAACTGCGGGATGAAGATATGTTGGTGGCAAAGAAGAGGATGGAAGGACACACTGGCATGGTGAGTGTGGATGGCGGAGGGAAGGATTCTGTGGTGACGACTAGCGGAGCATGGGAGAAGCAAACAGAGCGCGAGCAGCTAAGGGGAGGGCATGGTGGTGGTGGGAAGTGGCAGAGCGGTGGACATTGTTGCAAGGACCAGCATGGAAGGACACGATCGATTGTGGCTGTTGACACGGGGAAGACACGATGGTGGTAGCAAGCAGCAGTGGAAGGGAGGATTTGATGACGGTGACGAGTAGCAAGGGGAAGAACACGGTGGTGGTGAGTAGCGCAGGAAATGGGGTGGGCAGCAATCAGCAGAGGATAAGACGTAATTGTGAAACTAGGACTTTGAGCCGAAGTCGACAGGCCCAGCCGACTTCGGTCCAGACGCAAGATAAAAAAAAAAAAAAAAAAAAGAAGAAGGGCTGGGAGTCATAACATGGGACATCGTTCCCCCTCTTATCCATCTGGATTCCTCGCCAGAAAAGATGTCGGACCGTCGTGGATGGCAGGGATAAGGTCGGCGATGAGGTTTGGGTGGGGTTGGACTTCGATTGATGCGGTTTTTTCTTCCCCAAATGGCAAGGAGTTTCCATCGTTAAAAAAAAAATCGCCTCTCATCACCGTATTCTAATGAGGAGAGAGAAAGAGGAGGAAAGATATATATAAATATTGGAAGGGATATCGAAAGATTTTATTCTGAAAATTCGTGAGATTAGGATTTACGAGTGAATCGTAAAAGGAATTTGGGTAAAAGTTTGGATTTATAATTATCCTAGAATTATTGATAAAAAAAATGTTATTATACCTGTAGGGGGACAGCCTTCTGAGCAGAAAGGTGTTGAGCGAGCTCTGGATATAGATTGACATCGGGTATTTTGGGTTGTCTCTAGTGAGGTAAGGATTCTGGACATGATCACCAGTTCTACATATTGTTTTACATGGCATGGTTTTGATCCGAGTACATGAGCATTGACATGCATGATTTGTTATTGCATGATGTAGTTGAGTTTTCATGATGGACGATATGACTATGATGGTTATTATTTATATTTTCGGATACTATACTTATCAAAGAAAATTATTTTTGATGGTTTGGACCGTGATACCGATCATTGAAAGATTTGAGATTTCACGACATCATGATGTGGTGTGACATCATAATATGATTTAACATGATAATGTGGAAGGATTAAGTGCAATGTGATTTGACACCAGATATCGAGTGGGTTGGACCATGATATCGGTTATTAAATGGGTTGGACCATGATGTCGGTTATCGAGTGGGTTGGACCACGATACCGGTTATTGAAAGGGTTGAACCATGATACTGGTTATTGAGAAATCATAAAAGATATGTTTTGACAAATATTAATGAAGTAAATATGGTATTTGGACTAGCCATGCTACGGTAGCACCGTGGTAACACAGCCTAAGCCACGGGCTTTGTACGTGGGAGCTGGCCACGGGCGGTTAGTACGTGGGACAGCCGAGCCACGGGCTTAGTACGTGAGCAGGACCGATTATAGTATGCATAGTTGCTTTGCGGTTGCCAGTCATGGACTGGTCATGACTGTGGCTAGAACCTTAAAAATAAAGATTGATTAATGAAAGTTCAAAAGAAAAATATGGTTTCTCATAGTTTTGTTGTACATGTGTTGAATTGTGTGACTGCATAATATGATATTCTAGTATATTTTTACTAATCCAAAATATATATATTATTACTGGTGTGATCATATGGAAACCTTATTGGGCTGTAAAGCTCACAACCCCTATTTGTTTTCCTTCTCAGAATTGGGCAGGATCTTCGAGTTTGGGTGTGAATTGGATTTGTAGAGAAATGATGAGTAGCTAGAGGGTCATTATTACCAAGCAGATGATTGAAGGATTGACTGAAATTATAATCATATGAATTGTGTTATTTTCTTTGTATTAGGTATTTTCTTATGAATTGTGATCAATTGTAGTATGGAGGATTGAAGTTATAGTGGAAAGTTTTTAGGCCTTGCATGATCTCTAGGGTAAAACTTAGGATTTATGTGGCCGGTCGCGTAGCCGATTCTGGTTCTGGATTCGGGGCGTGACAGAGTGGTATCAGAGCTTAGGTTATGATCATTTGAGATGGTGATACAAGTGATTAAAATAATAATAACATGATGGTTATTAGAATATGACGAGAATAGTGTCAGAGCTTAGGTTATAATGGCTTAGGACTGTAATACAAGAGATTAAGATATTAATATAGTGATTAGTAAGACATGACAAAATAGTGTCAAAGTTTGATTTATGATCATTTAGGACATTGGTACAAGTAGTTAGGAAATAAAGTAATGATTATTAGGACATGGAAGAATCGTATCAAAACTCCGACATAAGTGATCGGGACATAATATGGGGACTGTTGTAAGAGGATGTTTAGAGTATAAGTTATGAAAGAGTTCAATGATATTAGAAAGGATATATTTTTGATGAATATGCATATGGATTGTGATTAAACATATATAAAGAGAAATATATTTGGAATGATGTATAGCTTGTAGCTTCCTTTTAGTGGATTAGATTATATCATGTTGACATGGCATACATATTTTGATAGAATTTTGATAGCCTATATTTGCTGTTTGAATTGGATTACTAAGTCTACCCTATAATCGTTGGAGATTCTTGCAAGAAGATTTTTCGAATGTAGGTTATGAAAGAGTTTACGATATTAAGAAGGAGAATTTTCTTTCGATAAATTTATACATGGATTATTAATGAAATTATAAAATAAAAAATGTGTTTGGCATAATGCATAGATTTGCAATTAGTGGAGTCAATGTCATTAGGTGAGCATGCCATGCACATTTTGATTGTATCTTTGATGGGTTAAGTTAGTAATCCTGGATTGAACTACTTGATCATCCTTATAATTGTTGGAGATTTATTGGGTGTGTCCGACTTAAGTCAAATTTAAGATCTTTGAGAAAATTTAAGATATCCTACCATTGATGTTGTATTAAGTAAAGAAATTGGTATTGGAAGATTTTTATGGGCGTAGCTAATGAGGGACAATATTTTAAGTTGTTTGCTAAGGGTTATGGTAAGATAGTTCTATGAGCGATAAGATGATTGATTCCTTACATAAGAGCATTGATTGAAAGCCATTTATCTCGTTAGAGTTAATGATAACTTTTTAAGAAAAAAGTTGATCTAGATTGTCTATTTGAATTGTCAAGAAGAGTATGATTAATCCGGACTTGAACTAGAGATATTGGTATCTTAAAAAGGATGATGAAATTTATGCAAGGACCTCCAATACAGAAATTGGATTAGGGTAACTCTTGAAAGGATACGCTTAAGGTAGAGACATGATAAAGAGATTCAAAAGCTTTACTTTAGTAACTTGAGATCTTTCTGGTACGGATGTAAGATAAGTTTGGAGGGATTCATCTAGTGAACCTAGATGGATTAGTAAATTTTATCAGAGTGCGCAATGGAAGTATAGTGGTTTGAGCTATCCTGAAATCAATTATGAATATTGATATGGCTACTACGCTGACGTGGCGTGCGTTTCAGGTCCCGCCGGACGGGGTAGGTACCACGTGGTTTTTTTTAAAAATCCTTCGCTAGATGGCGCTCGGAGACGGGCCGACCTCCGTCGAGGTCGAGCCGGGCCCTCCTGTTCCTTAGCTAGATGGCGCCCGGAGACGGGTCCACCTCGGTCGAAGTCGAGCACCTCTCTGCCGCTCCGCCAGGTGTCCACCCATGAGGGATCCACCTCGACCGAAGCTAGCGGCCCCTCGCTCCCTCGCCAGGAGGCACCCGGAGACGGGTCCACCTCCGTCGAGGTCGAGCTGGGCCCTCCTGTTCCTTCGCCAGAAGGTGCCCGGAGACGGGTCCACCTCGGCCGAAGTCGAGCACCTCCCTGCCGTTCCGCCAGGTATCCACCCAAGAGGGGTCCACCTCGGTCGAAGCTGGCGGCCCCTTCCTCCCTCGCCAGGCGGCACCCGGAGACGGGTCCACCTCCATCGAGATCGAGCCGGGCCCTCCTGTTCCTTCGCCAGATGGCACCCAGAGACGGGTCCACCTCGGTCGAAGTCGAGCACCTCTCTGCCGCTCCGCCAGGTGTCCACCAAGGAGGGGTCCACCTCGGCCGAAGATGGCGCCCCCTTGCTCCCTCGCCAGGCGGCACCCGGAGACGGGTCCACCTCCGCCGAGGTCGAGCCGGGCCCTCCTGTTCCTTCGCCAGATGGCGCTCGGAGACGGGTCCACCTCGGTCGAAGTCGAGCACCTCTCTGCCTCTCCGCCAGGTGTCCACCCAGGAGGGGTCCACCTCGGCCGAAGCTGACGGCCCCTTGCTCCCTCATCAGGCGGCACCCGGAGATGGGTCCACCTCGGCCCAAAGCCTCGCCAAGTATCCTTCCCCCCCCCCCCCCCCCTTTTGTTCTCGCTAGGCACAGCAAGCAAGGTGATGGGGCCACAAGGTTCCCAGGCCCAAAGAGGAAAGGAAAATGGGGGGAGAAAGGCGAGAAGCGAGAGGGAGACCCTCGAGGGGAGGGGGGAGCCGGAGGCAACATGATGGTATAAAATGGATGGTAAAAGCGGGCAGCGAGGTAAGTAAAAAGAGGAGAAGAAAAAGACACCAAGAGAGGGATACGGGGGAGTCCTTGAGGAGTCCTCAGGCACGAACTCGGTGAACTCAGCACAAGGAGCTGAGCCTCAACTCCACTTTTTCACGCACTTCTTTTGTTAACATCTCCTCTAAGCATGGGAGTCCTTGGGGAACCCGCCTTAGGAGATCTGTTCCATCTCGCCGCTCTCTAACTTGACCGTCGAAGCGCCCTCGCCGGAACCCCCGGCCAGGGTCTCTGACCCTGTTTTGCAGGACCGGAAGCTTGGAGATCTCGAGGTGAGACGGTCCGAGACCGGTGCTAGCTCTGAAGCTACAGGCCGCCGCGGTGAGATCGGGAAAAAATGTTAACTCTAATTTTAGAAGTATTGTGATGGGAAGTACTGATTTGAATTTCAGTAACAAGATGAAAAG
The DNA here is from genome assembly GCA_021397845.1 of Areca catechu. Lineage (NCBI taxonomy): Eukaryota > Viridiplantae > Streptophyta > Magnoliopsida > Arecales > Arecaceae > Areca > Areca catechu. Next base: position 58,394,360 of record CM038039.1, on the reverse strand, counting down.
GTAATGTTGATGATCCTTGGGCTAGTCTATAAGTGTTGCCAGACAATTTTTTTTTAATGGGTTCCTTGATGTAGAGGACTATAGTAAACAAGAATTTTTGGAGATCACTAAATCTAGAATAAAGGAGTGATGGACCTTTACCCGATTTGGATTCGGTGATATTTGTGGTACCTGACATTATGATTTCTCCATATAAGGAGGGCTCAAGGTTTCTATAAAATTAATGATTGATTATAAAGTCATGGAGAGGCGTAAGAGAAGGAAAAATGTTATAGACCATGGCAAGTGTTTATGCTCAAGTCTTCTTCAAATTTGTGGTTAAGAATAGAGTAAACCGATTATGATTTTGATGTGAAGGTTAATCAAGAGAAATAATTTTCAGGAGCAAAGAAATTTATATTTTAATTTGAGGTTGAGGTATTAATGTTCATTTGGAAGAAATTAAGAGAATTCTATATGTACCTTAAAATCATAAGGAGCAAGAATTGAGATGTGATTTAATGTTAGGGACTTATGAAGAAAATGATCTAAGAAATGGATCATACAGTAACTTGAGGATGATGTTAAATTATGTATATCTAAGGTTGGGCTACCATGAAATTCTGTAGATTTGATCAAGGATAATTAATTATAGTGATATCGAAAGATAAATGTTCTTTTTGAAGAGTTCGAGAAAAATTTGATATGGATTGTAAATGGAAAAAATCAAGTTTTGAATTTTATATAATTTCGTTATGTTGAGACTTAAGATACAAGTACCCTAATAGATAGGCTAATTGGAAGTTTGAAATGAAATGAGGGTTGGATACTTTCGGGGTGCAAAATCTCAATCAAGCTAATTTCGAGGAAAATTATTTTAACGGGGGAGAATGTGAAACCTGGACTTTGGGTCGAAGTCGGCAAGCCCAGCCGACTTCGACCCAGATGCAAGAAAAAAAAAAGGGCTGGGAGTCGGAACAGGGGATGTCGTTTCCCCTCTTATACATCTGGATTCCTCGCTGGAAAAGATGTCGGACCATCGTGGATGGCAGGGATAAGGTTGGCGACGAGATTTGTGGGTGGGGTTGGACTCTGATTGATGGGGTTTTTCTTCCCCAAACGGCAAGGAGTTTCCATCGTTAAAAAAAAAATCACCTCCCATCACCGTATCTCACTGATTTTGCTTCCCTCTCTGGTAGCCGCGCTATCCTGACCTTCTCTTCCGTTCAGCTGCATGCCAGCGAACCATCCCCTCTTTCGGTCTTCGTCCATGGATGCCGGAGGCCTGTTCGGTCGAGCCAAGTGAAAAACAAAAAAAATAGAGAGGGGAAGAAGCTTTGGAATCATGGAGAAGAAGAAGAGAGAGGGAAGAAGAGGGGAGGATGGAGAGGAAGAAGGAAGGAGAGGGAGAGGAGGAGAAGAGGAAAACAAAAGGAAAAAAAAATGAATGATAAGAGGGGGGCTGTTCGGTGGAAACGAAGGAGAAAAGGGAGCGTGAAAAAAAAAGAGAGAAGCCTCTGTTTCGTTGAAAAAAAAAGAAAGAAAGAAAAAAATGAGGAGAGAGAGAAAGAGGAGAAAAAATATATATAAATATTGGAAGGGATATCGAAAGGTTTTATTCTGGAAATTCGTGAGATTGGGATTTACGGGTGAATCGTATAAGGAATTTGGGTAAAAGGTTTGGATTTATAATTATCCTATAATTATTGATAAAAAAATATTATTGTACCTGTAGGGGGACAGCCTTCTGAGCAGGAAGGTGTTGAGCGAGCTCCGGATACAGATTGACACCAGGTATTTTGGGTTGTCTCTAGTGAGGAAAGGATTCTGGACATGATCACCAGTTCTACATATTGTTTTACATGGCATGGTTTTGATCCGAGTACATTAGTATTGACATGCATGATTTGTTGTTGCATGATGTAGTTGAGTTTTCATGATGGACGATATGATTATGATGGTTATTATTTATATTTTCGGATACTATACTTATCAAAGAAAATTATTTTTGATGGTTTGGACCGTGATACCGGTCATTGAAAGATTTGAGATTTCATGGCTTGATATCATGATGTGGTGTGATATCATGATATGATTTGACATGATAATGTGGAATGATTAAGTGCAACATGATTTGATACCAGATATCGAGTGGGTTGGACCACGATACCGGTTATTGAAAGGATTGGACCATGACACTGGTTATTGAGAAATCATAAAAGATATGTTTTGACAAATGTTAATGAAGTAAATATGGTATTTGGACCAGCCATGCTAAGGTAGCACCATGGTTACACAGCCTGAGCCACGGGCTTTGTACATGGGAGCCGATCACGGACGGTTAGTACGTGGGATAGCCGAGCCACGGGCTTAGTACGTAAGCAGGACTGACCATAGTATGCATGGTCACTTTGCGGTTGCCAATCATGGACTAGTACATGACTGTGGCTAGTCCAGAAATCTAAAGATAAAGATTGATTAATGAAAGTTCAAAAGAAAAATATGGTTTCTCATGGTTTTGTTTTACATGATGTTGAATTGTGTGACTGCATGATATGATATTCTAGTATATTTTTACTAATCCAAATATATATATATATATATTATTACTGGTGTGATCATATGGAAACCTTACTGGGCTATAAAGCTACAACCCCTATTTGTTTTCCTTCTCAGAATTATGCAGGATCTTCAAGTTTGGGTGTGGATTGGATTCATAGAGAAATGATAAGTAGCTCGAGGGTCATTATTACCAAGCAGATGATTGAATGATTGACTAAAACTGTAATCATATGAATTGTGTTATTTTCTTTGTATTAAGTATTTTCTTATGAATTGTGATCAATTATAGTATGGAGGATTGAAGTTATAGTAAAAAATTTTTAGGCCTTGCATGATCTCTAGGATAAAACCTAAGGTTTATACGGCCGGTCGCGTAGCCGATTCTGGTTCTGAATTCGGGATGTGACAGTAATGGGTGGCCAAGAAGAGATTCGTCCTTCTTACTCTCTCGCTCTCTAACTCTCCCTCTTGGCTGGTAATGAGCCAGTTCTTTTCGAACTAGCATTCGGACCGTGGACCAAATCTGGGGTTGTCGGCCTGGGTTGTTGGCCTGGGTTGTTCGGCTGGGACCAGGCCAGGCCAGTCTTGATTCGAAATAGGCCAGGGTCCATTAGCAATTCTACTTGTAGAGTCACAGGTGCTATGATCTCCATGCTCTGATTAACATGAGATAGTGGATATATTTCAATCATGCTCTCCACATTATTAATTAATCGCTTTTCCTTTTTGTCTGGTGGAGCATCATCAATTAATCGCCGAGTTAATGAACCGGAGAGCACAAAATTTTATTACATTCATATCTGATGTCCAACAATTTGGTCATGCATGCAATACAAAAATGATTGCTAGTGATTTAACTAGGTCATGCAATTCGCATCATAAGAGGAGGATCCATAAGTGGAGATATGCAATTTTTTTTTATTTTTTTGTTTTGGTAAAGAAAAAAAAGGAGAGGGGGGATAAATCCCGGGTGTAATTACCTCCAAAGGCTCCAAACTTGCCAAGTCATGTTCAATTCGAGCCGCAAGATTTATGCAGGCTCTCCCTACCAAATGATGAGTACGTCAACCTATCATCACTGAGACCCTGATCTCTCATTCATTCACGTCAGCAATCCCAAACTCTAGGATTTAATTCTGGATTTAATTAAGTCACCAATCCAATCCTTACTCAAACTTGGACTTGCCTCACTACCAACCGGGCTACCACATCGGCGGTGAGATACGAATTATTCAATAACGACATTGATATGCTAATTCATTGATAGAGTGCAGGATATTCCGAGGTGCTACATGATGTGTGGCTGCTGATTTGTTGTTTGAAGGGAGGTGGGGGCTCCAGAACCAGATCAGATGGCGTGGGCAGTAGAGTTCACGTTGTTTCTCAATTTCCATCCCCGTGAAACTGGCCACACTAGAAGCTATTCATCTTTATGGATATCAAGTCTAGCTTGTTGATGCATGCAATTGACCGAAGAGTAGAGTTGACAAATCACAATCATCCAAGGGAGTGCTAAGTAGCATGTTTTCCTTCAATTGTATCTTTATGTTAAAATCTTCATATTAGAAGCTACAAACCCTTCAAGTTGAGTTACAAGCTTGTTTATGGAGGGTTCATGTATGCAAGAACTATTGCCCTATTTGATCCTTCCAACCCTCATCAAGGCAACATAAGCTACTACCCTAAAAAAGATGAGCATCACGAACAAGACCCCAACTGCCAGACCAACATGACCAAAGCCAACTGCACTGATCGCAGGAACATCTTCGACAGGACATCTATGGCCACCGGAACACTGGTAGGTGTCGCCGGGGAAGTACTGTGAGGATATCTGGACCTTGAAGATGTAGTAGGTGTAGGAGATGTATTTTATCCAGGCAATGAATACCGGCACTTTTTGGACGAAGTACCCTCCAGCAAGCATGAAAGAAAGCAAGATCACGGACACAAGCGTTGTCGAAGCCTTGAGGTCCATGACCATCGCCCCGAGCGCAAGCCCGAGGCCTTGGGCGATAAGAACCTCCAGGAGCCCGACAGAAAGGGTAATGAAGAAACTCGATGCCGTCCGCTTCAAACCTCCCAACCAATATGTGATGGTGATGAAGACAATAGGGAGGATAAGCTCCATTGGCAGATCACCGACCATTCTAGCCACGAAGTAGGAGGAGAGCCTGTACATTCCCGAAACTCTCTCTTTAGTCAGCATTGTGCGTTCTTGTGGGAAAGTGAATATGGCTTGAAAGGCCGGGTAGAAACTCCAGAATCCCACGACAAAGTAAAGGAGGCCCATCTGCAAGCATCAAAAAGGGGCAAAATAATGATCAAACAACCAAATGCTGAACCAAAGAAAGAAACGGTAGTGAACTGGAGAATTTTAGAGAAGTGCCGGACCTGGTCTTGAACATGTCCTCCGGATCCAAACCACATAAACCCTCCAAGAAGAGCCGATACAAGAATCTGTAGAACCTGGATCACGGAGAAGACCTGGTGCTTCCTTTCTTTCATACCTCTCAGGAGCAACACCGAGAACTGTTCCCACCAAGTCGTGCACCATTCGCTCGTAGTTCTATGGGACTTGGATTCTTTAAATTCTCTGCCTACTTCTTGGAGCTCCTCAATTATCTGATCATGCAAGCTGTGAGAGTAAGCGGACAACAAAGTCTCCTTAAGGGTTGCTCGGTCCTCCGATGTTTCGTCAGGAGACAAACCTGCATCCAGTATGCAGATTACGAGAAACGCAAATAAGATTTTTGTGATAAGGCAGTCCTGCATTGAACGGTTATCGTTGTTTTGTTGATACAAATTAACATGAGTGCGGTAGACTAATTAGTTAAGATCTTTCTCGCAATCAAACAGAGCATAAATTTGAGGCATAATTTTATAAAAAATTTGATTAAATTTAAAAATTATCTTTTAAACATGTAACAATTGGATGAGTAAGAGGTCAGGATTTTTTTTTTTCCCGTTTTGACTAGCTGGATGGAGATCCACGGGATAGCTATACCGGATTTATCCCCTATCCCTTTTGTTTACTAAAAAAAAAATGAATATGAGATTTTGTAGCTATTAAAAAATGCTATATTAAATATTACAAAGTAACCACTTGAATCGTTCCACTATTGATCAATCTTAATTCTCGTACTGGGTTTGGTTTCATTGCATGCTAGATTCTGAACCAAAACTAACCTGAGCCATATTCTGGAGTTAGAAACTCGAGTGTCAAAGACTATTCCTGGATAAAATCTAAGTAGGAGATTCGGCAATGAATTCGAGAGAGGAGAAGCAAGAGTTTTCACTGTTGAGCAATATACGAAAGTGGAAAAGGCACAGCCGTGTAAGCGAAGGTATATAGTCAACAAGTTCATCCATACAGTGGATAGTAGTTTAATTACTATATAGAGATTTTACTCCCATATGAATCATATAGGCCACTTACTTATTTTTATTCAAGTAATTGAAATAAAAATCACCGTGGAGATTGAAGGAATTAGACCCACCTTACTTAAAAAGGAAAGAAAAGAAAGGAATTAGTCCCAAACTAGCGTAGCGTAGCATATGATAAAAAGAGTATGATAAAGTTCAAGCTTTCCATTTTCCTTCCTGTGGCGTGCTTAACCCTGATCCCTGAAAGACTAAGAAATTCATTCTTTTTTTTTTTGTTTTTGGTGGAAGAGAAAAAAGTAAAGAAAGCAGCCAAAGCAAGAGCCTATTTGTGGAAATAAAATGCAAAATACGTCATGGCATACTTTGGATGTCCAGTCTGCGCATATATATATATATATATATATATATATATATATATATATATATATATATATATATATATATATATATATATATATATATATATATATTGGTAAAGCAAAAAAGGGAAGGAGTTAGATCCCGAGCATGGCCATTTTCAAACGATCCCCCAATCCCAGTCAGAAAATATTTGATATACGGCGCATATTAATTTTTTCGTAGCCGTTCCCCATCCGAAGATGAGTACGTCAACCTGACTATCACTATGTTAGCCGAATGAACGGTATTTAATATATATATATCCTTAACTTTTTCACTACCACCGATCAACAGAAACTCCATAATTATTTTATTATTATTATTTTTTTAAATTTTATTCTTGGATTATATATATATAATTTAACTGCATAGCTAAATATCACTAAACATTGCCCGCATGTATCCAAATGCTAGCACGGAATATAACATTTTTTTTTCATATATTTGACTGAATAGTTTAGTTTTGTATGTTGAACTAAATTTGAGCTAGTTGTAAGATATTAGTTAATTAGCTAACAATAATTTTAGCTATAATTAAAAAACAAAAAATCTAGGTCATTAGAAGAAATGAAAATTTTGATTAAAAAAAAAAAAACAAAAAATCTAGATCATCAGAAGAAATGAAAATTTTGATTAAAAAAAAATTAGATTCAAATATTTATTGGATAGATAAATAATAATAATTAATTATATTAATTTTTAAATAATAAATAGTTATAAAAGATATTTAAATTATTAAGTATTTGATGCTTTGTTAGGTATTAGATTTTTAATGTGAAGATGATACAGGATACTAAAATATATATTATATGAAAATATTTTATCAAAAAATTTGATAAATTTTGGAGAGTTTTTATTTAAAAAAAATTAAGCTAAACTTCTTTGCCTCTGCTTTTTTGGATCTAATTGATTCGGATAGGAAAAATAAAAGAGCCAGCGCAGGAATGCGGCTGAGAACATTCATGCATCATTCTAAGGAAAGTAATCGCGCAATAATTCATTTTATGAGGTAAATTTTAATCGTGCGGACGGGGAAGGATAAATTAACGAAGGAAACAAGGACAGGGATTTGAGCGGATGCACGCATACCGTTGGCGAGGTCGAGAAGGAAATCGGCAGGATTCATGGGCACGGCGGGGGCATAGCCGATGCTGGCGAAATAGTTCATGGCGTCAGAGCCCTTGCCGAAGTAGACGGTATGGCCGTCGGAGAGCAGAAGGATCTTTTGGAACATGTAGTAGATCCGGCTGGAGGGCTGGTGGATGGTCATCAATACGGTCCTGCCCCCCCGGGCGAGGTCGGCGATGGTGGCCACGATCCGGCCGGCGATGGTGGAGTCGAGGCCGGATGTGGGCTCGTCGAGTAGCAGCAGGCTGGGGTTTATGAGCAGCTCCTGGCCGATGCTGACACGCTTGCGCTCCCCGCCGGAGATTCCGCGCACGAGGGATCCGCCAATCATGCTGTCGCGGCAGCCAAGGAGGCCGAGCTCGGCCATGACCGCCTCGGCCTGGGCGGCCTTCTCGGCGCGGGAAAGGGTGCGCGGGAGGCGGAGGAGGGCGGTGTAGAGGAGGGTTTCGGAGACGGTGAGGTGGGGGTAGAGGATGTCGTCCTGGTATACGAAGCCCATACTGCGCCGGAGGTGGTTGGAGAAGGTCCGACCGTTATAGGTGATGCTACCGGAGAGGTGGTGGCCGGAGCGGGCCAGGCGACCAGCCAGGGCTGTAAGCAGGGTGGTCTTCCCACTCCCCGAGGGCCCCATCATCGCCAACATCTCACCCGGGAGCACGGACCCGGATATCCCATTCAGTATCGTCTTCTCGCTCTTCTTGGAGCCGTCTGCCATGGTCTTTATCTTGTACACCACATCCTCGAACTGCATGATAAAGCTAACACGAATTAATTTGATAAAAAAAAAAAGGATTTTTGTTAAGAAAAAGAGAGAGAACAGCATTGAAGGCATGAAAGGAAAGACATGAAAATTAAAAAAAATACTCCGCTTTATGGTAGCGAGCGTAATTTGGATGTTCCGTAACCAGGGTGCGATGGACCTTTCGTCTCAGGCCCTTCTGTCGCGCGGCTCGTGTCAGGTGGCCTTTTTTCCTTTGCATGCTCTGGCAAAGTGTATCTCTTCCGACCCATGCCAGATTCTACTTGGGGACGGGGGAAAAGAAAGACGGAGGGTGCCTCGGGAAACATAGAAACGAACGCTGACCGACGAGGCGCGGTTATCAGAAACAACGACCGCACCGCACAAGCCCAGATCGACAGGAAAAGACGAAGGTTACAGGACTAACGGAATCAGAGTAACTAATTATATTTGCGATGAGGAATAGTTTTGTTTTTACAAAACGACAGAAATTGGAAATAAACTGTTGTTTTTTTTCTTTTTTGTTTTTAATAATCTCTCGTTGAGAAGAGAGAAATCATTTCGTTTCCTTCCGTTCCCTTCTTCGTTTTCTTTTTCATTTTCATTTTTTTTAAATTCAAAATGCGGTAAAGAATGGAATCGGCAAGCAAGGGAAATAAAAATATGAGAAAAAACAAAAAGTAAAGGAAGTGTCGAAGCCATCAGATCGATCTCACACCTTGAGTGTAACCAGATGGGTGGCTTTGGGGAAGATGGAACGACGACTTGTACCTTCCTCGGCTTCTTCCAGCTGTGATCGGGTTTGCATCTCCGTCTCCATCATCTACCCCGTCTCCCTCTTCCAAATGTCCCACTCCGCTTCAACTTAAAATCACTCTGAATTCTCTCTCTCTCACTCGCTCTTTTGCTGTAGGAAGAGCAAACCTAGCCCCTTTCTCGTTCCCTTCTCGTGTCACTCGCTCTGTGTCACAAGACCTTCAGGACAATGTTGTGCATGGAGAGGAGGGGTCGAGAAGAGGAGGACGGGAACAATTTGGGAGGAAGAGTTCTGCCCGCACCCTTGATATAAATAAGCACGGGGGAGTTTGGAATGAGGGTTTCAAGCTGCCTCTCATGGCTTATTAGGGTTTGCGCGTGGTGGGTGCTCGGTTTGTATCTTTCTCGAAAAAGAATCATCGTTCGATCCTCTTTCGGGAAGTCGACCGCTGGATCGCTTCTGCACAGCTCTCAAAGCACATCGAACTCTTTTATTAATCACCTGCGAAGTGGTTATTGCGCGATCCAACGGTGTGTGCACGCTAAACGGCTAAACCTTCCTTCGCGCGAACGACACCCCCAATGGTCCCCACACCAGCTCCCCTCCTCCGGCGACCGTTCAGCGATCTCGACTCGCCCGAGTTGGGTCGAACATCCTCGACCC